>CAJQUN010000541.1:0-347357 GCA_907163345.1 Haberlea rhodopensis
AATTTCTAAAAAATCAAAAACTTTCGTAATTTGGGAAAATTTCTTAAAATCCATCTTCCAACCGAGAAAATGACTCAAGAGTTGATGTTAAAATTCCACAAACATATTTTTACAAAGACCATTACTCAAATATTAGCACAAAATCTCCTTACAACTAAGAAAATGATGTACTCAGGCTTATACTCGAATATTCGCATAAAATCTTCATCCACAGAAAATGATGTACTAAAGATCTATAACTCGAATATTTGCACGAAATCGAAATTTATTAAAAAATCAAAAACGTGCTTAATTGTAAAAATGCTCAAAAGTTCTTCCAACCAAGAAAATGATGTACTCAAGACATATACTTGAATGAATATTCACACAAAATAGAAATTTATCAAAAAATAAAAAAAACATACGTAATTTTGGAATATATCTTAATAACTTCTTCCATCTAAGAAAATTATATACTCAAAAATATTACTTGAATATTTGGACAAATGAAATTTAATCAAAAATTTAAAAAAAAACTCCAAATTCTGAAAATTTCGCAAAACCTTCTTTCCAATAGAAAATGGTGTAATAAAAAGACCAGATGTTAAATTCTAATATCTAATTGCTTTACGAAGACATATACTTAATATTCACACGGAATGAAACTAATGAAATAAATAAAAAAAACGTCTGAACTGTGAAAATTGCTCAACACCTTTTTCTAACAAAGAAAATGATGTTTCAAAACACTACTCGAATATCGATGAAATCAAAATTTCTAAAAAAAATAAAAAAACTTACTAATTTGTGAAAATTTCTCGAAATCTTCATCCAACAAGAAAATGTACTCAGATTTGATGTTAAAATTTTCACAAATAGAATTGTTTACGAAGACATATACTCGAATATTCGCACAAAATCTTCATCCAACAAAGAAAATGATGTCATACTCGAATATTTGCACAAAATAGAAATTTATCAAAAAATCAAAAAACATATGTAATTTGTGAAATTATCTTAATATTCTCTTCCACTAAGAAAGTGATGTACTCAAAATAAATACTTGATATTTGGACAAATCAAATTTATCAAAAAATACAAAAACCTACGAATTCTGAAATTTCTCAAAACCTCCTCGAAATGAAAATGATGTACTCAATACTAGATGTTAAAATTCCACAATTGAATTGGTTTACAAAGACATATACTCGAATATTCACACAAAAGAAATATTGAAAAAAATAAAAAACGCCCGAAACTATGAAATTGCTCAAACACTTTTCCAACAAAGAAAATGTTGTATTCAAAACACAATCAAATATTCGCACGAAATCCAAATTTCTAAAAAAATCAAAGACTTTCGTAATTTGGGAAAATTCTGAAAATCATCTTCCAACCGAGAAAATGTACTCAAGATTTGATGTTAAAATTCCACAAACTGAATTTTTTTACAAGACATTTACTCAAATATTAGCACAAAATCTCCTTACAACTAAGAAAATGATGTACTCAAGCTTATACTCGAATATTCTCATATAAATCTTCATCCAACAAAGAAAATGATGTACTCAAGATCTATAACTCGAATATTCGCACGAATCGAAATTTATTAAAACTCAAAAAATGCTTAATTGTAAAAATTGCTCAAAAGTTTTTCTCCAACCAAGAAATGATGTACTCAAGACTATACTTGAATGAATATCCACACAAAATAGAAATTTATCAAAAATAAAAAAAACATACGTAATTTTTTAATATATCTTAATAACTTCTTACATCTAAGAAATGATATACTCAAAAATATATACTTGAATATTTGGACAAATCGAATTTATCAAAAATTAAAAAAAACTTCCGAAATTTTGTAATTTCGCAAAACCTTCTTTCCAAATAAGAAATGGTGCCACTAAAAAGACTAGATCTAAAATTTAATATCTAATTGCCTTACGAAGACATATACTTAACTATTCAAACGGAAATGAAACTAATGAAAAAAAATAAAAAAACGTCTGTTACTGTGAAAATTGCTCAAACACTTTTCTAACAAAGAAAATGATGTATTCAAAACACATACTCGAATATTCGCATGAAATCAAATTTCTAAAAAAAAGAAAAATCAAAAAACCACGTAATTTGTGAAAATTTCTCAAAATCACATCCACCAAGAAAATGTACTCAAGATTGATGTTAAAATTCCACAAATAGAATTTGTTTACGAAGACATAATACTCGAATATTCGCACAAATCTTTTTCCAACAAGAAATGATGTCATATACTCGAATATTTGCACAAAATAGAAATTTATCAAAAATCAAAAAACATATGTAATTTGTGAAATTATCTTAATAATTTCTTCCAACTAAGAAAGTGATGTACTCAAATAAATACTTGAAAATTTGGACAATCAAAATTTATCAAAAATAAAAAAAACCTACGAAATTCTGAAAATTTCTCAAACCTTCCTCCAAATAAGAAATGATGTACTCAATACTAGATGTTAAAATTCCACAAATTGAATTGGTTTACAAAGACATATACTCGAATATTCACAAAAAAAAGAATTTATGAAAAAAATAAAAAAACGCCCGTAACTATGAAAATTGCTCAAACACTTTTTCCAACAAGAAAAAATGATGTATTCAAAACACATAATCAAATATTCACACGAAATCCAAATTTCTAAAAAAATCAAAAGACTTTCGTAACTTGGGAAAATTTCTTAAAATCATCTTCCAACCGAGAAAATGTACTCAAGATTTGATGTTAAAATTCCACAACAGAATTTTTTACAAAGACATTTACTCAAATATTAGAGCACAATCTCCTTACAACTAAGAAAATGATGTACTCAAGGCTTATACTCGAATATTCGCATAAAATCTTCATCCAACAAGAAAATGATGTACTCAAGATCTAAAACTCGAATATTCGCACGAAATCGAAATTTATTAAAAACTCAAAAAACTTGCTTAATTGTAAAAATTGCTCAAAAGCTTCTTCCAACCAAGAAATGATGTACTCAAGACATATACTTTGAATGAATATTCACACAAAATAGAAATTTATCAAAAAATAAAAAAACATACGTAATTTTGAATATATCTTAATAACTTCTTCCATCTAAGAAAATGATATACTCAAAAAATATAACTTGAATATTTGGACAAATTGAAATTTATCAAAAAATTATAAAAAAAAAAATTCCGAAATTCTGAAATTTTGCAAAACCTTCCTTCCAATAAGAAAATGGTGTAATAAAAAGACCAGATGTTAAAATTCTAATATCTGAATTGCTTTACGAAGACATATACTTAAAATTCACAAGAAATGAAACTAATGAAAATAAATAAAAAAACGTCTGTAATGTGAAAATTGCTCAAACACTTTTCTAACAAAGAAAATGATGTATTCAAACACATACTCGAATATTCGCATGAAATCAAAATTTCTAAAAAAAAAAAAAACTTACGTAATTTGTGAAAATTTCTCGAATCATCATCCAACCAAGAAAATGTACTCAAGATTTGATGTTAAAATTTCACAAATAGAATTTGTTTACGAAGACATATACTCGAATATTCGCACAAATCTTCATCCAACAAAGAAAATGATGTCATATACTCGAATATTTGCACAAAATAGAAATTTATCAAAAAATCAAAAAACATATGTAATTTGTGAATTATCTTAATAATTTCTTCCAACTAAGAAGTGATGTACTCAAAATAAATACTTGAATATTTGGACAAATCAAATTTATCAAAAAAAAAAAAAACTACGAAATCCTGAAAATTTCTCAAAACCATCCTCCAAATAAGAAAATGATGTACTCAATACTAGATGTTAAAATTTCAAAATTGAATTGGTTTACAAAGACATATACTCGAATATTCACACAAAAAAGAAATTATTGAAAAAAAAAACTCCCGAAACTATGAAAATTGCTCAAACACTTTTTCCAACAAAGAAAATTTGTATTCAAAACACAATCAAATATTCGCACGAAATCCAAATTTCTAAAAAAATCAAAAGACTTTCGTAATTTGGGAAAATTTCTGAAAATCATCTTCCAACCGAGAAAATGTACTCAAGATTTGATGTTAAAATTCCACAAACTGAATTTTTTTACAAAGACATTTACTCAAATAGCATACACAAAATCTCCTTACAACTAAGAAAATGATGTACTCAAGGCTTATACTCGAATATTCTCATAAAATCTTCATCCAACAAAGAAAATGATGTACTCAAGATCTATAACTCGAATATTCGCACGAAATCGAAATTTATTAAAACTCAAAAACGTGCTTAAATGTAAAAATTGCTCAAAAGGTTTCTTCCAACCAAGAAAATGATGTACTCAAGACATATACTTGAATAAATATTCACACAAAATAGAAATTTATCAAAAAATAAAAAAACATACGTAATTTTTGAATAGATCTTAATAACTTCTTCCATCTACAAATGATATACGCAAAAATTAACTTGAATATTTGGACAAATCGAAATTTAAAAAACTAAAAAAAAAAAACTTCCGAAATTCCTGAAAATTTCCGCAAAACCTTCTTTCCAATAAGAAAAATGGTGTAATAAAAAGACCAGATGTTAAAATTCTAATATCTGAATTGCTTTAACGAAGACATATACTTAAACATTCACACGAAAATGAAACTAATGAAAAATAAATAAATAAACGTCTGTAACTGTGAAAATTGCTCAAACACTATTTCTAACAAAGAAACTGATGTATTCAAAACACATACTCGAATATTCGCATGAAATCAACAATTTCTAAAAAAAAAATCAAAAAACTTACGTAATTTGTGAAAATTTCTCGAAATCATCATCCAACCAAGAAAATGTACTCAAGATTTGATGTTAAAATTCCACAAATAGAATTGTTTACGAAGACATATACTCGAATATTCGCACAAAATAGAATTTATCAAAAATCAAAAAACATATGTTATTTGTTAAATTATCTAAATATTTTCTTCCAACTAAGAAAGTGATGTACTCAAAATAAATACTTGAATATTTGGGCAAATCGAAATTTATCAAAAAATAAAAAAACTTACGAAATTCTTAAAATTTCTCAAAACATTCCTCCAAATAAGAAAATGATGTACTCAAGGCTAGATGTTAAAATTCCACAAATTGAATTGGTTTACAAAGACATATACTCGAATATTCACAAAAATAAGAAATTTATGAAAAAAAATAAAAAAAACGCTCGTAACTTTGAAAATTGCTCAAACACTTTTTCCAACAAAGAAAATGTTGTATTCAAAACACATAATCAAATATTCGCACGAAATCCAAATTTCTAAAAAAATCAAAAGACTTTCGTAATTTGGGAAAATTTCTGAAAATCATCTTCCAACCGAGAAAATGTACTAAAGATTTGATGTTAAAAGTCCACAAACTGAATTTTTTTCAAATACATTTATTCAAATATTAGCACAAAATCTCCTTACAACTAAGAAAATGTTGTACTCAAGGCTTATACTCGAATATTCTCATAAATCTTCATCTAACAAAGAAAATGATGTACTCAAGATCTATAACCCGAATATTTGCACGAAATCGAAATTTATTAAAAACTCAAAAAACGTGCTTAATTGTAAAAATTGCTCAAAAGTTTCTTCCAACCAAGAAAATGATGTACTCAAGACATATACTTGAATGAATATTCACACAAAATAGAAATTTATCAAAAAATAAAAAAACATACGTAATTTTTGAATATATCTTAATAACTTCTTCCATCTAAGAAAATGATATACTCAAAAATATATACTTGAATATTTGGACAAATCGAAATTTATCAAAAAATTAAAAAAAAACTTCCGAAATTCTGTAAATTTCGTAAAACCATCTTTCCAAATAGGAAAATGATGCACTAAAAAGACTAGATGCTAAAATTGTAATATCTGAATTGCTTTACGAAGACATATACTTAAACATTCACACGGAAATGAAACTAATGAAAAAAATAAAAAAACGTATGTAACTGTGAAAATTGCTCAAACACTTTTTCTAACAAAGAAAATGATGTATTCAAAACACATACTCGAATATTCGCATGAAATCAAAATTTCTAAAAAATTAAAAAACTTACGTAATTTGTGAAAATCATCATCCAACCAAGAAAATGTACTCAAGATTTGATGTTAAAATTCCACAAATAGAATTTGTTTACGAAGACTTATACTCGAATATTCACACAAAATCTTTTTCCAACAAAGAAAATGATGTCATATACTCGAATATTTGCAAAAAATAGAAATTTATCAAAAAATCAAAAAACATATGTAATTTGTGAAATTATCTTAATAATTTCTTCCAACTAAGAAAGTGATGTACTCAAAATAAATACTTGAATATTTGGACAAATCAAAATTTATCAAAAAATAAAAAAAAACCTACGAAAGTCTGAAAATTTCTCAAAACCCTCCTCGAAATAAGAAAATGATGTACTCAATACTAAATGTTAAAATTTCACAAATTGAATTGGTTTACAAAGACATATACTCGAATATTCACACAAAAAGAAATTTATGAAAAAAATAAAAAACGCCCGTAACTATGAAAATTGCTCAAACACTTTTTCCAACAAGAAAAAATGATGTATTCAAAACACATAATCAAATATTCACACGAAATCCAAATTTCTAAAAATATCAAAAGACTTTCGTAACTTGGGAAAATTTCTTAAAATCATCTTCCAACCGAGAAAATGTACTCAAGATTTGATGTTAAAATTCCACAAACAGAATTTTTTACAAAGTCATTTACTCAAATATTAGCACAAAATCTCCTTACAACTAAGAAAATGATGTACTCAAGGCTTATACTCGAATATTCGCATAAATCTTCATCCAACAAAGAAAATGATGTACTCAAGATCTATAACTCGAATATTCGCACGAAATCGAAATTTATTAAAAAATCAAAAAACTTGCTTAATTGTAAAAATTGCTCAAAAGCTTCTTCCAACCAAGAAAATGATATACTCAAGACATATACTTGAATGAATATTCACACAAAATAGAAATTTATCAAAAATAAAAAAAAAAACCTACGTAATTTTTGAATATATCTTAATAACTTCTTCTATCTAAGAAAATGATATACTCAAAAATAGAAGTTGAATATTTGGACAAATTGAAATTTATCAAAAAATTATAAAAAAAAAAACTTTCGAAATTCTGAAAATTTTGCAAAACCTTCCTTCCAAATAAGAAAATGGTGTAATAAAAAGACCAGATGTTAAAATTCTAATATCTGAATTGCTTTACGAAGACATATACTTAAACATTCACACGAAAATGAAACTAATGAAAAATAAATAAAAAAACGTCTGTAACTGTGAAAATTGCTCAAACACATTTTCTAACAAAGAAAATGATGTATTCAAAACACATACTCGAATATTCGTATAAAATCAAAATTTCTAAAAAAATAAAAAAAAAATTACGTAATTTGTGAAAATTTCTCGAAATCTTCATCCAACCAAGAAAATGTACTCAAGATTTGATGTTAAAATTCCACAAATAGAATTTGTTTACGAAGACATATACTCGAATATTCGCACAAAATCTTCATCAACAAAGAAAATGATGTCATATACTCGAATATTCGAACAAAGTAGAAATTTATCAAAAAATCAAAAAACATATGTTATTTGTGAAATTATCTGAATATTTTCTTCCAACTAAGAAAGTGATGTACTCAAAATAAATATTTGAATATTTGGGCAAATCGAAATTTATCAAAAAATAAAAAAAAACTTACGAAATTCTTAAAATTTCTTAAAACCTTCCTCCAAATAAGAAAATGATGTACTCAAGAGTAGATGTTAAAATTCCACAAATTTAATTGGTTTACAAAGACATATACTCGAATATTCACAAAAATAAGAAATTTATGAAAAAAAATAAAAAAACGGTCGTAACTATGAAAATTGCTCAAACACTTTTTCGAACAAAGAAAATGTTGTATTCAAAACACATAATCAAATATTCGCACGAAATCCAAATTTCTAAAAAAATCAAAAGACTTTCGTAATTTGGGAAAATTTCTGAAAATAATCTTCCAACCGAGAAAATGTACTAAAGATTTGATGTTAAAATTCCACAAACTGAATTTTTTTACAAATACATTTACTCAAATATTAGCACAAAATCTCCTTACAACTAAGAAAATGATGTACTCAAGGCTTTTACTCGAATATTCTCATAAAATCTTCATCCAACAAAGAAAATGATGTACTCAAGATCTATAACTCGAATATTCGCACGAAATCGAAATTTATTAAAAACTCAAAAAACGTGCTTAATTGTAAAATTGCTCAAAGTTTCTTCCAACCAAGAAAATGATGTACTCAAGACATATACTTGAATGAATATTCACACAAAATTGAAATATATCAAAAAATAAAAAAAACATACGTAATTTTTTAATATATCTTAATAACTTCTTACATCTAAGAAAATGATATATTCAAAAATATATACATGAATATTTGGACAAATCGAAATTTATCAAAAAATTTAAAAAAAACTTCCGAAATTCTGTAAATTTCGCAAAACCTTCTTTCCAAATAAGAAAATGGTGCACTAAAAAGACTAGATGCTAAAATTGTAATATCTGAATTGCCTTACGAAGACATATACTTAAATATTCACACGGAAATGAAACTAATGAAAAAAAAATAAAAAAACGTCTGTTACTGTGAAAATTGCTCAAACACTTTTTCTAACAAAGAAAATGATGTATTCAAAACACATACTCGAATATTCGCATGAAATCAATATTTGTAAAAAAATCGAAAAACTTACGTAATTTGTGAAAATTTCTCAAAATCATCATCCAACCAAGAAAATGTAGTCAAGAATTGATGTCAACATTCAATAAATAGAATTTGTTTACGAAGACATATACTCGAATATTCGCACAAAATCTTCATCCAACAAAGAAAATGATGTCATATACTCGAATATTTGCACAAAATAGAAATTTATCAAAAAAGTTCTTCCAACTAAGAAAGTGATGTACTCAAAATAAATACTTGAATATTTGGACAAATCAAAATTTATCAAAAAATAAAAAAAACCTACGAAATTCTGAAAATTTATCAAAACCTTCCTCGTAATAAGAAAATGATGTACTCAATACTAGATGTTAAAATTCCACAAATTGAAATGGTTTACAAAGACATATACTCGAATATTCACACAAAAAAGAAATTTATGAAAAAAATAAAAAACGCCCGAACAAAAAAAAGAAATTTATGAAAAAAATAAAAAACGGTCGTAACTATGAAAATTGCTCAAACACTTTTTCCAACAAAGAAAATGTTGTATTCAAAACACATAATCAAATATTCGCACGAAATCCAAATTTCTAAAAAAATCAAAAGACTTTCGTAATTTGGGAAAATTTCTGAAAATCATCTTCCAACCGAGAAATGTACTAAAGATTTGATGTTAAAATTCCACAAACTGAACTTTTTTACAAATACATTTACTCAAATATTAGCACAAAATCTCCTTACAACTAAGAAAATGATGTACTCAAGGCTTATACTCGAATATTCTCATAAAATCTTCATCCAACAAAGAAAATGATGTACTCAAGATCTACAACTCGAATATTCGCACGAATCGAAATTTATTAAAAACTCAAAAAACGTGCTTAATTGTAAAAATTGCTCAAAGATTTCTTCCAACCAAGAAAATGATGTACTCAAGACATATACTTGAATGAATATTCACACAAAATAGAAATTTATCAAAAAATAAAAAAACATACGTAATTTTTGAATATATCTTAATAACTTCTTCCATCTAAGAAAATGATATACTCAAAAATATATACTTGAATATTTGGACAAATCGAAATTTATCAAAAAATAAAAAAAAAACTTCCCAAATTCTGTAAATTTGGCAAAACCTTCTTTCCAAATAAGAAAATGATGAACCAAAAAGACTAGATGCTAAAATTGTAATATCTGAATTGCTTTACGAATACATATACTTAAACATTCACACGGAAATGAAACTAATGAAAAAAAATAAAAAAACGTATGTAACTGTGAAAATTGCTCAAACACTTTTTCTAACAAAGAAAATGATGTATTCAAAACACATACTCGAATATTCGCATGAAATCAAAATTTCTAAAAAAATAAAAAAACTTACGTAATTTGTGAAAATCATCATCCAACCAAGAAAATGTACTCAAGATTTGATGTTAAAATTCCACAAATAGAATTTGTTTACGAAGACATATACTCGAATATTCGCACAAAATCTTTTCCAACAAAGAAAATGATGTCATATACTCGAATATTTGCACAAAATAGAAATTTATCAAAAAATCAAAAAACATATGTAATTTGTGAAATTATCCTAATAATTTCTTCCAACTAAGAAAGTGATGTGCTCAAAATAAATACTTGAATATTTGGACAAATAAAAATTTATCAAAAAATAAAAAAAACCTACGAAATTCTGAAAATTTCTCAAAACCTTCCTCCAAATAAGGAAATGATGTACTCAATACTAGATGTTAAAATTCCACAAATTGAATTGGTTTACAAAGACATATACTCGAATATTCACACAAAAAAGAAATTTATGAAAAAAATAAAAAACGCCCGTAACTATGAAAATTGCTCAAACACTTTTTCCAACAAAGAAAAAATGATGTATTCAAAATACATAATCAAATATTCACACGAAATCCAAATTTCTAAAAAAATCAAAAGACTTTCGTAGCTTGGGAAAATTTCTTAAAATCATCTTCCAACCGAGAAAATGTACTCAAGATTTGATGTTAAAATTCCACAAACAGAATTTTTTAAAAGACATTTACTCAAATATTAGCACAAAATCTCCTTACAACTAAGAAAATGATGTACTCAAGGCTTATACTCGAACATTCGCATAAAATCCTCATCCAACAAAGAAAATGATGTACTCAAGATCTATAACTCGAATATTCGCACGAAATCGAAATTTATTAAAAAATCAAAAAACTTGCTTAATTGTAAAAATTGCTCAAAAGCTTCTTCCAACCAAGAAAATGATGTACTCAAGACATATACTTGAATGAATATTCACACAAAATAGAAATTTATCAAAAAATAAAAAAAAACATACGTAATTTTTGAATATATCTTAATAACTTCTTCCATCTAAGAAAATGATATACTCAATAATATAACTTGAATATTTGGACAAATTGAAATTTATCAAAAAATAAAAAAAAAAAAAACTTCCGAAATTCTTAAAATTTCGCAAAACCTTCCTTCCAAATAAGAAAATGGTGTAATAAAAAGACCAGTTGTTAAAATTCTAATATCTGAATTGCTTTACGAAGACATATACTTAAACATTCACACGGAAATGAAACTAATGAAAAATAAATAAAAAAACGTCTGTAACTGTGAAAATTGCTCAAACACTTTTTCTAACAAAGAAAATGATGTATTCAAAACACATGCTCGAATATTCGCATGAAATCAAAATTTCTAAAAAAATAAAAAAACTTACATAATTTGTGAAAATTTCTCGAAATCTTCATCCAACCAAGAAAATGTACTCAAGATTTGATGTTAAAATTCCACAAATAGAATTTGTTTACGAAGACATATACTCGAATATTCGCACAAAATCTTCATCAACAAAGAAAATGATGTCATATACTCGAATATTTGCACAAAATAGAAATTTATCAAAAAATCAAAAAACATATGTAATTTGTGAAATTATCTTAATAATTTCTTCCAACTAAGAAAGTGATGTACTCAAAATAAATACTTGAATATTTGGACAAATCAAAATTTATCAAAAAATAAAAAAAACCTACGAAATTCTGAAAATTTCTCAAAACCTCCCTCCAAATAAGAAAATGATGTACTCAATACTAGATGTTAAAATTCCACAAATTGAATTGGTTTACAAAGACATATACTCGAATATTCACACAAAAAAGAAATTTATGAAAAAAATAAAAAACACCCGTAACTATGAAAATTGCTCAAACACTTTTTCCAACAAAGAAAAAATGATGTTTTCAAAACACATAATCAAATATTCACACGAAATCCAAATTTCTAAAAAAATCAAAAGACTTTCGTAATTTGGGAAAATTTCTTAAAATCATCTTCCAACAGAGAAAATGTACTCAAGATTTGATGTTAAAATTCCACAAACTGAATTTTTTACAAAGACATTTACTCAAATATTAGCACAAAATCTCCATACAACTAAGAAAATGATGTACTCAAGGCTTATACTCGAATATTCGCATAAAATCTTCATCCAACAAAGAAAATGATGTACTCAAGATCTATAACTCGAATATTCGCACGAAATCGAAATTTATTAAAAAATCAAAAAACTTGCTTAATTGTAAAAATTGCTCAAAAGCTTTTTCCAACCAAGAAAATGATGTACTCAAGACATATACTTGAATGAATATTCACACAAAATAGAAATTTATCAAAAAATAAAAAAAACATACGTAATTTTTGAATATATCTTAATAACTTCTTCCATCTAAGAAAATGATATACTCAAAAATATAACTTGAATATTTGGACAAATTGAAATTTATCAAAAAATTTAAAAAAAAAAAACTTCCGAAATTCTGAAAATTTCGCAAAACCTTCCTTCCAAATAAGAAAATGGTGTAATAAAAAAACCAGATGTTAAAATTCTAATATCTGAATTGCTTTACGAAGACATATACTTAAACATTCACACGGAAATGAAACTAATGAAAAATAAATAAAAAAACGTCTGTAACTGTGAAAATTGCTCAAACACTTTTTCTAACAAAGAAAATGATGTATTCAAAACACATACTCGAATATTTGTATGAAATCAAAATTTCTAAAAAAATAAAAAACTTACGTAATTTGTGAAAATTTCTCGAAATCTTCATCCAACCAAGAAAATGTACTCAAGATTTGATGTTAAAATTCCACAAATAGAATTTGTTTACGAAGACATATACTCGAATATTCGCACAAAATCTTCATCAACAAAGAAAATGATGTCATATACTCGAATATTCGAACAAAATAGAAATTTATCAAAAAATCAAAAAACATATGTTATTTGTGAAATTATCTGAATATTTTCTTCCAACTAAGAAAGTGATGTACTCAAAATAAATACTTGAATATTTGGGCAAATCGAAATTTATCAAAAAATAAAAAAAACTTACGAAATTCTTAAAATTTCTCAAAACCTTCCTCCAAATAAGAAAATGATGTACTCAAGACTAGATGTTAAAATTCCACAAATTGAATTGGTTTACAAAGACATATACTCGAATATTCACACAAAAAGAAAATTTATGAAAAAAATAAAAAACGGTTGTAACTATGAAAATTGCTCAAACACTTTTTCCGACAAAGAAAATGTTGTATTCAAAACACATAATCAAATATTCGCACGAAATCCAAATTTCTAAAAAAATCAAAAGACTTTCGTAATTTGGGAAAATTTCTTAAAATCATCTTCCAACCGAGAAAATCTACTCAAGATTTGATGTTAAAATTCCACAAACTTAATTTTTTACAAAGACATTTACTCAAATATTAGCACAAAGTCTCCTTACAACTAAGAAAATGATGTACTCAAGGCTTATACTCGAATATTCGCATAAAATCTTCATCCAACAAAGAAAATGATGTACTCAAGATCTATAACTCGAATTTTCGCACGAAATCAAAATTTATAAAAAAATCAAAAAACGTGCTTAATTGTGAAAATTGCTCAAAAGATGTTTGATCTGCCAGCAGGTAAAGGCAGAGAGGCAGAGACCTGGTGGCGAGATGAAGAGCTTAGAGGTACCTGAATGGAAGTGGGAGCATATATCTATGGACTTCGTGACCCACTTGCCAAGGACGGCCTCAGGATTTGATGCGATCAGGGTGATCGTGGATAGGCTGACGAAGGTGGCTCACTTCATCCCTTACAGTATGTCATATACATACTTGAAGATGGCCCAGATGTATATACGGGATGTGGTGAGATTGCATGGTATTCCAGTCTCGATAGTGTCTGACAGAGACCCGAGGTTCACTTCACATTTCTGGGAGGGTCTCCAGACAGCTTTGGGCACAGAGGTGAGACTGAGTACGGCCTATCACCCTCAGACAGACGGCCAAACAGAGCGTACCATTCAGACGCTCGAGGACATGTTGAGGGCATGTATTTTGGAGTTTGATACTCCGTGGCAGGATTCAGTGCTGCTGGTGGAGTTCTCCTATAATAACGGTTATCAGGCGAGCATTCCAATGGCTTCTTTTGAAGCTCTGTATGGACGACGATGTAGATCACCTCTGTATTGGGAGGAGTTGACTAGCAAAGCGGTCGGAGGACCGGATATGATCAAGGACATGGAAGAAAAGATTAAGATGATACGCCAAAAGATGAAAGCGGCCCAGGATAGGCAAGCAGCCTATGCCAATAAGCGGCGACGACTGCTGGAATTCCAGTTAGGAGACATGGTCTTCTTAAAGATCTCGCCCTTCAGGGGTGTGGTTCGGTTTGGTATGCAGGGAAAGTTATCTCCGAGGTATGTTGGGCCATATGAAGTTTTGCAGCGTATCGGTACTTTGGCATATCGTTTGGCTCTACCGCCGTCTTTATCTGGCATACACGATGTTTTTCACGTTTCAATGTTACGAAAGTATGAACCAGACCCGTCTCATGTCTTACAGCCTACTGAAGTTCAGTTAGACTCAGATGTGTCCTACGTAGAACGACCAATCAGAATTCTGGATCGAGAGGATCGCAGACTACGAAGCAAAGTTATACCGATGGTCAAAGTTCAGTGGGATCATCGGGGTGTCGAGGAGGCTACGTGGGAGACGGAACGGCATATGGTGCAGCACTATCCGGAACTATTCTCTGGTATGTTTTTATGTTTAGTTTCGATATGGTGATAAAGTCTGTTGACTCCTCCTCCTTTTAAAAAGGTACGTAAGAGATGTACGGGCATCGGACGGTAAAACATACCTTTAACACTACGACTATGCTTTTATTGCATGAGTATACATGATGAAATGATGATATTTATAAGATGTTTATATATATCCATACGATGTTATTATGTGGTAAGATGCCACGGGGTAAGATGCCCATATGGTAAGAGGCCATACGATGTTATTATGTGGTAAGATGCCACGGGGTAAGATGCCCATATGGTAAGAGGCCATACGATGTTATTATGTGGTAAGAGGCCATACGATGTTATTATGTGGTAAGAGGCCATACGATGTTATTATGTGGTAAGATTCCACGAGGTAAGATGCCCATATGGTAAGAGGTCATACGATGTTATTATGTGGTAAGATGCCACGGGGTAAGATGCCCATATGGTAAGAGGCCATACAATGTTATGATGTGGTAAGATGCCACAGGGTAAGATGCTCATATGCATGAACATGAATCAGGGACAACAAAAAGAAGTTAATGAATAACCAGCATATTTACTTAACCAATATTTCATGCATTTACTGTGATGTTTTTATGATGTTAAGTAAGATTGTATATGCTCATGATGTGTTGTCCCTGTAGGTACACTTTTGGGCTAAAGGACTAAGGGTCGGGTTGAGGCAGTGAGCTACGAGGAACACAGGAATGTATAGGATTCAAGTCATGATTACTATCTACTCTAGGAGTAGTGTAAATCTAAATGTTAACATTCTTTTGGGAATGTAATGAATTACTTTTGAAGTTTTGTATTTTGGGCCTGTAATCCTGTTAGCTCATGTAACAACCGGAACCTTAAGATGTTATTTAATGCATGATTAGTCCTTCTTATGTCTCTAGAACACTGTTAAGGTGGGAAGACCCCACATTAGTGGTATCAGAGCAGTGGTTAGATAACCCGGGAATGAGTGAAGGGTAGCCTTAGCAATAAGATTGGCTAGGTGCTTACTTTTAAACATGTTTTATATGTATGCTGCATATGAAGTAGAAGATGTTATACTAACATGTTTAATTATCTAACGATGTACTTTATAAACTGCTTTTGGTATTGTTGTTAACCCTTGTGTTGCAGCATGGCAGCAAACGCCAAAGTAGGTGACGCTATTAGTGTAAATGCAAGTGCTGGGCGTACGAATCCACTACCCCCACCAGCCTTGGGGGAAGAACCCTCTGAACAGCAATTATTACCTAGGGAGTTGAGCTTGTCTCAGTTTTTGACATACCGACCTCCGATGTTCGAAGGAATGGAAATCGGGGAAGTGGCCGAGGAGTGGCTAGAGAGGATAGAGCAGATATTTGTGGCAGCGCCTTGTGCAAAGACGGCATGGATCAGATTAGCATAATTTCAGCTGGCTAAGAAGGCACTGATGTGGTGGAAGACCACGGTGATAGAGCAAGAGGCTCAGGGTCAGGAGATCAATTGGAAACTGTTCAGGACTAGGTTTCTGACCCGCTATTTCTCAGCTGCTGCGAGACAGGCTAAAGAGGATGAGTTTACCAACTTAAGACAAGGTACCATGCCTGTATCCGATTATGCTCTACATTACTGTTCCTTACTACGGTATGTACAACATGTGGCTGCAAATACCCAAGCTAAGATGAGGAATTTCATGAAAGGCTTGAGGCCTGAGCTGTATGACAGCGTCGTCACTTATGGCCCTGCCTGTTTTGACGATGCGCTTTCACGGGCTGAACTAGCTGAACTGGGAGTTGGTGCATATTCTGATGCCGTGCCACCTCCAGTACCCCCTCAGAGATCCGCTTCTGATAATTTGAAACCAAGGGGTGATCAGTTCAAGCCCAGGGGGAACACTTCGGCTTCAAGGTTCAGTGGTAAGAGGCCCGAGAACCGTTGGAAAGGGAATCGTAGGAATGATGCCCCTACATGGAGAGGACAGTCTCAGGGAGACAGATTTGGAAGAGTTCAGTGCACTCTTTGTGGGCAACCACATTTGGCAAAAGATTGTGTAGGATGCTATGTCTGTAGCGACAGAGGCCACTTTGCTCGGCAGTGTCCCAACAGGGGAAGACAGCAGAACTCTGGGGGGATGCCTGCGGACAGAGCGGCACAACACATGCCACCTTTTGTGCCGAGACAGTATGGAGGTCAGCCCAAGGGGCCACCTCAGGGACAGGTGTATGCTTTGACGAGGGAGCAGGCTACAGCGGCTCCGGAGGAGGTGATAGCGGGTACGTGTCTTTTATTTACGCACCCTGCTCTTATATTGATAGACACAGGTGCGTCACACTCTTTTGTGTCGACGAGTTTTGTTGAAAGGCACCACATATGCACTTCTCCGTCGCCCATGCCTCTTATAGTCTCGACATCCGCTGGAAGAAGTTTGACTACGGATCAGATTGTCTATGATGGCCTCATTTATTTTGAGGATAATGAACTAAGGTCAGATTTGATTGTTTTGGGGATGGTTCTCGTCCAAAGATTCCGTTAATATCTGCTGTCAAGATGGCACAGTTATTGGAACGAGGCCATACATGATATCTTATCTATGCTGTGGATGTTGCGGAAAAGAGGGAAGAAGTAAAGGTTGAGGATGTGCCCGTAGTGGCGGAGTTTCCTGATATTTTTCCGGAAGAGATTCCCGGATTCCCACCGACGAGAGAGGTCGAGTTTGGGATTAAGTTACTACCGGGGACGTCGGCCATTTCTCGTGCCCCGTATAGGATGGCACCAGCGGAGCTAAGAGAGTTAAAGATTCAGTTGCAAGAGCTCCTTGACAAGGGCTACATACGCCCTAGCGTATCGCCCTGGGGTGCGCCTGTCTTATTTGTTAAGAAGAAAGATGGATCGATGCGTCTATGCATTGACTACAGGCAACTGAACAAAGCCACAGTAAAGAATAAGTATCCGCTCCCAAGGATTGATGATTTGTTTGACGAACTGCAGGGTACGAGGCTCTACAGTAAGATCGATCTGAGGTCGGGGTACCATCAGATTCGAGTAAGAGAAGATGATGTTCAGAAGACAACTTTCAGGACTAGATATGGGCACTATGAATTCTTAGTCATGCCTTTTGGGGTGACAAATGCCCCAACTGTTTTTATGAGTCTGATGAACAGGGTGTTCCAGTCATTTTTGGATCAATTCGTCATAGTCTTCATTGACGATATACTCATCTACTCCCGGACTGAAGAAGAACACGCGGAGCACTTGAGGACAGTACTTCAGATCCTCAGGGATCATCAGCTATATGTAAAGCTCAGCAAGTGCGAGTTCTGGTTGAGCAGCGTGGTATTCTTAGGTCATGTTATATCTAGCAGTGGGATATCTGTGGATCCCAGGAAGATTGAGGCTGTGATGGAGTGGGCTGCACCCACTTCTGTACCTGAGATACGGAGTTTTCTCGGTTTGGCAGGATATTACAGACGTTTCGTCGAGGGTTTTTCAAAGATCGCCAAACCCCTGACACAGCTAACTCATAAAGGAGTCCCCTTCTTTTGGTCCGAGGCTTGTGAGGAAAGTTTCCAAGAACTGAAGCGTCGCTTGACTACAGCGCCTGTGGTGAATCCGTCTGAGAATAAGAGATTTGCCTTGTATACGGATGCGTCACTCTAGGGTTTGGGATGTGTGTTGATGCAAGATAAGCATGTGGTGGCTTATGCATCGAGGCAGCTGAAGCCACACGAGGCTAGGTATCCAGTGCATGATTTGGAACTGGCGGCCATCATTTTTGCCTTGAAGATTTGGAGGCATTACTTGTATGGCACGTCTTTCACTATATATACGGACCATAAGAGCCTTAAGTTCTTATTCACTCAGGCAGAGTTGAATATGAGGCAAAGAAGGTGGATGGATTTACTCAAAGACTATGATTGTGAAATTGAGTACCATCCAGGTAAAGCAAACTTGATAGTAGACGCCTTAAGTCGGAAGGTGAAGAGTACTGCAGAGGATGTTATGTGTTTGTCGACTTTGATGACTTCTTATTACCATCTGGGCTATGATTTCGATATAGACACGTCGCCTGTGTGAGTGTCGACCTTATTGGCGGAGCCAGATATATTTGAGGCAATCAGGAAGGCCCAGAGGTCGGATAATGAGGTTCAGAGATGGACGTCATTGGTACTAAAGGGTCAGCCATCCAAGTTCAGAGTGGCTGAGGATGATTCTTTAAGACTGGGCAACCGATGGGTAGTCCCAGATGCACCAGAGTTACGTATAGGAATATTGGAACGAGCTCACAGTAGTTGGTCAGTATCCACCCAGGAGGAAGAAAGATGTACAAAGACCTATGCGGTCAATTCTGGTGGAGGCGCATGAAGCGTGATGTGACTGCCTTTGTTAAAAGATGTTTGATCTGCCAGCAGGTAAAGGCAGAGAGGCAGAGGCCTGGTGGCGAGATGAAGAGCTTAGAGGTACCTGAATGGAAGTGGGAGCATATATCTATGGACTTCGTGACCCACTTGCCAAGGACGGCCTCAGGATTTGATGCGATCTGGGTGATCGTGGATAGGCTGACGAAGGTGGCTCACTTCATCCCTTACAGTATGTCATATACATACTTGAAGATGGCCCAGATGTATATACGGGATGTGGTGAGATTGCATGGTATTCCAGTCTCGATAGTGTCTGACAGAGACCCGAGGTTCACTTCACATTTCTGGGAGGGTCTCCAGACAGCTTTGGGCACAGAGGTGAGACTGAGTACGGCCTATCACCCTCAGACAGACGGCCAAACAGAGCGTACCATTCAGACGCTCGACATGTTGAGGGCATGTATTTTGGAGTTTGATACTCCGTGGCAGGATTCAGTGCCGCTGGTGGAATTCTCCTATAATAACGGTTATCAGGCGAGCATTCAAATGACTCCTTTTGAAGCTCTGTATGGACGACGATGTAGATCACCGCTGTATTGGGAGGAGTTGACTAGCAAAGCGGTCGGAGGACCGGATATGATCAAGGACATGGAAGAAAAGATTAAGATGATACGCCAAAAGATGAAAGCGGCCCAGGATAGGCAAGCAGCCTATGCCAATAAGCGGCGACGACCGCTGGAATTCCAGTTAGGAGACAGGGTCTTCTTAAAGATCTCGCCCTTCAGGGGTGTGGTTCGGTTTGGTATGCGGGGAAAGTTATCTCCGAGGTATGTTGGGCCATATGAAGTTTTGCAGCGTATCGGTACTTTGGCATATCGTTTGGCTCTACCGCCGCCTTTATCTGGCATACACGATGTTTTTCACGTTTCTATGTTACGGAAGTATGAACCAGACCCGTCACATGTCTTACAGCCTAATGAAGTTCAGTTGGACTCAGATGTGTCCTACGTAGAACGACCAATCAGAATTCTGGATCGAGAGGATCGCAGACTACGAAGCAAAGTTATACCGATGGTCAAAGTTCAGTGGGATCGTCGGGGTGTCGAGGAGGCTACGTGGGAGACGGAACGGCATATGGTGCAGCACTATCCGGAACTATTCTCTGGTATGTTTTTATGTTTAGTTTCGATATGGTGATGCATGTGGATTTCGAGGACGAAATCTTATAAGTAGGGGAGTAATGTAATACCCCCGAAATGTTATTTGATTTTGTGCCATGATGATAATTTATGATATATTTAAGGGTTGTGGTGTATTTAAATTGGGGGTTATATTTATGTTAGGATGATATGATTTAGGGGGCATGTTGGGTGTTTTAAAGGGATGTATTAATTAAATGAAGTTATAAATATCGAGTGAGGATATTTTAATACATCGTACTAAATACCGGGACACAATTAAACACCACATGACCACCCCAACCCTCACCACCCCACCCCCAAAGTCGGCCACCCTCCCCTAAATGCACCCTACCCCCACTTGCTATCAACCCATACTCCCTTCTCCTTCCCCCACTCCACCTCCTCTCCCTCTTCCTCTCCCAAAAATCGTGCCTGTAAGCTGTAGGAGAAGGAAGGAAAAGCTTGGGTTGAAGAGTGTTTAAATCCTTGCAAAGAGGAGCAAAAAGGGAGGGGTAAGTTGGTACTCTGTTTTTCGGAGTCTTTGAGTGAGTTTGGGTTTTGTTGAATGATTTTTATGCATGCTAAGTATAGGTTTGGGTGAAACCTTTTTATGGGTAATTACATGGAAGAATTATGTAACTACTAGCATGTTTGCTCGAGCATATCACATGTTTTATGTGGTAGATTTCTAGTTATGAAACATTGTGCTCGAAAATCTGGGCAAAGATGAACATACTATGTTTTCTGTAAAGGTTGGTTGAGGTCGAAGATTTTGATGATGTTACATGTTAGCATAGGTTTTGTTAAACCTTTGATTTAAGTACCTACATGGAAGTTTTATGAAGTTCCTAACATGTTTGTTTGAGCAAGTATGATGTGTTATGAAGTAGAAATTAAGGTAGGAAAGGAGGTGCTCAAAAATCTTGGGAAGTCCCGATTTTTCAGAGCGCTCGATCGATCGAGATTTTGGTCCCGATCGATCGAGCGAGGCAGAAAGTTTAAAGCATGTTTTGAATTTCAGGTGCCGATCGATCGAAGGATTTCTCGATCGATCGGTGAAGCTCCTCGATCGATCGGTAAAATATTTCGATCGATCGATCGAGGCAGAGTGTTTGAGCACTGTTTATGCACAGTTTCTCGATCGATCGAGACCTTGGGGCCGATCGATCGAGAGAGGCAGAATGTTGAAAAATAAAATGATGATTTATTTTGTTAAGTTTATGGTATGAGATGGTATTGAGGCATCTAATATGTTATTATGTGGTCTTGTAGAACCATCCCAGGTACCAGCTCAATCAAGGAGATAAATTCTGTTGACTCCTCCTCCTTTTAAAAAGGTACGTAAGAGACGTACGAGCATCAGACGGTAAAACATACCTTTACACTACGACTATGCTTTTATTGCATGAGTATACATGATGAAATGATGATATTTATAAGATGTTTATATATATCCATACGATGTTATTATGTGGTAAGATGCCACGGGGTAAGATGCCCATATGGTAAGAGGCCATACGATGTTATTATGTGGTAAGATGCCACGGGGTAAGATGCCCATATGGTAAGAGGCCATACAATGTTATGATGTGGTAAGATGCCACAGGGTAAGATGCACATATGCATGAACATGAATCAGGGACAACAAAAAGAAGTTAATGAATAACCAGCATATTTACTTAACCAATATTTCATGCATTTACTGTGACGTTTTTATGATGTTAAGTAAGATTGTATATGCTCATGATGTGTTGTCCCTGTAGGTACACTTTTGGACTAAAGGACTAAGGGTCGGGTTGAGGCAGTGAGCTACGAGGAACACAGGAATGTATAGGATTCAAGTCATGATTACTATCTACTCTAGGAGTAGTGTAAATCTAAATGTTAACATTCTTTTGGGAATGTAATGAATTACTTTTGAAGTTTTGTATTTTGGGCCTGTAATCCTGTTAGCTCATGTAACAACCGGAACCTTAAGATGTTACTTAATGCATGATTAGTCCTTCTTATGTCTCTAGAACACTGTTAAGGTGGGAAGACCCCACAAAATCCAACCCAAAACCTTACCAAAATCCACAATACTACTATCAAATCAAAGATAAGGACGAGGGGAAGAATAATACCTGATTATCTTCGATAAATCCGGCTCCCGAGCCGAGCTTCCAGCCATTTTTCTCCAAAGAGAAAAGAGAAGGGTTTTGGGGGAGATGGGGCGCGAAGAGAGAGAGAGGAGAGATTTCGTGCAATGGCGGAATATCGAGTCCACTTGGTATATATAGTACCAAGGCTCCAAAATACCAAGTCCTCTACAAATACATCATGACTCATTAAAAATCATCTGTTTTCAATAATTATCTCTCTAATCTTCAATACCAGCCCCAATACAAAGTACCCCGGACCCCAGATACCACCAAAAACCCACTTCCAAGGTTTTTCACCATGATGAGAATACAATCTCAACATTTGGATCTAACGATCTCAAATACCCGATTTAACGTCCTCTGTGATGTCCCCGAAATGCTTATGTGCAATAGAACATTAATTATGTTTATGTGAGGATTATGGTATTAAATCATTGGTGTTGAATTAATAATAATAGGAAATGCTTGTCATGCAATGGCCATGACCTAGTAATGCATTTCAGGGTGCATGTGATACATGTTGGGAATTTCAGTTGTGGCATGATTATTTGGGGTGGGTGTTTGATTGTTTTTGGTAAAGCATGTTTAATTGGAGTTTTGATGTATTTTATTGAATAATTGTTATAAAATATCATGTGAGGATATTTTAATACATCATGCTAAATACCTGGACCAAAAACATAACCTATCATTAAACCAACTCCCCCAACCCATACCTATCTGAAATCTGCAGCATGCCCATACCCCCACTTGACTCTTCCCTCACTCAACCCTCATCACTTTGAAGCCTCTCCTCTTCTTCCCCATTTTTGTCCAGCTTGAGCTCAGCAAAGAGGAGAGGAAGACTTGCTTCCATATTGCTTAAAACCTTGCAAAACGTTGGAGCAAAAAGGGTGAGGAACCATATCTTGTAATGGTGAATATTTTGGTTGAGTTTAGATAAATTGTTGAGTAGAAATGGCATATGTAGTAGCTTTTTGTTGAGAATATTGTTTTGAGTAGTTACTTGGTACTATAATGGTGTATTTTGTGTGTTGAGTTGTTGGGGTATGATGGTTTGTGGTATGTTTTATGGTAGCCTTGGGATGGTGCTTGAAAATGGTGGCTTTTCGCGATTACAGACTTCGGCGATCGATCGGCGCGCTCTTCCCGATCGATTGCGAGCACCAGAGTGCAAGGCAGAGACATTCGGCGATCGATCGCGAGTTTGAGCGATCGATCGGCGAAGTCAGCGATCGATCGGCATGTTTTCAGCGATCGATCGCGGAATGGAGAATTTTGGGCATTGAGGCAGTAGCATCTCGTGATCGATCGGTACCCATTGGCTATCGATCGCGATAAGCCAAAACATGTGTTTTAATTATTTATTGTGGGATTTTTGGTACTCGACTATTACTGGCTTCTAATATGGGTTTGTGTGATTGTGTAGAACCATCCCAGGTGGCAACACAGCCAAGGAAGTAAAGTCCTACCACATCCTACTTTTGGAAAGGTACGTAGAAGACGTACGGGCACCCAACGGTAACATGTAATTTATATACGCATTGGGATATGCATTGTAGATGCAAGTGTATATTGAATTGTGCATTGTGGATGCAAATACATGTTGATCTATGCATTATGATTGCATATGTGTATGTTGATTGTTTGGTGCACATCCCATGAGTCATGGTTATATTGGAGTGATGATTTTAATGCTTTGCCGCTGTCACTTGAAGCGATGATAGAATACTTGCCGCTGTCATATTATAGCAAGGAATGAATATTTGCCGCCAAATGTTGAAGCGATGGTATTGCCGCATGTCGCATTTGAGCGAGGTTATTCAATGCCACTAATATGTCGAAGCGAGGGGTATTGGTGCCGCTGTCATGACATGCGAGGTGCATTAAAATACACTGTTATAACAGACTAGGGATTGGTAATTGGTGATATGTCATGACATTTGAGAAACCATTGAATAATCCATTGATTATACTCACGAGTTATTATACAGGGACAACCAAAAGGGGGAGTTTAAAATGCAATTGGGAAACAGGAAGTGTTTTGTATTTACGGTTTCTGCATTTACGCTTTTAATCATGCTACGTTTAATATGGATTATTATATGCCCATGATTTGGGGGTTGTCCTTGTAGGTACATCTTGGCATAAAAGGGGCTAAGGTCGGGTTGATGCAGTGAGCTAGCGAGGAGGGCTTTTGATATAGAAGCTGGGATTCTTTTGTATAGTTTCTACTCTATGAGTAGTGTAATTCTATAGGATTGACCTTCATTTTGTTAGGAATGTAATTAATCCATTTGGAAGTAATTATCTTGGCATGTAACCCTTAAAGCTCAAGGCCTCAACACAAAATTTTTATACTCTGATAATACACTTTAGCTCTACTTATGTCCTTATTTCACACTTAAGGAACTAGGGTCCTTACATTAGTGGTATCAGAGCAGTGGTTAGAGAACCCGGGGATAATCGAAGGGTAGCTTTAGCACTTGTTGGCTATGAGTTAAATATGAGTATGTTTATGCATATGGTGCATATTGGTATATAACTGTTATGCTAACATGCTTTTGTTATTCATGTTATCTAACAGTGAAATATATGTATTATTTTTTGGAATTGTTGTTAACCCTTATATTACAGCATGGCGGCCATAAATTTGGGTAATCTTAATGAGGAGGTGGGTGATGTAGGAAGTGTTAACGCTAGCATTGCTCAGACGAATCCTCTACCGCCACCTGTTGTGGGTGTGGAACCTGTGGTACAGCCGTTATTGCCTGGTGAACTGTCTGACACAATTCCTAACCTTCCATCCGCCTAGATTCGAGGGAACTTAGACTGGGGAAGAGGCCGAGGAATGGTTAGAGAGGATAGAGCAGATCTTCGTGTCGGCACCCTGTGCCAAGACTGCCTGGCTGTGGTTAATGGAATTCCAACTAGCTAAGAAGTCCTCCCTGTGGTGGAAGACAACTATTATGGAGCTGAGAGCTCAAGGGGTACCTATTGATTGGAGCCTGTTCAGAACTCGGTTTTTGAATCGATACTTCTCTGCTGCTGCCACAGAGCTGAAAGAGGACGAGTTCACCAACTTGAAACAGGGCAGTATGACTGTCTCAGACTATGTCATGCACTACTCATCACTGTTGAGGTATGTCCCTCACGTTGCTAGCAATGGACATGCCAAGATGAGGCACTTTTTGAAGGGTCTGAGACCGGAGTTATTTGACCGTGTTATCTCAATAACCCTAGCTCTTTTGATGATGCTCTTACTAGAGCAGAGCTAGCAGAAATCGGAGTTGGGGCTTATGCTGATACTGTACCCCCACATGTGCCAAAGCAGAGGTCTGTTGCCGATAGCCTGAGACCACGAGGAGAGCAGTTTAAGCCTCGTGGAGCTTCTTCGTCTTCTCGATTTAGTGGGAGAAGTCCTATAACCGAAAACAGGAGAATCGAAAGGGCAATGTAACAATCAACCGGGGGCCAATGCAAGTGAACAAGACAGGGGAAACAAGATGTGATAATTGTGGAGGGCCACACTCATCAAACAACTGCCCAGCTTGTTTCAGTTGTGGCAAGATGGGCCATATTTCTCGGTATTGCCCCAGTCGGGGAGGACAGTCGGATTTCAGGATGAATAGGCCGAGATTTGATGATAGGACAGTGCATCAGAGGCAGCAGATTATGCCTCGACCATCGGGAGGACAGACAGTGGGACTGCCTCAGGGACAAGTATATGCACTGACCAGAGAGCAGGCCGAGGTAGCCCCAGAGGAGGTGATTGCTGGTACGTGCCATTTATTTACGTACCCTGCTTTTATTTTGATAGACAAAGGTGCTTCCCATTCTTTTATATATTCTGATTTTGTGGGGAGACATCGTATGTGCCCGTCTCCGTTGCCCACGCCTCTTATGGTCTCGACACCCACCGGAAGGAATGTAAGTGCAGATCAGTTTCTTGTTGACTGCCTCATTTATTTTGAGGGCAATGATTTGAAGACTGGTCTGATTGTACTGAATATGGCAAACTTTGATTGTATTGTGGGCATTGATGTGTTGAACAGATATCAGGCCGTGGTTGACTGTCGACTGAGGACTGTTCGCTTTTGATCTGATCAGGGGTTCCAGTGGATCTTTTATGGGAATGGTTCTCGTCCGAAGATTCCATTGATTTCAGCTGTTAAAATGTCACGGTTATTGGAACGTGGCCATACGGGTTACCTTATCTATGCCGTTGATATAGCGGAAAATAAGAAAGAATTGAGGATTGAGGAAATACCGGTGGTTGCAGAATTTACCGATGTATTCCCGGATGAGATTTCAGGGTTTCCGCCGTGTAGAGATGTCGAGTTTGGAATCGAGTTATTACCCAGGACTTCTGATATTTCTCGAGCCCCTTATAGAATGGCGCCCGCGGAACTAATGGAATTGAAGGTGCAATTACAGGAACTTCTTGATAAGGGATACATACGTCCGAGTGTATCGCCTTGGGGTGAACCGGTCCTGTTTGTCAAGAAGAAGGAAGGTTCGATGCGGTTGTGCATCGATTACCGACAGTTGAACAAAGCGACGGTTAAAAACAAGTACCCTCTTCCACGGATTGATGGTATGTTTGATCAGTTGCACTCGGTATGGACATTACGAGTTCTTGGTTATGCCGTTCGGTGTGACGAATGCTCTGGTTGTCTTTATGGGTCTAATGAATCGGGTGTTCCAGCAATATCTTGACCAGTTCGTCATCGTATTCATTGACGACATACTTATCTATTATCGGAGTGAGGAGGAACACGTGAGTAATTTGCGGACGGTGCTCCAGATCCTCAGGGATAATCAGCTGTTAGCCAAGCTCAGCAAATGTGAATTCTGGTTGAGCAGCTTGGTATTTCTCGGTCATGTCATTTCTAGGGATGGGATATCAGTAGATCCAAGGAAGGTAGAGGCGGTGATGGAATGGTCTACGCCTACTTAAGTGCCCGAGATACGGAGCTTTCTTGGTTTGGTCGGATTTTACCATCGTTTCGTCGAAGGATTCTCGAAGATTGCCAAGCCACTGACGCAGTTGACTCAAAAGCGAGTACCATTTTATTGGTCTGAGGCTTGTGAACAGAGTTTCCAGGAGTTGAAGCATTGATTGACATCAGCACCCGTGTTGGTGATTCCCACTGAGAACAAGAGATTCGTTCTATATACTGATGCATCACTTCAAGGCTTAGGATGTGTGCTGATGCAAGACAAGCATGTGGTAGCTTATGCATCGAGACAGTTAAAGCCGAATGAAACTAGGTATCCAGTTCATGATTTGGAACTTGCGGATACTGTATTTTCCCTGAAGATTTGGTGGCACTACTTTTATGGTACTTCGTTTACCATTTATACAGACCACAAGAGCCTAAAGTTTCTCTTTACTCAGGCAAAGCTGAACATGAGACAGAGGAGATGGATGGACTTACTCAAAGACTATGATTGTGAGATTGAGTACCATCCTGGGAGAGATAACCTGACAGCAGACGCGTTGAGCCAGGAAAGTGAGGTGTACTGCTGAGGATGTCATGCAATTGTCAGCCATGATGACCTCCTACTGTTATCTGGGATATGACTACGATGTGGATGCGTCGCTTGTACGTGTATTGACCTTATTAGCTGAGCTAGATATTTATGAGAGTAGGAGAGCTCAGAGATCAGACGAGGGGATACGGAGATGGTTATTGATGTGAGAATCATGAAGAGCTTCAAATAGACATACAAGTCCAAAATCAAGAGCATGGATTCTACATAATGTTTTGGATCATCATTGTATTCATATTTAGTGATTGTGCTAGTTTGGATTGAATTATATATTAGTAGGCTTTATTTAAGTTTTTATCATGTTATTTTCGAATTATTGCTAGATGGGCAAACAAAAATGTTGTATTGAGCTTGTTATGAGCCCATTAAGTCATGGAAAGTCAATGGGTCTTATAAATACTTGTATTTAATCATTTTAATGGAGATATACAACAACATTCATCCAAAAAAAGTGGCTCTTTGCCTTGTGGAGAGTTTTCTCTCATGGATCCAAGTGATCCCATTCTTGGAACTTATCAAGGAGTATTCCTTGTGGCGTTCGTCATTTGATACTGAGGTTCCTACTTTTCTAAGTAGTGGGTCGAGGTGCGTCATGTTGATACCGAGGTTCCTACTTTTCTAAGTAGTGGGTCAAGGTGCATGTTGAAACCTTTGTTTCTTGCTTCGTGTTAAGCGATGGGTCGAGGTGTGATTTTACATACCAAGGTTCTTGTCTCAATTGTAGACAACGGGTCGAGGTTCAAATCATATACCGAGGTTCTTGCTTGGATAAGCAACGGGTAGGGGTTCATTTGTTAGTTGAGTCGTTTTGTTCTGTGTGTTGGGTCAAAATCGTTTTATTTGTCAATTCCGCGTCTTTTGCTTGATTTTTAAGTCCTTGGCAAAACGAGATTTTGAAATACTATCCAAGTGTGTCATTGAATCTCGAGGGTCGTATCATTTGGTATCAGAGCCTTGGTTTTTAAAAATCAAGGAGTCTTCTTGTCGTCATTTTTTTCGCTCAATCTTTGTATCGTCGAGCCTTTGATTCATCCCTTAGTTTGTTTTGTATGTTATTTATGTTTCGTGTCGAAAAAAGAAAAAAAAGAGTGTAAAACTCCTTCAAAAAAAAAAAGGTGAATTTTCGTCCAAGGAATATGTGATATTTTTAAAATGTATGGAAATGGGTTTTTGAAGAGTTTTAAGTAAGAAAATATCTATCATAAATTTTATTAACTTCAAATAAGATTCTTGATTGATTTTTTTCTTATTTTGGGCTCTAAATTTCCTAAATTATATATCTTTTCAATCTTATCACATATTATAATCCCATGTCTATTTTTTACTATTTCCTGTCATTCTTTGTGTCATTTTTGTCCAAATTTTCAATTAGGGACCTAGAGCTTTGATCTTTTCAATTGTTATCCAACTAGGTCATAAAGTTGCAATTAGATCCCTCAAATTTTTATTCTACAATTTGGTTCCTAAACTTCCAAGTTATTACAATCTCATTCTTTATGTTGGGAGGATAAGATGTGAACATTGAAGCATAAACAAGATTTGAGGACAAATCTTTTTCAAAGAAAGGGAGAATGATGTGAGAATCATGAAGAGCTTCAAATAGACATACAAGTCCAAAATCAAGAGCATGGATTCTACATAATGTTTTGGATCATCATTGTATTCATATTTAGTGATTGTGCTAGTTTGGATTGAATTATATATTAGTAGGCTTTTATTTAAGTTTTTATCATGTTATTTTCGAATTATTGCTAGATGGGCAAAGAAAAATGTTGTATTGAGCTTGTTATGAGCCCATTAGGTCATGGAAAGTCAATGGGTCCTATAAATACTTGTATTTAATCATTTTAATGGAGATATACAACAACATTCATCCAAAAAAGTGGCTCTTTGCCTTGTGGAGAGTTTTCTCTCATGGATCCAAGTGATCCCATTCTTGGAACTTATCAAGGAGTATTCCTTGTGGCGTTCATCATTTGATACCGAGGTTCCTACTTTTCTAAGTAGTGGGTCGAGGTGCGTCATGTTGATACCGAGGTTCCTACTTTTCTAAGTAGTGGGTCAAGGTGCATGTTGAAACCTTTGTTTCTTGCTTCGTGTTAAGCGATGGGTCGAGGTGCGATTTTACATACCAAGGTTCTTGTCTCAATTGTAGACAACGGGTCGAGGTTCGAATCATATACCGAGGTTCTTGCTTGGATAAGCAACGGGTAGGGGTTCATTTGTTAGTTGAGTCGTTTTGTTCTTTGTGTTGGGTCAAAATCGTTTTTATTTGTCAATTCCGCGTCTTTTGCTTGATTTTTAAGTCCTTGGCAAAACGAGATTTTGAAATACTATCCAAGTGTGTCATTGAATCTTGAGGGCCAAACATATCGTCAATCCATGACGATTACCAAAATAAAAGCCCCCGGCTAAGCATGCATAATACCCAAAATATTCCCTTTTTCTTGTTTAAAAGATAGTCAAAAACCCAACCAAGAATTCCGTTTAATTAACTTTGGCTCCAACCAATCCATTTTAAAAGTATAGCATTCCCATAGGAATGTAGACATTGCCCCGGAAACGAGCCACTCAAACCTCGATTCCAAAATCCCGACATTTTTCCCAAAATTCCAAAAAAACAAGTCTTAAAGGCGGCGATCGATCGCCTCTTTTAGTGCGATCGATCGCCCCTGTCCTGTGGGCAAAATCGCCTCCTCGCGATCGATCGTCAACCCTCGCGATCGATCGCCAACATGCTCGCGATCGATCGCCAAGGCCACGCGATCGATCGCCATCAAAAATTGAATTGCTCGTCGCGATCGATCGCCACCTGCGATTTCCCGAAAAACTCAAGCTTCCATGGTGCTTTTCACACCCAAACTCAAAACCAACACCCCATACACCTTCAACACCTCAAATACACCCTTAAAACTCAATAAAAACTCCCACAACAAACTTTAGGATTTTTACCAAAAAATCCACAAACCCAAATCTAACATTAATATTCAACCAAAAACAACAATACTACTACCAATTGAAGACAATGATGAGGGGAAGACTAATACCTGATTATCTTCGAGAAAACCGGCTTCCGAGCCAAGCTACCATCGATTTTCCCATCATGGAAGAAGAGGGGAAATGGGGGGAAGAAGGGTTAGGCGTAGAGAGAGAGAGGAGAGAGGGAAGGGTTCCGTGCCAAAAGACGGAATGCCGAGTCCACTTGGTATATATAGTACCAAAACTCAAAAATACCAATCTCTTCACAAATACATCATGATTCATTAAATATCATATGTTTTCAAAAATCATCTCTCTAACCTCAATTCCCATTACCAGCCCCAATACAAAGTACTCCGGACCCCAAATCCCACCAAATTCCAAGGTTATCACCACGATGAGAATACAATCTCATCCCTTGGATCCAACGACTCCAAAAACAGGATTTAAAATCCCCGGGAGTCCCAAAACCACAATTAATACACAATTGCCACAATATAAACCATTATGGGTTATTACCACACAGGGATTAACATCATTAATTCCCGGGTATCACAATTATCCCCCACTAATAAAATTTCATCCTCGAAATTTGCACGGCGTACTCCACGTATTGCCAAAACCACATAATCCAAGCGGATCTACATCGTCGAATCATGAACATGTCATGAACGACACACTAACCGCGAGGATACCGACCTCGCACCCAAAACCTGGAATGGGGTGAACCTCCCATACCATCACAAACTCAAAGAAAGACGTCAGCATTCCCCGATGCCAACCATCTCAAAAGCAGTCAGCCAACCCTAACTGCAGATCAAACGAATCATACGTGATCCCAAAATAGATATCGTCTCGATGATATCTCTATGATCTAGCCTACAATGTTAATCATACATTATTACTAAGGAAACCGCCAGTACACTACAATATACTTATACCATGCCCGGTTTCCACTTTTCAGTCCGTCTCCATCAAAGGAGTAGTTGCACCACATTGCAACACCGATTGGGCCACAACACGGCCCCGATCAACACGAAACACATCTACAAAGATGTCTACAACCGCGTGTTCCAAGAAATCACATCTTGGTCAGAACACACTATCGAGACTCCACTAGGTCTCGAGCTCTCAAAAAGGACATGCAAGAACAATCGATTGCATTCCCGCCACACGTGTCAATCACGACACTAAACAAATCCGAATCTTGGTCATCCCTCATTTATCCTGGGATTCAACTGTAATGGCTCAATTTTAAAGGAATTTATTGACCCAAATATTGTGCAAGTTATAAGTTATAATATTAATAATAATAAATAATTAATAATTAATATCTACTAATAAGAATAATTATAATAATATTTTTAATAATAATAATAATAAAAATAGTAAGAATCGAATTATTTCTCCAAAAACTTTGTCAGAATTGTTTCTACCCTCTTCGACGTGCACTTCGTCTTCTTCGTTTGTTCCGCCTTCTTCGATTCTCGTCCGTTTCAATTTCTTGTTTCGCCTCTTCTTCTCCAATAACTCTCACCCCTTCACCTCCTCATCAATCACTCTATTTAGTAGCATACCAACAGAAACCCAAATCAATTTCCGTCTGCTTTTCAAAACCGAAAACAAATTCCAGATTTTTTTGTAAATTCGATTTTTGAGTTCGAAAATTTTCCAAATCACAGCTATAGTGCACGTCTGGGAGGAAAACGGAATTGGAGCCGAAAATCATAAAGAATTGGTATGAAATTTTGATTTTTAAATTTCGAAATTTCTTTCTGTTTTCGATTTTAGTTGCTGTTTCGATTTTTAATTGTTAGGGTTAGGTTAGTTGGACTTAAATTGAAGTTTTAGGGGTTTAATTTGTCAAGATCAAAGTTTTAAGGATTAAGTTCGAAAACCTTCTGGAATGAAATTCGAAAACTTTGTTGAAGAAATTTTTCTGGAATTATTCGAAGGTTTTTCTGAAAATTTGAAGATTTTGTTCGAAAATTGTATGTTGGTTTTTAAGGGGATTTCGAAAAAGTTAAGTTTGGAATTAGAAAGTGTGTTACTGGAATTGTATTGAATTTTGGAAGAATTGAGATGGTATTTTGGTTCGAAAAGGTAATGTGTAATTCAAAGAGTTAGGATTTTTGTTAGATTGTGTTAGAACCAAGTTAATTGAGTATGATTTTAATATTGTTGAAATGGATAATAGGAAATCCCTGATATATTGGAGATTTTGGGAGGTTTGTAGATTTACCGTTGATAGGAAGCTTTGAGGTACGTAAAGGAAGTTGCAATTTTACGCAAATTATTTTGAGTATATTTTGTTGTTTATTTTGAAATGTTTTGAATAGTAAGCATGGAAGATTATTTTGAAATATGATTTTGATAAGAAATGTATTTTGTTGAAAAATGTAATTTTGAAATAACATTTTATTGTGTGTGAAAAACTACTTTTAAAGGCCATGTTTGTCTTGATTCGGTGAATACGATTTGAGGTTTGTGAACTGTGGATATTTTCGTTTCGTTGTGGCTCGCATTGCGACGAGGATAAAAACGCGCATACTTTCGGCTCGTTAGCGACGAGAATAAAGAAACGCATTTCGTTTTGCCCGAAGACAGAGGGGGTATAATATCTGTCGATACCCTTCCAGCGGGTATAGTCTGGAATGATATCATTGTGTCACATCCGTAATTGAGTATGCATTTGTTTCATTACAGCATGGCTATGTTTAATGATTAATTTTATGGTTATTCGTTTCTGTTACGTTTCGTTGGTTATCTGTGCAGTTATTTCCGTTATGATTCCGTTTTGTGACATTTAGTTCCGTTGACTGCTCGGATTAAACCATATAAGTGTGAAAGTTATTTTGGATATGAAAGTATATTATTTTTCGTCACATTATGAAAATGATGTTTTTGACCTTTTATCAAATGTTTATTATGCTTACTATAAAATGCTGCAACTTACCTTTACCTGTAATGTGACATATTACAGATGGAGTTGAAGACTTAGACGATGCGGAGGATATTTAGATTTATTATGAAGTTTTGAGTATGTTGGCATGTTTAAGTTTTATTTTGAGGATATGAAACATTTATTTATGTTTGAGTTGGATTTTGATATTTGAAGTTTATTTTGGTTTAGTTTTTGTTTTTATGGTATTGATGTTGTGGTGGTAGTGATCTGGTAGATCACAGGGCACAATTTTTAAGAGGAGACTCTGCCCAAATTTTTCTAAGATAAAAGTCACGGGTAAAAATTATTAAGTCAAACATCCGATAAGAATAAAAACGTTTCCGCTAAACAAAAGTTCAAAGTGATAATTAAGTTTCGATTCGAGTGAAGCCTTGTATTCAAGCAATTGAATACGGCGGGTGACCCGTCTGGGCGGGCCGTCACAGTTGGTATCAGAGCCTTAGTTTATAGGTTTGGGATTAGACCTTTGCCTTAAGAATAGCTTATTTAAGTTTGACTTATTGGGAAAAAATTTGGATTTAGAGTAATGGAGTTAAGTTTGAATCAGTACCTAAGATTTTACATGTGTGTGTGTTTGAACTTATGTGAGTACTTGTTTTTACTTGCTTTAAACAATTTATTTGTTTTCTTTAAACTAGTATCATTTATTCCGATAAAACTCTATTTTTAAGATTTCAAATGGCTAGAGGAAGAACCAGTAGCAATCTGAGTGGTAGTCAAGAACAGGACTCGAATCGCAACTCAGGAGATGGTCAAGATAGGAATGTGGATCAAGGTCAAGATGGAGTCCCAAATATAAACGTGGGATCAATGAATGAGGTGGACATCACGAACATATGTCGCATCATAGCTGGAGTGTTACAACAAAATGTTGTTTCGGCACCACTACAGCCGGAACCACCGAGAAGGACTGAGTTTGAGAGATTCCGAGCACTCCGACCACCGTACTTTGGAAATGAGACTGATCCAATGAAAGCTGAGGAATGGCTGACTAAGATTGAAGAATTACTGAAGGCCATAAACATTGCCGATGGAGAAAAAGTTACGGTAGTGACTCCATTTCTGGAAGGAAATGCAAAGCATTGGTGGACCTCAGTGGAAGTAAGTATGGAACAAAACTCCATTACCTGGACGATTTTTAGAGAGAAATTTCTGCAACAATATTTTCCTGACGCTGTCCGAATGGCTAAAGAAGATGAATTTTTGAGGCTGAGGCAAACTGAGAATATGACTGTGCTGGAATATTTGAGGAAGTTCCAAGAGCTGGGCAGATTCTGTCCTTTGTATTTGCAGTCTGAGAACAGCAAGATTACAAGGTTCAGACAAGGTCTTCGCACTGGCATCAGGCTCAAAGTAGCACCTCTCATGGATACCAAATTTGATATACTCATGGAGAGGGCATTGTTCGTGGAATCTGAACTGAGGAATCTTGAGACTCCTCAAAATCGAAAGAGAAAGCCTGAATTCAGAAACAGAGATCAGAGACCGCCAGCTCGTAGACAGATGATCGTTGAAACTAAGAAGAATGAAGTTTGTCCCAAGTGTAATCGGAGTCATACTGGGGAATGTTACTGGAACTCTGGAGGTTGCTTTAAATGTGGATCTAAAGATCATCGGATTAGAGATTGTCCCAGTCTGAAACAAACCTCAGGAACAAATCAACCACGTGGACAACAACAACGCAATCCAACTAGATTGTATGCTGTCCGTGCTGAAGAGGATCATGAATTGATCGGAGGTAAATTTAAATTCCTGAATCAAGATGTTTATGTGTTATTTGATTCTGGCGCTTCAAATTCCTTTATCTCTGAATCTTGTGTGGAGAAACTTGATTTGCACTTCAGTCCACTGTTACATTTAATGCAAGTATTGAGTCCATTAGGAAAGACAGTCACAATTAAATATGTATGCAATGATGTAACACTGATTGTGGAAAGCGAAGAATTCAAAGCCAACCTGTTCATCATCAACATGAAAGAATTTGACATAATTCTTGGAATGGATTGGTTGAGTAGTGCAAAGGCTCGCATTGACTGTTACCGAAGGATCATAACTCTACAATCGAATTCGGGTAAAGAGATCTGTTATGAAGGCGTGAGCCTGCATGAACGATTTTGTGGCAATGTCTCTGAAGTGGAAGCAAAAATAAATAAGATTTGCACGGTGAAAGAATTCTCAGATGTTTTCCCAGAGGATTTGCCAGGACTGCCACCAATTCGAAGCACGGAATTTTCTATTGATATTATTCCGGGATCGGAACCGATATCCAAAGCACCTTACAGGATGGCACCAGCAGAGCTAAAAGAATTGAAAAGTCAATTGAAGGAACTACAAGATAAAGGTTTCATAAGGCCTAGTGTGTCACCTTGGGGAGCACCGGTACTGTTTGTAAAGAAAAAGGATGGCAGCATGAGAATGTGCATTGACTACAGGGAGTTGAATCGAATCACTGTGAAGAATAAATATCCGCTACCAAGGATTGATGATTTATTCGATCAATTACAAGGTGCACAAATATTCTCGAATATTGATTTGAGATCTGGGTATCATCAACTCAGAATCAAAGAGCAAGATATTCACAAAACTGCATTTCGAACCAGATATGGACATTATGAATTTCTGGTGATGCCTTTCGGACTTACGAATGCACCTGCAGCATTTATGGCATTAATGAATCACGTTTTCCGAGAATGGCTCGACAAATTCATCATAGTATTCATTGATGATATATTGATTTATTCCAAATCAAAGGAAGAACATGAAGAACATTTGAAGATGACTTTGGAGAGACTACGACAACATCAATTATTTGCAAAGTTCGAGAAATGTGACTTCTGGTTGGATTCTGTATCATTTCTTGGACACATCATTGATACTCAAGGAATCCGAGTTGACTCAGCAAAGATTCAAGCCATTACCAATTGGAAAGTTCCGACATCAGTAACAGAAATTCGAAGTTTTCTGGGATTGGCTGGATATTACCGAAAATTTGTGGAAGGATTTTCTCGAGTTGCATTACCCCTTACAAAGTTAACAAGAAAGGGAGTAAAGTTTGAATGGGATTCTAAGTGTCAGGCAAGTTTTGAGAAGTTGAAAAATCTACTTGTGACTGCACCTATTCTTACATTGCCAGATGGACATGAAGGATTTTGTATCTACAGCGATGCATCAAAGGAGGGGTTAGGCTGTGTACTTATGCAAAATGGAAAGGTGATTGCATATGCTTCACGACAGTTGAAAGAACACGAAATAAGGTACCCCACTCATGATCTGGAACTGGCAGCAGTGGTTTTTGCGCTGAAATTATGGCGACATTACTTGTATGGAACCACATGTGATATCTACACTGATCACAAGAGCTTAAAGTATATTTTTACTCAAAAGGAGTTGAATATGAGACAGAGAAGATGGTTAGAGCTGATCAAGGACTATGATGTGAAATTGCACTATCATCCTGGAAAGAGTAATGCGGTAGCTGATGCATTAAGCAGGAAGAGTTACGGATCAATGCTATTGACTACGCAACATAAACTCATTGACGAGATGTCAAAGTTAAATCTGAATGTTGAATCAAGAGATGACCAAAATGGAACGACGATCTTGTGTAATCTCATGGTGCAACCTGATCTTATTCTCAGGATTAAGGAAGCACAACCAAAGGATCCTATGTGGCAGACTTTATCACAAAAGGCTCAATCAAACCAAGAAAATTTTAGAATGCATGAAGATGGGACTTTGAGATTCAATGATAGACTATTCGTTCCAGCTGTATCAACACTCAGGGGCGAAGTCTTACAAGATTCACATCAGACAATATTGGCCATGCATCCAGGACAGAATAAAATGTATCAAGATGTGAAACAATTATTTTGGTGGCCAGGAATGAAGCAAGATGTTGTGAAGTTTGTGTCCAAGTGTTTAGTGTGTCAACAAGTGAAAGTTGGAAGACAAAAGCCAGCAGGAACACTGAGAAACTTGGAAATACCAAACTGGAAATGGGAGCATATTACTATGGACTTTGTGACCGGATTACCCAAGACTACGACACAAAAAGATTCAGTTTGGGTTATTGTTGATCGACTTACTAAGTGTGCTCACTTTATACCGATGAAGAAGACCACAGCAATGAATGATTTAGCACGACTTTACATTGATCAAGTGGTGTGTTTACACGGGATACCAGTCAGTATCATATCTGATCGAGATGCTCGATTCACATCACAATTTTGGAAGAGTTTACAATCTGTGTTGGGCACGAATTTGAAATACAGCACAGCTTTCCATCCACAGACAGATGGACAGTCTGAGAGAACGATTCAAATTCTTGAGGATTTACTTAGAACATGTATTTTGGATTTTCAAGGACAGTGGGATCGTCATCTGAAACTGGCAGAGTTTGTGTACAATAACAGTTATCAATCCAGTATTCAAATGGCACCATTCGAAGCTTTGTATGGAAAGAAATGTCGAACACCACAGTGTTGGTTTGGTTGGAGAGAAAGTATTGGAAGGACCAGAGTTGATCAAACTCACGAATGAAAATGTTTCCATCATCAAACAGAGGTTACTTACAGCTCAGAGTCGACAGAAAAGTTGGGCTGATGTTCGCAGACGAGATTTAGAATTTCAGCAAGGGGATAAGGTGTACTTGAAAGTATCACCATTCAGAGGAGTAATGAGGTTTGGTAAGCATGGAAAGTTAAGTCCGAGATTCATTGGACCATATGAAATTCTGGAAAGAATAGGAACTTTGGCTTATCGACTTGCTCTACCTCCGGAATTAGATCGAGTACATAATGTATTTCACGTCTCGATGCTCAGGAAGTATATTTCAGATGAAAGTCATGTACTTAAAGCAACAGAGATTGAGATATCCAAGGAGTGTACATATTCAGAATATCCTATCAAGATACTCGACCGTCAAGAGAGAATTCTACGAACTAAGACGATTCCGTTCGTTAAGGTTCAATGGAGCAATCACTCACCTGATGAGGCAACATGGAAAAAAGAAGAAGAGCTATATGCTAAGTATCCAGATATAAAACGTGATGCAAGTTTCGAGGACGAAACTTTTTAGAATGTATGGAGATTGTAATGGCTCAATTTTAAAGGAATTTATTGACCCAAATATTGTGCAAGTTATAAGTTATAATATTAATAATAATAAATAATTAATAATTAATATCTACTAATAAGAATAATTATAATAATATTTTTAATATTAATAATAATAAAAATAGTAAGAATCGAATTATTTCCCCAAAAACTTTGTCAGAATTGTTTCTACCCTCTTCGACGTGCACTTCGTCTTCTTCGTTTGTTCCGCCTTCTTCGATTCTCGTCCGTTTCAATTTCTTGTTTCGCCTCTTCTTCTCCAATAACTCTCACCCCTTCACCTCCTCATCAATCACTCTATTTAGTAGCATACCAACAGAAACCCAAATCAATTTCCGTCTGCTTTTCAAAACCGAAAACAAATTCCAGATTTTTTTGTAAATTCGATTTTTGAGTTCGAAAATTTTCCAAATCACAGCTATAGTGCACGTCTGGGAGGAAAACGGAATTGGAGCCGAAAATCATAAAGAATTGGTATGAAATTTTGATTTTTAAATTTCGAAATTTCTTTCTGTTTTCGATTTTAGTTGCTGTTTCGATTTTTAATTGTTAGGGTTAGGTTAGTTGGACTTAAATTGAAGTTTTAGGGGTTTAATTTGTCAAGATCAAAGTTTTAAGGATTAAGTTCGAAAACCTTCTGGAATGAAATTCGAAAACTTTGTTGAAGAAATTTTTCTGGAATTATTCGAAGGTTTTTCTGAAAATTTGAAGATTTTGTTCGAAAATTGTATGTTGGTTTTTAAGGGGATTTCGAAAAAGTTAAGTTTGGAATTAGAAAGTGTGTTACTGGAATTGTATTGAATTTTGGAAGAATTGAGATGGTATTTTGGTTCGAAAATGTAATGTGTAATTCAAAGAGTTAGGATTTTTGTTAGATTGTGTTAGAACCAAGTTAATTGAGTATGATTTTAATATTGTTGAAATGGATAATAGGAAATCCCTGATATATTGGAGATTTTGGGAGGTTTGTAGATTTACCGTTGATAGGAAGCTTTGAGGTACGTAAAGGAAGTTGCAATTTTACGCAAATTATTTTGAGTATATTTTGTTGTTTATTTTGAAATGTTTTGAATAGTAAGCATGGAAGATTATTTTGAAATATGATTTTGATAAGAAATGTATTTTGTTGAAAAATGTAATTTTGAAATAACATTTTATTGTGTGTGAAAAACTACTTTTAAAGGCCATGTTTGTCTTGATTCGGTGAATACGATTTGAGGTTTGTGAACTGTGGATATTTTCGTTTCGTTGTGGCTCGCATTGCGACGAGGATAAAAACGCGCATACTTTCGGCTCGTTAGCGACGAGAATAAAGAAACGCATTTCGTTTTGCCCGAAGACAGAGGGGGTATAATATCTGTCGATACCCTTCCAGCGGGTATAGTCTGGAATGATATCATTGTGTCACATCCGTAATTGAGTATGCATTTGTTTCATTACAGCATGGCTATGTTTAATGATTAATTTTATGGTTATTCGTTTCTGTTACGTTTCGTTGGTTATCTGTGCAGTTATTTCCGTTATGATTCCGTTTTGTGACATTTAGTTCCGTTGACTGCTCGGATTAAACCATATAAGTGTGAAAGTTATTTTGGATATGAAAGTATATTATTTTTCGTCACATTATGAAAATGATGTTTTTGACCTTTTATCAAATGTTTATTATGCTTACTATAAAATGCTGCAACTTACCTTTACCTGTAATGTGACATATTACAGATGGAGTTGAAGACTTAGACGATGCGGAGGATATTTAGATTTATTATGAAGTTTTGAGTATGTTGGCATGTTTAAGTTTTATTTTGAGGATATGAAACATTTATTTATGTTTGAGTTGGATTTTGATATTTGAAGTTTATTTTGGTTTAGTTTTTGTTTTTATGGTATTGATGTTGTGGTGGTAGTGATCTGGTAGATCACAGGGCACAATTTTTAAGAGGAGACTCTGCCCAAATTTTTCTAAGATAAAAGTCACGGGTAAAAATTATTAAGTCAAACATCCGATAAGAATAAAAACGTTTCCGCTAAACAAAAGTTCAAAGTGATAATTAAGTTTCGATTCGAGTGAAGCCTTGTATTCAAGCAATTGAATACGGCGGGTGACCCGTCTGGGCGGGCCGTCACATCAACAATCTTAAAACAGGGAGGCTATCGAATTGACCTGCAAGAATTACTATGGTCCAAGGTACGACAATCCCTCCTCAGGGGAAGTCAACCAACCCTCGCGATCATTCATCAGAATGCATCGTGTCGTCGAGATTACCAATCTCAAAGTGCTACAATCTCTACCGGAGATTCGTCAACCAAACACTCTAATCCGATACTCAACAAGTACCAAAACGTGGGCATTTGTATTCACATACCTGCCCAAGTACCAATCACAACATGCATACTCAATGCAATAGGCTCGGGCATCTCCAATCATACCCAAAGTTCCAAAACCAATTGTCAATCCCCAGCTATTCTCATCTCGCAGAGAATAATGATTGACAGACAAACGGTCAGTGTCGTGATTCCAACATAAACACCTCACAAATCGGCTTATTGAATCTCCCAAAGATTCACAATTGGTAGGTATGACAATACTACCTTCCCCACAAGGGAAAACGTCATGGACACATGACCCTCCAACCTCGAACCAGCGTTCGGAAAACTGGATATATTTATGCCAAAACATATCTCGGAACCAAAAATACGCAACTGGTTCAGAATAGTGCATCAAGCCACTATTACCAAATCGAAAAAATCGTATACACAATGTATACTCGTTCTAACAATGCTTTGTACTAATACCATAGTACTTAACAACCTCGAGCATTACCCCGGAGACGTCTCCTCGAACGTCTTACCGAAAGTACGAAGCCATCACCTAGTCCAACACTAGTAGGGCTTCCACCGGTTGATTCACAATCAACCCTCAACCATACCAGTTGTCTCCATGACAGTACAATCCAAATCTCTCCAAGAGATAAAATCAGTATAGTAGTGTTACCCCACTAACTATATCTCACAAATTCAATTGTGACTAACGTTGCATTCCATATGCAAGGATGCTCCACTAGAGCTAACAACGACTTGTTGACACTCGTGTTGGTACTACCAACAAAATTGAGTTGTCCCAGCACAAGTCCCTCAAAACAATAGACGTATAAACATTCCCGTGAGGTATTCCCTGCCTCAATCATCATGCTACATAGAGACTACAAGAGTCTACCATAAGTCCTCATCGTATCGTCGTACGATTCACCGAACTCGGTCCCAACGTGCAGTATAATTGCTACAACAAGCACACTATCTCACTGCAACAATACCTGGCTAGCGATTCACTGCTCCCATAGGTTCATACTAACCCATCAACGTGACACACGTTCCATCCCGGTATACCATACCGTACAAACTATTAGAGTTGTGGGTCATCACCCAATATATCTCTAAAACACCAAATCATAATGGACATCCTGGTGTCCTTGCTCAACTCCCAAGCAATCCTAACCATTAGGATTTATTCCACACCCTCAAGGTGGGTGTATGTAAGGACCCTAGTTCTTAAAATGCGGATTAAAGGCATAAATAAAATTTTCGTGCATAAACGGAGTATAAATGTTGTGTTGGTGCCTTGAGCTATTAGATTACAGTGCCAAAATAAAGTTCCAAAATGGATTAATTACATTCCCAACCAATGAATGTTAATCCTATAGTTTTACACTACTCCTAGAGTAGATACTATACAAAAGAATGTGCCTGCTACCAAGAGCACTCCTCACTAGCTCACCGCACCAACTTGCCTTAGCCCGTCCGCCCAAAAGTACCTACAGGAACAACCCCAAAACCATGAGCATGTACAAAATCATATTCACAATAATATGATAGCAATTCCAATGCATAAATCGTAAATGTGGTTCACTTCTTGTATGTAACACATTTAAAAGCTCCCTCGGGTTGTCCCTGTACCACATTATAACCAATAGATTATATTACCAATAATGTATGTCATGACATGCACCGATTTCCATATATTCCGTGTTCAATTCCCGAGTCTTATTATATCAATGGCATAATACCCCTCACGTTAACATGACAGCGGAAATACCTCTCGCTTAGACAATACCAGCGGCACTAATATCCCTCGCTATAAATATGACAGCGGTCGTGTTCTTCGCTTCATATTAGCGGTAAATATTCTCTCATCGCTACGGTATGACAGCGGCAAGTATTCACATCGCTACGCCATTGGCGGCAAGTATTCTCCATCACTGGAATATAAATCCCGATTCACAATCACATGCAACAATGCATCCAATATACACATGCAACCAAAATGCATGACCAAACCATGTATGCAATCCATGATGCATAAACAAGACCACATATGCAACCACAATGCATAATCAATTCCATGTGTGCAACCATAGTGCATAACCAATTCAAAGCGTAATAAATACGTTTTACCGTCCGATGCCCGTACATCTCACTACGTACCTTAGTCCCAAAATGTGATGTGTCGTGGACTTTATCTCCTAAGCTGTGTGGCCACCTGGGATGGTTCTACACATTCACACAATTCAATATTAGGAGCCAATAATAGTCCAATATAAAAAATTCCACAAAAATAACCAAAAATACCAAATTTTGCAACTCGCGATCGATCGCCACGAAGGGCCGATCGATCGCGAGATCGTACTGCCCGAAACCAAAATTTTCACCCTTCGGCGATCGATCGCCACACTTGGCGCGATCGATAGCCCAAGAGTGGCGATCGATCGCCAAAAGCTTCTGGAGCGCACTGACGGCTCGCGATCGATCGCCAAAAACGGGCGATCGATCGCCTAGTCCTGCACTTCGAAAAATCGTCATTTTTGCTCCAAGACTCCTTTCCAATCCATACCAACTCCCCTACCTTCAAACCAACAACATCAAATACATAATAACCTTCAAAATACACTTTAAACATCCCAAAAATCCAACATTCAACTAAAATGGTACCAACCCATAAAAACCCATTTCAAAACCATACAAAACCACTACAAACTCAATCTAAACACAACAAAAACATTAGGAGGTATCCATACCTCTTGGGGACTTCAAAACTCACACTAAATCCCACAAAACAAGTTTTTGGAAGGATTTCTCTTCCACTCTTTGCCCAAAAACGAAAATGAGGAGGGAAGGGTTTGTGAGAAGTGATTTGGGGAAAAATAGAAAGAGTGATGGGTTTTTGTGGGGTTGGGGGGGTATTAGTGGGTTATTTGGGGATTAATTAAATTTGCATACCACTATTAATCATGATTTATAAAAATACCACAACACGGTATTTTAAAACATTGCACCAAAATCACAATTAAATATATGATTCCCAATTAATCACAAACCATCTCATATAAACCATTATAACCCCCAATTACCCATCATGCATACTTGCACCTCGAAATGCATTACCGGGTCACGCCTACCATGTGACTAAGCATTTCACCAAGATAATTAATGCCAACACAATTATTAATTATCACCATCAAAAATTACTTAAACATAATTAATGCCCAATTTGCAATTAATTATTTCGGGGATATCACAATACTCCCATACTTACAAGATTTCGACCTCGAAATCGCATGCACTTACCCAAATCGAAACTAAACATAAATCACATACCAGAGAATAGTTCCGGGTAGTGCTGCACCATATGCTGCTCCGTCTCCCACGTGGCCTCCTCGACACCCCTACGATCCCACTGAACCTTGATCATCGGTATCACTTTGTTCCGGAGTCTGCGATCAGCCCTATCCAGAATCCTGACTGGCCGTTCCTCGTATGATACATCAGAATCCAACTGAACCTCGGAAGGCTGTAATACATGCGATGGATCCGGCTCATACTTCCGCAGCATAGATACATGAAATACGTCGTGAATACCAGACAACGACGGTGGTAGTGCCAAACGGTACGCCAAGGTACCGATGCGCTGTAAAATCTCATACGGTCCCACATACCTCGGAGACAATTTACCACGCATACCAAACCAAACCACACCCCTGAAAGGTGAAATCTTCAAAAAGACTCTGTCTCCCAACTGAAACTCCAACGGTCTCCGCCGTTTATTCGCATAGGCTGCCTGCCTGTCCTGAGCTGCCTTCATTTTGTGACGGATAACCTTCACCTTATCCTCCATCTCTCGAATCAGTCGGGTCCTCCTACCGCTTTACTGGTCAAGTCATCCCAGTACAAAGGTGACCTACAACGCTTACCATACAAAGCCTCAAACGGAGCCATCTGAATACTCGCCTGATAGCTGTTGTTGTATGAGAACTCTACCAAGGCCAAAGAATCTTGCCATGTAGGCATCAAACTCTAAAACGCAAGCCCTCAACATGTCCTCGAGCGTCTGTATAGTACGCTCAGTCTGACCATCCGTCTGGGGGTGATATGCGGTGCTCAATCTCACCTCAGTACCCAATGCTGACTGAAGACCTCCCCAGAAATGAGATGTGAACCGCGGATCTCTTTCAGACACAATAGACACCGGAATCCCATGCAATCTCACTATGTCCCTGACATACAATTGAGCCATCCTCAAGTATGTGTACGTCATACTGTAGGGAATGAAGTGAGCTACCTTCGTCAGTCTGTCGATGATCACCCAAATAGCATCACAACCCGAAGTAGTCCTCGGCAAGGGGTCACAAAGTCCATAGATATGTGCTCCCACTTCCACTTGGGTATCTCTAAGCTCCTTAGTTCGCCACCGGGTCTCTGCCTCTCTGCCTTGACTTGCTGACAGATCAAACACCTCTTGACAAAAGCGATCACATCACGCTTCATCCGTTTCCACCAGAACTGATCACACAAGTCCTTATACATTTTCCTCCCTCCTGGGTGGATACTAAATCGGCTACTATGAGCTCGCTCCAAGATTCCTCTACGCAACTCCGGCGTACCTGGAACTACCCATCTGTTACCGAGTCTCAAAGAACCATCCTCAGTCACTCTGAACTTCGATAGCTGACCCTGTAGTACCAATGATGACCACCTCTGAACCTCATCATCTGCCCTCTGAGCTCTCCTGATATTCTCATAGATATCTGGCTCAGCCAATAAGGTCGATACCCAAACCGGCGATGCGTCCACATCGAAGTCATAGCCCAGATGGCAACAGGAAGTCATCATGGCTGACAAATGCATGACATCCTCAGCAGTATTCTTCACCTTCCGACTCAAGGCGTCTGCTGCCAAGTTCGCTCTCCCCGGATGGTATTCTATTTCACAGTCATAGTCCTTGAGTAGATCCATCCATCTCCTCTGACGCATATTCAATTCCGCCTGAGTGAACAAGAATTTCAGGCTCTTATGATCCGTATATATGGTAAAGGACGTACCATACAGATAATGCCTCCAAATCTTCAGGGCAAAGATAATAGCCGCCAATTCCAAATCGTGGACTGGGTACCTAGCCTCATGCGGCTTCAATTGCCTCGATGCATAAGCTACCACATGCTTATCTTGCATCAGTACACAACCCAAGCCCTGCAGTGATGCGTCAGTATAAAGGACAAACCTTTTGTTCTCCGTAGGAATCACCAATACCGGTGCCGTCGTCAATCTGTGCTTCAACTCTTGGAAGCTCTCCTCGCAAGCCTCTGACCAAAAGAAGGGTACTCCCTTTTGGGTCAATTGCGTCAGTGGTTTAGCAATCTTAGAGAATCCCTCGACAAAGCGTCGGTAATAACCAGCCAGACCAAGAAAACTTCGTATCTCGGGTACAGAAGGGGGTGCAGCCCACTCCATTACAGCCTCAATCTTCCTGGGGTCCACTGAAATCCCACTGCTAGATATGACATGCCCCAGAAATACTACACTGCTCAACCAAAACTCACACTTGCTGAGCTTGGCATATAATTGATGGTCTCTGAGGATCTGGAGCACTGTCCTCAAGTGTCTCACGTGCTCTTCCTTGCTCCGGGAGTAGATAAGTATATCGTCAATAAACACAATGACGAACTGATCCAGATAGGGTTGGAACACCCAATTCATCAAGCTCATAAAGACAGCCGGGGCGTTCGTCACACCGAACGGCATCACTAAGAACTCGTAGTGCCCATACCGAGTCCGAAATGCTGTCTTCTGTACATCCTCCTCCCTATCTGGTGGTACCCAGATCGCAAATCAATCTTACAATACAGCTTCGTACCTTGCAACTGATAAATCATCAATCCTCGGAAGAGGATACTTGTTCTTTACCGTGGCCTTATTCAGTTGCCGGTAATCGATGCACAAACGCATCGAACCGTCTTTCTTCTTCACAAAAAGAACCGGTGCGCTCCAAGGCGATACACTAGGGCGTATATATCCTTTATCAAGGAGCTCCTGCAACTGCTCCTTTAGTTCTCTCAACTATCCTGGTGCCATACGGTAAGGAGCACGAGAAATAACAGATGTCCCCGGTAATAACTCAATCCCAAACTCGACTTTCCTTGCCGGTGGGAATCCGGGAATCTCCTCCGGGAATAAATCGGCAAACTCTGCTACTACGGGTACATTCTCAACCTTCAACTCTTTACCCTTCCCCGACGTGTCCATGGCATAGATGAGGTATCTTGTGTGTCCACGTTCCAACAATTGGGACATTTTCAGTGCCGAAATCAACGGAATCTTCACACGAGAAACCGTTGCCATAAAAAGTCCACTGAACCCCCAAACCAGACCTGAAGCGAACTGTCCTCTGCCGACAATCTACCACTGCCTGATATCTGTTCAGAATGTCGATGCCCACAATGCAGTCGAATTCTGACATACGCAGTACAATCAAGTCTGCCTTAATCACATTGCCCTCAAAATAAATGAGGCAGTCCATCAGAAACTGATCAGCAACAACTTTCTTTCCGGTGGGTGTCGAGACCAGTAGAGACGTGGGTAACGGAGACGTGCACATATGATGTCTCGCCACAAAGTCCGTAGACACAAAGGAGTGTGAAGCACCTGTGTCTATCAAAATAAAGGCGGAATACATAAATAAAAGGCACGTACCCACTATCACCTCCTCTGGAGCTGCATCGGCCTGCTCCCTGGTCAACGCATAGACCTGTCCCTGAGGTGGCCCCATTGCCTGTCCTCCCATCTGTCGAGGCACCATCGGCAGCCTCTGCTGTACTGTCCCGGTAGAAAACCTCCATCTGCCTCCTCTAAGATCCACCTGACCGTCACCATTTTGACAGAACCGAGATATGTGGCCCATCTTGCCACATTTATAACCAGCCGTACAGTCTCGCATGTGATGTGGTCCTCCACAAAAGTGACACTTCACCACTCCACTCCTACTCGCTTGAGTCTGCCCTCTGTTGCTAGGCACACCGCCCCTCCGGTTATCCATTCGTCTCCCACCAAACCGAGAAGATGAGGAAGAAGCCCCACGAGGTTTAAATGATTCTCCTCGTGGCCTCAGATTATTAGACACTGGCCTCGGCGGTGGGACTTGTGGGGGTGCAACGTCCGGGTAAGCACTGACTCCGATCTCTGCTAGCTCCGCTCTAGTGAGAGCATCATCAAAAGAAGTGGGGTTGTTGGAGATAACCCGATCAAAAAGTTCCGGTCGCAGCCCCTTTAGAAAGTGCCTCATCTTGGCATGCCCATTTGTTGCAATGTGGGGAACATACCTCAACAAGGACGAGTAATGCATGGCATAGTCCGAGACTGACATGCTCCCCTGTTTCAAGCTCGTGAATCCATCCTCCTTTGTTTGCCTAGCCGCCGCAGAAAAGTATCGGTTCAGAAACCGAGTCCGAAATAAAGTCCAGTCAATCACCATACCCTGAGCTCTCAGTTCCATCACCGTCCTCTTCCACCACATAGAAGACTTCTTCGCCAGTTGGAACTCCGCCAACCTCAGCCATGCTGTCCTAGCACAAGGAGCGGACACAAATATTTGCTCTAATCTCTCGAGCCACTCCTCAGCTTCTTCTCCTGTCTCCGTCCCCTCAAACATGGGCGGGTGGAAAGTTAGGAACTGACTCAGACTAAGCTCCCCGGTAAAAGCAACTGAGCTACAGGCTCCACGCCCACGGCAGGTGGAGTAAAGGATTTGCCTGACCAACGCTAGCGTTCACGCTTCCAACATCACCCACCCCTTCATTGAGGTTCTCCACATTCATAACCGCCATGCTGTAATACAAAGGTTAACAACAATTCCAAAAATATATATGTTATGCCGTTAGATAACATGAATGATAATAAGCATGTTAGTATAACAATTTATACACCAATATGCATAAACATGCTCCAATGTAACCACCTAGCCAACCATGCTAAGGCTACCCTTCACTCATTCTCGGATTCTCTAACCACTGCTCTGATACCACTAATGTAAGGACCCTAGTTCCTTAAATGCGGATTAAAGGCATAAATAAAATTTTCGTGCATAAACGGAGTATAAATGTTGTGTTGGTGCCTTGAGCTATTAGATTACAGTGCCAAAATAAAGTTCCAAAATGGATTAATTACATTCCCAACCAATGAATGTTAATCCTATAGTTTTAAACTACTCCTAGAGTAGATACTATACAAAAGAATGTGCCTGCTACCAAGAGCACTCCTCACTAGCTCACCGCACCAACTTGCCTTAGCCCGTCCGCCCAAAAGTACCTACAGGAACAACCCCAAAACCATGAGCATGTACAAAATCATATTCACAATAATATGATAGCAATTCAAATGCATAAATCGTAAATGTGGTTCACTTCCTGTATGTAACACATTTAAAAGCTCCCTCGGGTTGTCCCTGTACCACATTATAACCAATAGATTATATTACCAATAATGTATGTCATGACATGCACCGATTTCCATATATTCCGTGTTCAATTCCCGAGTCTTATTATATCAGTGGCATAATACCCCTCGCGTTAACATGACAGCGGAAATACCCCTCGCTTAGACAATACCAGCGGCACTAATATCCCTCGCTATAAATATGACAGCGGTCGTGTTCTTCGCTTCATATTAGCGGCAAATATTCTCTCATCGCTACGGTATGACAGCGGCAAGTATTCACATCGCTACGCCACTGGCGGCAAGTATTCTCCATCACTGGAATATAAATCCCGACTCACAATCACATGCAACAATGCATCCAATATACACATGCAACCAAAATGCATGACCAAACCATGTATGCAATCCATGATGCATAAACAAGACCATATATGCAACCACAATGCATAATCAATTCCATGTGTGCAACCATAGTGCATAACCAATTCAAAGCGTAATAAATACGTTTTCTCGTTCGATGCCCGTACGTCTCACTACGTACCTTAGTCCCAAAATGTGATGTCGTGGACTTTATCTCCTAAGCTGTGTGGCCACCTGGGATGGTTCTACACATTCACACAATTCAATATTAGGAGCCAATAATAGTCCAATATCAAAAATTCCACAAAAATAACCAAACATACCAAATTTTGCAACTCGCGATCGATCGCCCCGAAGGGCCGATCGATCGCGAGATCGTACTGCCCGAAACCAAAATTTTCACCCTTCGGCGATCGATCGCCACACTTGGCACGATCGATCGCCAACCTCGCCGATCGATCGCCCAAGAGTGGCGATCGATCGCCAAAAGCTTCTGGAGCGCACTGACGGCTCGCGATCGATCGCCAAAAACGGGCGATCGATCGCCTAGTCCTGCACTTCAAAAAATCGCCATTTTTGCTCCAAAACTCCTTTCCAATCCATACCAACTCCCCTACCTTCAAACCAACAACATCAAATACATAATAACCTTCAAAATACTTTAAACATCCCAAAAATCCAACATTCAACTAAAATGGTACCAACCCATAAAAACCCATTTCAAAACCATACAAAACCACTACAAACTCAATCCAAACACAACAAAAACATTAGGAAGGTATCCATACCTCTTGGGGACTCCAAAACTCACACTAAATCCCACAAAACAAGTTTTTGGAAGGATTTCTCTTCCACTCTTTGCCCAAAAACGAAAATGAGGAGGGAAGGGTTTGTGAGAAGTGATTTGGGGAAAAATAGAAAGAGTGATGAGTTTTTGTGGGGTTGGGGGGGTATTAGTGGGTTATTTGGGGATTAATTAAATTTGCATACCCACTATTAATCATGATTTATAAAAATACCACAACATGGTATTTTAAAACATTGCACCAAAATCACAATTAAATATATGATTCCCAATTAATCACAAACCATCTCATATAAACCATTATAACCCCCAATTACCCATCATGCATACTTGCACCCCGAAATGCATTACCGGTCACGCCTACCATGTGACTAAGCATTTCACCAAGATAATTAATGCCAACACAATTATTAATTATCACCATCAAAAATTACTTAAACATAATTAATGCCCAAATTGCAATTAATTATTTCGGGGATATCACAGTGTAACCATGTCTACCACACATTACAATGACAAGCGAGTAGTTTCCTCTATGACTACTCTTACCACCGATCACTTGGCATTAGCCATACCAGAGAGTATACCCAAGGTATCACTACTCGAAATGTTTACCTCTATTACATGATGCGGTACACTCACCGGTACAATGCATCCAATAATCCATCGAGCAAACATGCTCGGCGTAATAGTCTCGTCAACCAGTGACGTAGACATCATCTTGTGCCCATCAACATCACTCAAACCATATGACTAAATACGTACACCCAGACGTATTATTCGTCATCACGACGCTACACGTCTACATAGAATATCCACTAAGTCATCGTCACCCCATGACGGTATATGCCAACATATGACATCCAAAATCCCATCGTCAACTCTTGAAAGTACATGTCGATACACGACATCCATATTCTCATCGTCAAACACATGACAATATATAACCACACATGGTATTCACAATAATGCTAACAAAGCAGTAATATAACATACTTCATCGCTATCAAGATAGCGGTATACCTGTATCCATCGTCCACCAGCGGTACACAAGCATCACCCATCGCTCGTATGCGGCATAATCCAGTGCTACGCACATAGTGGTATAACCCATCGCTATAGAATCAGCAGCATGATCCCTCGTCATAGAGTCAGCGGCATAAAACATTGCTATAGATATCCGGCGGTATGAACCATCGCCATAGATGTAGCGGAATGAACCATCGCTATATAATACCTGGCGGCATAAACCATCGCCAATAGATGTAGCAGAATGAACCATCTCTATAGAGATACCCAGCGGCATAAACCATCGCCAATAGAATAGCGGAATAAACCATCGATATGAATATCCGGCGGCATGAACCATCGCCAATAAACTAGCGGAATGTACCATTGCTATATAGATACCCGGCGGCATGAACCATCGCCAATAGAATAGCGGAATAAACCATCGCTATGAATATCCGGCGGCATGAACCATCGCCAATAAACTAGCGGAATGTTCCATCGCTATATAGATACCCGGCGGCATGAACCATCGCCAACAAACTAGCGTCATGATATCCCTCGCTAAGAAGCGGCAAATATCCCTCTTCGCTACTTCACTTCGACATACCAGCGGCATAATATCCCTCGCTTAAGCGGCAAATATCCTCTGTCGCTATCATATGACAGCGGAAAGCTCATCGCTACGCCATATTAGCGGTATAATATCCCTCGCTTAAGCGGCAAATATTCTTCATCACGGTGGTAGTCAAGCGGCGCCACTACTCCTCATTTTATCATGACAGCGGAAATACCCCTCGCTTTACATGACAGCGGAAATACCCCTCGCTTCGACAATACCAGCGGAAAATAATATCCCTCGCTAAGATATGACAGCGGTCGTGTTCTTCGCTTCATATCAGCGGCAAATATTCTCTCATCGCTACGTTATGACAGCGGCAAGTATTCAAATCGCTACGCCATGAAGCGGCAAGTATTCACATCGATACGCCATGCATGCAACCGTAATGCATAACCCGTATTCTGATAAACATCGCCATGAGTGTATTTTAATGCACCTCGCTTCAAATGTGACATGCGGAATTTTACCATCGCTTCAACATTTAGCGGCAAAGCATTAAAATCATCACTCCGATATATATATGCAACCGTAATGCATAATTCATGTCTCATATAACCCTGCAACCACCATGGTTAGCAACAACATAATCCAATTATGAACACATATCATAAACGCACATAAGCAATATAGTTGTGCCACACAACACTAACTACCATCATGCATAAGTATGTGCTCATGATTCCAGTTAACATATTCCTGGGCCCTCAACAGCCCCAAAGAGCTAACCACTGCTCTGATACCACTAATGTAAGGACCCCCGTGCCCTTAACCCGTTATTAGTGTATGAATACATGCCATTAGTTCATACAACCGTATTATCATGGGAAGGAAACCATATACAAGTGTAACATCATATACCATCTATAACATTTCTTGCATATGAACCCCATAATGTTCAACTTCCCCAATCGAAACCACTTTCATAGTATGCACCCTAACAATACACTAACATTCACTCAGTTCATTTAGCAATTCCGTATTTAATTGCATGCAACCCAATAAATGAAGAGAGAAAGCCATTGCTCATTTATACATTCCATATACACATAAAGACGTACTCACATGAGAGTACCCAATGAACAAGCGTGTATCTAATGTATAAAAGGCTCTAACAGATACCGTCACTGGTACTTCAGTTCTGGAAGCACCTCCCAAGCACAGCTCGATCTCACTCTGGGTCTATGTACTCATTCAACCAGCTCTGCTACCTCGATCCTGTAAGTACCTCAAATCAACAGCCCGAGCTCAACTCCAAAGCTGCTGCTACACCTATATCACCTGCCCCAACAGAGACAGCCCCCACACGGGGTGAGCATACCAATACCACAATTCCAAAATCATAATATTGCAGTTCATAATTTACAGAATGTAAATGCCATAATTTAAATGATACTCCCTGGATGGTATTATCCTCATCCGGGATCCCCTGTATTGTCCATGTTCTCAAAAAATTCCCAAAGCCAGTTAATCGTCACATAGATTAACTAATGCCATCCTATTATGCTAGTTCCATAATCAATATAGTAAAAATATTATATAAAAGGCCGTAGATATCACATATATCTAACCAATGATTCCAGTTCCTATTTCATTGCTGGCTCCACAATAGCGGCATTCTAAACCCCACGCACGCTCAACAATAGCGGCGTCATAACCGATGGTCGCTCAACGGCGACAGCATCCCAAATCATTGCTCGCTCAATAGCGGCACCGTATGGTTTCCAATGTATGTCCCTTTAACGCAATTACCATTTACCATGCATATCACTATCCATTTATAGCAAGTACCATGTACCATGCATTTCAACGTCCATTTATTGCAAATACTACATACCATGCATTTCAATGCCCATTTAATGCAATTACCACATACCATGCATTTTATAGTTGCAACATTATAATGGGCTATGCTCGTACGTTATACGTACCTTATACTTCCGTAGTTCGAGTCCGACCTCGCCTGAGTCCCATGACCCGATAAATTATGTGCTACACATAAATAGTTCACAATTAAACACAAGCATGCAACCACGTGCCCAAGCACGTTCATAACCCCCCAAACACATCGTCAATCCATGACGATTACCAAAATAAAAGCCCCCGGCTAAGTATGCATAATACCCAAAATATTCCCTTTTTCATGTTTAAAAGATAGTCAAAAACCCAACCAAGAATTCCGCTTAATTAACTTTGGATCCAAACAATCCATTTTAAAAGTATAGCATTCCCATAGGAATGTAGGCATTGCCCCGGAAACGAGCCACTCAAACCTCGATTCCAAAATCCTGACATTTTTCCCAAAATTCCAAAAAAAGAAGTCTTACGGGGACCGATCGATCGCCTCTTTTAGTGCGATCGATCGCCCCTGTCCAGTGGGCAAAATCGCCTCCTCGCGATCGATCGCCAACATGCTCGTGCTCGATCGCCTAGGCCACACGATCGATCGCCTGTACTATTCCTCGCCATCAAAAATTGAACTGCTCGTCGCGATCGATCGCCCCTCCTCGGCGATCGATCGCCACCTGCGATTTCCCGAAAAACTCAAGCTTCCATGGTGTTTTTGTAGGGTCTTCCTACCTTAACATCATATTATACACGTATTATGGACTAAGCATGCGTTCATAGCCTCTTAAGGGTTCCGGTTGTAACTTTGAGCTAATAAGATTACGGGCCAAAAATGAAAATCAAACTTAATTAATTACATTCTCAAGACGAATGTTAAGGCGATAGAATTGTACTACTCCTAGAGTAGATACTATCCAAAAGTCCAGTATCCTATCTTCTTTCATGCTCCTTTTAGCTCACTGCCTCAACCCGACCCTTAGCCCTTCGGTCCAAAAGTGTACCTACAGGAACAACCCATCATGAGCATGTACATCGTTACTTAACATCATAAGGCAATGTCATATAAATAAATGCATGAAAATAATTGGTAACGTATACTTCCTGGTTAATCGCATTAACCCTCTTTGGTTGTCCCTATTTCATAGCCATGCATATAATCATTAATTCTTGACATGAATGATTAAAATCATCATCTTATAATATCATCATCATATAAGCATCATCATTTTATAAATATCTTCATCTTATAACATCATCATCATATAAGCATCATCATCTTATAAGCATCATCATCTTATAGCATCATCATCTTATAACATATCATCTTATAACATCATCATCTTATGACATCATCATCATATAAGCATCGTCATCTTATAGCATCATCATCTTATAGCATCATCATTATCTTATAACATCGTCATCATATAGCATCATCATCATATAAGCATCATCATCTTATAGCATCATCATCTTATAGCATAATCATCTTATAACATCATCATTATCTTATAACATCATCATCTTATAGCATCATCATCATATAAGCATCGTCATCTTATAGCATCATCATCTTATAGCATAATCATCTTATAACATCATCATTATCTTATAACATCATCATCTTATAGCATCATCATCATATAAGCATCGTCATCTTATAGCATCATCATCTTATAGCATAATCATCTTATAACATCATCATTATCTTATAACATCATCATCTTATAGCACCATCATCATATAAGCATCGTCATCTTATAGCGTCATCATCTTATAGCATAACAGCAATGTACAAAATCAAAGTTAAGTAAACATGCTGGTTATTCGTCAGTTTCTTTTTGTTGACCCTGATTCACATTCGTGCATATGGGCATCTTACCCCATCGTATGGCATCTTACCATATCATAACATCGTTGTGGCATCTTACCACGTGGGCATCTTACCCTATCGTATGGCATCTTACCATATCATAATATCGTGTGGCATCTTACCACGTAATGACATCGTATGGCCTCTTACCATATGGGCATCTTACCCCGTGGTATCTTACCACATAATAACATTGTATGACATCTTACCATATGGGCATCTTACCCCGTAGCATCTTACCACATAATAACATCGTATGGCCTCTTACCATATGGGCATCTTACCCTTTTAGAAACATCGTATAACATCATTATAAACTTACTTATCACATCATCTTCACAAACATCATCATCTTAAACTTATTTATCACAATCATCATCATAATCATCATAAATACTTATGCAATTAATGCATAGTCAGAGTTAGGAGTGTGTTACCGTCCGATGCCCGTACGCTTCTTACGTACATTAATTCCAAAAGTGGAGAAATTGAAGAACTCTATCTTCTCGATGTTGTTGGCACCTGGGATGGTTCTACACAACCATACAAATCGATATTAGAAGCTAAACAATAGACAAATATCAAAAATTCCACAAAAAAACATCATTTGCCACGTTTAACACAAGCGGCGATCGATCGCTACTTGAGGCGATCGATCGCCTCGCTCTTTTGTCTTACGGCGATCGATCGCTTGATTTTAGGCGATCGATCGCCTAATACGTGAAATGGCTACTGGCCATCGGCGATCGATCGCCTCATTTCAGGCGATCGATCGCCACCTGCTGGTGCGCGATTCCTTCGCCATTTTTGAGCATTTTCCAAGTTCAATCCCATACCAATCAAACCCAAACTTTCCAATCACTCTAGCATCATCATAACTTGTTAAAACCCACATAAAACACTTCAAAAATCATACCCCAACAACATACAACACATACCCCAAACAAACCCACATAATTCACTTCAAAATCATCCCATTTCAAATCCAAACTTCATAAAAACTTTAGGAAGGGTTCCATACCTCTTGAAGACTCCAAATCTTAACAAAGATCACACAAACACTAGTTTTGTGGAGTTTCCTCCTTCCTCCTTTGAGGGATTTCGAAAATGGGGTGAGGTTAGGGCTTTGGGAGAGAATTGGGGGTTTTTGAGTGGTGGGGAAGAAGTTAAGGGAAAAATGGGATAAAAGGGGAATATAGTGGGGTTATTAAAATTGTACCCCAAATTAACATGATGTATAAAATACCCCAACATGGTATTTTAAAAGCATTTACAAAAATGCATTAAACTTCCACTAAATCATGCTTTCCTCATAATTAACCATCAACATAGTTAAATCATGTTAACACCTTATTTTCTAACATGCATAACATGCACCCTGAAATGCAACCCCCCGGGTTACGCCTATCATGTGACTAAGCATTTCAACTTGATAATTAATTTCAACACATAAATCAATTATCAACATTAACATCATTAGTGCTCAAATTGCATATAATTAATTTCGGGGCATCACAGTTTTTCATACCCAAACTCAAAACCAACACCCCATACACCTTCAACACCTCAAATACACCCTTAAAACTCAATAAAAACTCCCACAACAAACTTTAAGATTTTTACCCAAAAATCCACAAACCCAAATCTAACATTAATACTCAACCAAAAACAACAATACTACTACCAAATCGAAGACAATGACGAGGGAAAGACTAATACCTGATTATCTTTGAGAAAACCGGCTTCCGAGCCAAGCTACCATCGATTTTCCCATCATGGGAGAAGAGGGGAAATGGGGGGAAGAAGGGTTAGGCGTAGAGAGAGAGAGAGGAGAGAGGGAAGGGTTCCATACCAAAAGACGGAATACCGAGTCCACTTGGTATATATAGTACCAAAACTCAAAAATACCAATCCCTTCACATATACATCATGATTCATTAAATATCATCTGTTTTCAAAAATCATCTCTCTGACCTCAATTCCCATTTCCAGCCCCAGTACAAAGTACTCCGGACCCCAAATCCCACCAAAGACCAAATTCCAAGGTTATCACCACGATGAGAATACAATCTCATCCCTTGGATCCAACGACTCCAAAAACAGGATTTAAAATCCCCGGGAGTCCCAAAACCGCAATTATTACACAATTGCCACAATAGAAACCATTAAGGGTTATTACCACATCGGGATTAACACCATTAATTCCCGGGTATCACAGGGCAGACCGCAGACTTCGGAACAAAGTGATACCTATGATTAAAGTTTTGTGGGATCGCAGGGGTGTCGAGGAGGCCACGTGGGAGACGGAGCAACATATGATGCAGCACTATCTGAAACTATTTTCTGGTATGTGGTTTATGGTTTGTTTCGTTTTGGTAAGTGCATGCTGATTTCGAGGATGAAATCTTATAAGTAGGGGAGTACTGTGATGTCCCCAAAATGATTATGTGCAATCGAACATTAATTATGTTTATGTGAGGATTATGTTGGGATATGCCCTAAGACAAGTCATTAGATAATTGTTTATGACATACAATGTATTATGATTTTATTAATGGCAAATCATTATTATATCTTATTCTAATGTCTGTGCAATATGAATTGATATATAAGTTAATGTCTGTGATGAACAGGGATTATAGATGTTAATCCCGGAGTGTTAATAACCCGTAAAGTTGTTTTACGTGGCGATTTGGAGTTTAATCGCGGTGTTGGGCCTTCTGGGCTCGTTTAATTGAGTAGTTGGGGTTGTTGGATCCCGAGGTTGAGATTGTATTCTCATTTCGGTGAAAGCCTGTGAGTTGGGTTTTTAGTGTGACTCGGAATCTCGGGTGCTTGGTGTGGGCACCGGTAGGGGGTTTTTGAGTTAGAGAGAGAGTTTTTGAAAACAGATGATTTTAATGAATCATGATGTATTTGTGGGGATATTAGTATTTCGGGGTATTTTTGCTATAAATACCAGTTGAACCCGAGATTTTAATTACCGGAACCATTTTCCCACCTTCTTTTCTCTCTCCCCGTCCGCGCGAGTTTCTGATCTGTTTTGACCCCCGCGCACAAAAGGCCACCGCCCGCCGCCGTCCGGCCGCCGTTCGGCGCGTGCCACCCGCCGTTGGAATCGTCTCTTCCAGGCGCTCCTATCCATACCAACAATTCGAAGTTTCATCGAGAATCGAGCTCGGATTTCTGCAGAAAGCGCTAGGGTTCGTCACTGGTTTCTGTCCGATTTTGTGGCCCGATTTTGGTACGATTTTTGGGGCTTTTCTTCCTGTGTTTTGGTGCGTTTTTGTGATGTTTTTGAGTCGATGATTTCAGACTTTTGTGGTTCGAAATATTTGTTGCATTTGGTTCGAATTTCAGCTCGATTTTTGTGAGTTAGGGTTCGAAAAATTGGGGCTTTTGACAAGGAGTGATGATTCTTGTTAGTAATTGATTAATTCATGTTTTAGATGCATTATGATGCTTGATTGTGTTCGAAATTGAGGAATTGGATTCGAATTTAGGGCTTGAATTCGAATTTGGGGGTTTTGGCATGTGGAGCGATTAATCATGTTGTTGATTGATTAATTCATATTTTAGATGAATTATGGTGTTTAATTGAGTTCGATTCGTGTTGTGAAGGTTCGAAAATTTGTGGGGAATTCTTGAGCAATTTTCGATAATGGTTTATTGTCGTGTGTTGACAATATTTTGAGGGTTATGGGTGTGCTTGAGCATGGGTTGCACGGTCGTAATTAATTGTGAATTAATTTATCGTGTTAGCACATCGTTCCTCGGAGCATGGAACTCGAGTAAGGTTTGGCTTGGACTTCGGAGATTTAAGGTACGTGCGACGTACGAGCATTACTTGACGTGATAGCAATTGTGAAATGTATAATGTGTTGTAATTGCATTAGATGGTTGTGGGTATGGCTATATGCATATATGTGTTGATATATATGGGGTACTGAGTCTTATGACTATTGTACGGCATTTGAGATGCCTGAGAATGATCGTGGGATCATGTACTCATTATAAGACATGTGAGATGTCTAGGTATAATGGAAAATTGGTAAAATAAATGCTAGGCATTTGAACTATCTATGATTGATAGCGAAATTGAGAAATCAGTACTAGATATTGAGATATCTATATTTGTATGTATATTGAACTTGGAATCATTGATTTTTGATACTTGAGAATCAGGCATGCTATGAGTTAAATCAATGTGTTGATTTACTGATTTATGAGATTTGATGAGTTTGATGATTGTGAGAACAGGGACAGTACACGGAATCCCGGATGAGGATGTTGCCATCCAGGGAGTATCATTTAAAATTCATTAATATTTACTTGTGTTGTAAATTATGAATTTCATTATTGTGATTATGAGATTTTGTGTATTGGTATGCTCACCCCGTTGGGGGCTGTCTCTGTTGGGGCAGGTGAACAGGTGCATCGATGGCTGTGGAGCTGAGCTCGAGCTGTTGATTGGATGTACTCCCAGGATCGTGGTACCAGGGCTTGATGGAGCACGGTATCGTATAGAGTACATATATACACCCGAGGGTTTTATACATATTTATGATGCTCGCATGTGAGCACGGTTATGTTTGTATATGGGTTGTATATAAAGGCATGAGCCTTTCTCTCTTTCATTATATGTTGCATGCAATTGTGGTAGAATTGCTAATGATATGAGAGTCGTTAGTGAATTATGTGGGGGTTGAAACCCACTTTTGTCGTCTTATGTGTGACGTCTTCCCTGGCTGGGAATTTACTTGGTATTGCTGCATTCTGATGAGTATTATGTTTTTCCCTGGCCGGGAATTATGTTATGTGTTGTGCTTTTATTTCGGGATAGCTCAATTTACGGGGAGACTCTGCCCAAATTTTTATAAAAGTCCACAATGTAAAAAGTGGCAAAATGGGGTTGGTAATGGGCAACTTTATGAGTCTATATGTTAGTAGAGATGATCTTATAACGTTGAATATTAAAGGAATTTTGTAAGCATCATTTGAGCTTCCCGATTGACTTTTTATTGAAAGCATGTGCCACACATAATGGTTAATACACTAATTAAGGGTTAAGGGCTTGGGGTCCTTACATTAGTGGTATCAGAGCAGTGGTTAGCTCTTTGGGGCTGTTGAGGGCCTAAAACATGCTGATAGGGATGGGTAGCACATATTTATGCATGATAGTAGCTAGTGTTGTGTGACACAACTATTTTGCTTATGTGCATTTGTGATATGTGATCATAGTGAAACGATTGTATGTCATGACATCTATAGAATCATAATATAACCTGTTGATTATGATTGTGAGTTGTGACACAGGGACAACCAGGTGGAGCATATCGAAATGCATTGGGATACAGGAAGTACTTTGTACTCATAGTTTATGCATTTACTCATTATAATCATATTGTGGGAATATGGATTATTGTATGCTCATGGGTTGTGATTGTTCCTGTAGGAACACTATGATGCAAAAGGCTAAGGCCATGGTTGAAAGACACGAAACGGTAACCTGCATTTTATATACATCATGGATTTATACATTGTGGATGTATGTGTACATGTAGTGATGATTTTAATGCTTTGCCGCCAAATGTCGAAGCGAGGGGTGGGAGCGCCGCATGTCGCATTTGAGCGAGGTGCATTAAAATACACTCATGATGATGTATGTTGGTATATGGATTATGCTTTGTGATGCAGGTATGGATGAAATACTTGGTGAATATCCCATGAGTCATTGTTATGGATGAGTGATGATTTTAAATGCTTGCCGCTATTTATTATTTTGTGCCGCTAAAATGTGAAGCGAGGGGTGGGAGCGCCGCATGTCACATTGAAGCGTGGTTAGCATATGAGGCGAGGAAAGAATATTTGCCGCTAAAATGTGAGGCGAGGGGTGGGAGTACCGCATGTCCATTTAAGCGAGGTTATTCTATGCCGCCTATATGTGAAGCGAGGGGTGGGAGTACCGCATGTTTTATTTGAGCGAGGGGCATTAAAATACACTACCGTGACAATGACTAGGGATCGGCTATATTGACTGGCGATGGTTCTTGCCGCCATGTATATTGATAGCGATGGTTCATGCCGCTATATTGACTGGCGATGGTTCTTGCCGCCATGTATATTGATAGCGATGGTTCATGCCGCTATATTGACTGGCGATGGTTCTTGCCGCCATGTATATTGATAGCGATGGTTCATGCCGCTATATTGACTGACGATGGTTCTTGCCGCCATGGATATTGATAGCGATGGTTTATTCCGCTATATTGACTGGCGATGGTTCTTGCCGCCATGTATATGGATAGCGATGGTTCATTCCGCTATATTGATTGGCGATGGTTCTTGCCGCCGGATATATTGCTAGCGATGCCTCTTTCCGCTATTATGTGGACGATGATTCATGCTCAGGTGTATAGCGAGGTTTCATGCCACTTATTATATGACGAGGTGTCATGCCGTCGATTCTATAGCGATGGATTGTGCCGCTATGTGTTCAGCACAGGATTTTGCCGCCTTCGAGCGATGGGTGCTGACTACGTACTATTATTGAGCGACGGAGACAGGTATGCCGCTATATTGATAGCGATGAGGTATGGCATATTACTTGTGTTAGCATTATTGTGGATACTATGTGTTGCTATATATATGCCATGTGTTTGACGATGAGATTATGGATGTCGTGTATTGCCATGTACCGTCGTATGTTTGACGATGTTAGTCGGATGTCATATGTTGACATATGCCGTCACGGGATGACGATGACATAGTTGATGTTCTATGTAGACGTGTGGCGTCGTTTTGATGATTAATACATTTATGTTATGTATTTGGTTATATGGTTGAGTGCCTTGGTGGGCACATGGTAGTGTCTGAGTCACTAGTTGACGAGACCATTATGCCGAGCAAGTTGCTCGAGGAACTATTGGGTGCTCCGTATAGGAATTATACCGCAGCACATATTCGAAATATATTTGTCGAGCAATGATACCCTTGGGTATGCTCGTTGGTTTGGCTAGGGCCAAGTGATTGGTGGTAAGAGTAGTCATTGAGGAAACTACTCGCTTGTGTTGTGATGTAGGGTAGACATGGTTGCACCCACCCTGAGGGTGTGGGATAAGTCTTAACGGATTACAACTGCATCATAAGTGAGCAAGGACACCGGGTTGTCCATTGTGCTTGGTATTTTAGAGATATGTCGGGCGATGACCCATTACTCTAACGGTTTGTACGGTATGGCATACCGAGATGGAACATATGGTTTGTTGGTGGGCTTGATATGAGCCTATGGAGACAGCGCTTTGCTAGCCAGATATCGTGGTAATGATATAGTGTGATTGTTGGAGCCATGATACTGCTCGTTGGAATCAAGTTTGGCAAATCGTAAGGTGATACGATGTGGATTGTGGTGGACTCTAGTAGTCACCATGTCATTTGAGGTTGAGGTTGTGCATGCCTCACTGAAACGTGTATACGTTTATGTTTAATTTTGGTGAGACTTGTCTGGGACAGCTCATGATGTTGGAGTACCAACGAGAGAGTCATCAGGTCGTTATTGACTCGATCTGAGGGAACCCGTGTATTTAGGATGAAATGGGTGTTATTGTATCCAGTTTTTCCGAACAGTGGTTCGAGACTTGTGAATCTCGAGTTCGATGGCATTTCCCTTGTGGGGAAGGAGGTAGTATTATACCTATTTGGAAATCTTTGAAAGATTCGGTGAGTTGGTACGTGTGGTGTTGATCTTGGGAATCACACCGTGTTGTTGATCGTCGATTATCGTTCTTCACTGGATAGGGAATGACTCAGAATTGACGGTTGTGTTTGGGGCTTAGGGGTATGTTGTAGATACCCGAGCCGAGTGCATTGAATATGCATGCGATGTCAGTACTTAGGCAGGTATACTGGTGAGTATACAGATGCCAGTTATTGATTTTCTTTTTGTCAAGCATAGAGTTATGCTATTTTTGGATGGTTAAATCTCTGGTGAGAGATATGGAACACCTTGAGATTGGGAATCTCTATGGCACGATAATTATGAGGAACAATCGTGAAGTTAGTTGACTCCCTTGAAGAGGGATTATCTTGTGTGGGTTAAGGTATTTCCTTATTGGTGTTTTCTTCCGAGTTATGCGATAGCCTTCCCAAGTTTGGATTGTTAAATCCTAGGATTGCCAAGGGATGGCAGGAATTCAGATTGGTTGGGTGTCGCTGTCGACACAAGCGTTGAGGATGCAATGGGTTTATTGCATGTCCTTTCAGAATTTGAACTCTGTGGAGTCTCGATGGTTTATTTATGATCAGGATGTGATCCTTGGAATATCCGGAGGTGGACATCTTGTGAGATGTCTTTTGTGTGAATCTGTGGCCGTGAGTTGCCCAATTGAGTTGCAATGATGCGACTGCTCCTTCGATGGAAAAGGTTTGAAAGTGGAAACCAGGTTTGGTATGTGTGCACCGTGGTATACTAGTGTTTCCCTCGTAACGATGTATGTTAGACATCGTGAGTCTTGATAAAGATATCATTGGATGATATCTACGATGGAATCGGGAGTGATTCGAATCCTTGCAGTTTCAGTCGACTAACTGCTTTTGGACTGTTAGCGTTGAGTTGTGCTGACGCTCTTTGACGTTATGATGGATTTGGGAGTCTATTCCACTCCAGAGTTTGACACGAAGTCAACGTTCTCACGGTTGAGGTGTCATTCATGATGCGTTCTTACTAGTGGTATTAGAACGAATGATGACTGTCCGATCTACGGTCCTAAGTATTGGTTGTTTTGCAGTCATGAGGGACTGACTTTTGGGATGAACCGCATCGAGGTACGTTTTGTCTCTTGGGTGATGAGTTGGTGTGGATTTTGGTATGTCGCTCTGTTTCAGAGTTTGATGTGAGTTAAGTATTCTCGAGGTTTTAAGACGATTCTGATATGGTCAGGAATCGAGTTTATGGCTTCATGTTGTTGTGTAGCCTGGGTGTTATGTGATACACCGGTGCTAATTTCGAGGACGAAATTCTTTTAGTGGGGGATATTGTGATGACCAGGGATTATAGGTGTTAATCCCGGAGTGTTAATAACCCGTAAAGTTGTTTTACGTGGCGATTTGGAGTTTAATCGCGGTGTTGGGCCTTCTGGGCTCGTTTAATTGAGTAGTTGGGGTTGTTGGATCCCGAGGTTGAGATCGTATTCTCATTTCGGTGAAAACCTGTGAGTTGGGTTTTTAGTGTGACTCGGAATCTCGGGTGCTTGGTGTGGGCACCGGTAGGGGGTTTTTGAGTTAGAGAGAGAGTTTTTGAAAACAGATGATTTTTAATGAATCATGATGTATTTGTGGGGATATTAGTATTTCGGGGTATTTTTGCTATAAATACCAGTTGAACCCGAGATTTTAATTACCGGAACCATTTTCCCACCTTCTTTTCTCTCTCCCCGTCCGCGCGAGTTTCCGATCTGTTTTGACCCCCGCGCACAAAAGGCCACCGCCCGCCGCCGTCCGGCCGCCGTTCGGCGCGTGCCACCCGCCGTTGGAATCGTCTCTTCCAGGCGCTCCTATCCATACCAACAATTCGAAGTTTCGTCGAGAATCGAGCTCGGATTTCTGCAGAAAGCGCTAGGGTTCGTCACTGGTTTCTGTCCGATTTTGTGGCCCGATTTTGGTACGATTTTTGGGGCTTTTCTTCCTGTGTTTTGGGGCGTTTTTGTGATGTTTTTGAGTCGATGATTTCAGACTTTTGTGGTTCGAAATATTTGTTGCATTTGGTTCGAATTTCAGCTCGATTTTTGTGAGTTAGGGTTCGAAAAATTGGGACTTTTGACAAGGAGTGATGATTCTTGTTAGTAATTGATTAATTCATGTTTTAGATGCATTATGATGCTTGATTGTGTTCGAAATTGAGGAATTGGATTCGAATTTAGGGCTTGAATTCGAATTTGGGGGTTTTGGCATGTGGAGCGATTAATCATGTTGTTGATTGATTAATTCATATTTTAGATGAATTATGGTGTTTAATTGAGTTCGATTCGTGTTGTGAAGGTTCGAAAATTTGTGGGGAATTCTTGAGCAATTTTCGATAATGGTTTATTGTCGTGTGTTGACAATATTTTGAGGGTTATGGGTGTGCTTGAGCATGGGTTGCACGATCGTAATTAATTGTGAATTAATTTATCGTGTTAGCACATCGTTCCTCGGAGCATGGAACTCGAGCAAGGTTTGGCTCGGACTTCGAAGATTTAAGGTACGTGCGACGTACGAGCATTACTTGACGTGATAGCAATTGTGAAATGCATAATGTGTTGTAATTGCATTGAATGGTTGTGGGTATGGCTATATGCATATATGTGTTGATATATATGGGGTACTGAGTCTATATGACTATTGTACGGCATTTGAGATGCCTGAGAATGATCGTGGGATCATGTACTCATTATAAGACATGTGAGATGTCTAGGTATAATGGAAAATTGGTAAAATAAATGCTAGGCATTTGAACTATCTATGATTGATAGCGAAATTGAGAAATCAGTACTAGATATTGAGATATCTATATTTGTATGTATATTGAACTTGGAATCATTGATTTTTGATACTTGAGAATCAGGCATGCTATGAGTTAAATCAATGTGTTGATTTACTGATTTATGAGATTTGATGAGTTTGATGATTGTGAGAACAGGGACAGTACACGGAATCCCGGATGAGGATGTTGCCATCCAGGGAGTATCATTTAAAATTCATTAATATTTACTTGTGTTGTAAATTATGAATTTCATTATTGTGATTATGAGATTTTGTGTATTGGTATGCTCACCCCGTTGGGGGCTGTCTCTGTTGGGGCAGGTGAACAGGTGCATCGATGGCTGTGGAGCTGAGCTCGAGCTGTTGATTGGATGTACTCCCAGGATCGTGGTACCAGGGCTTGATGGAGCACGGTATCGTATAGAGTACATATATACACCCGAGGGTTTTATACATATTTATGATGCTCGCATGTGAGCACGGTTATGTTTGTATATGGGTTGTATATAAAGGCATGAGCCTTTCTCTCTTTCATTATATGTTGCATGCAATTGTGGTAGAATTGCTAATGATATGAGAGTCGTTAGTGTATTATGTGGGGGTTGAAACCCACTTTTGTCGTCTTATGTGTGGCGTCTTCCCTGGCTGGGAATTTACTTGGTATTGCTGCATTCTGATGAGTATTATGTTTTTCCCTGGCCGGGAATTATGTTATGTGTTGTGCTTTTATTTCGGGATAGCTCAATTTACGGGGAGACTCTGCCCAAATTTTTATAAAAGTCCACAATGTAAAAAGTGGCAAAATGGGGTTGGTAATGGGCAACTTTATGAGTCTATATGTTAGTAGAGATGATCTTATAACGTTGAATATTAAAGGAATTTTGTAAGCATCATTTGAGCTTCCCGATTGACTTTTTATTGAAAGCATGTGCCACACATAATGGTTAATACACTAATTAAGGGTTAAGGGCTTGGGGTCCTTACATACTGTGATGTCCCCAAAATGATTATGTGCAATCGAACATTAATTATGTTTATGTGAGGATTATGTTGGGATATGCCCTAAGACAAGTCATTAGATGATTGTTTATGACATACAATGTATTATGATTTTATTAATGGCAAATCATTATTATATCTTATTCTAATGTCTGTGCAATATGAATTGATATATAAGTTAATGTCCTTAGAATAATATTGTATTGTTCTTAAAGATTGTCCATAGTCAAGTATTATCATGAATAAGGATAATGATAATGCATTGAGACTAGTATGTTTTGATTGATGAATTAATTCATGGATATGAGATATCAAATCAACACATGGGTCATGTTAGAAAACAATGTACTGGACAGACCCACCATGAGAATGCTACATGGATAGTTATATGAGTGTCATAAGCAATTCTCATAGTGATAATAATGTATGTAATCCTTACGACTTGAGATCATCAGAGATCCCAACATAAGGAGTTATGTATCTTGATATTGTCAAACGTTACATGTAACATGGTAAACTATAAAGGCAAATATTGGATACACTAAGAATTATGTAGAGGGATGTTGATTGATCAAGATAGGATTTGTCCCTCCTATATAACATGAGAAGTGTTTGGGCCCTTGATCAAGTAAGACTAATATGCATGGCCATGCTCGAATGAGTCGATATGTGATATCGAGCTTATTCGTTTATTCTAGTTCTACTTGGGGATCAAGAAATAAAAGATTGAATATATGAGTATGACTATTCCATGACTCATTTTCAATCAAAACACATGGACAAAGGGATTAAGTTACATGGTTAATATTCTCACAAGTTCTAAGGTTATGTCGAGTCAATGACATTCTTGTAATTTGGGTAGCCTTGATGTGTTGCTAGATACCGCTCATTGCTTGTGACATAAAATGAGATTTTATGTCACTGCCAACATTACAAGATCCTATCGGGTCGCACAAAAGATTAAATCGATAAGGGGAATTAAATTCATTGGATGAATTAATTAATTAAGAAGAATCTTAATTACATGATTATAAGGATTTAATTAAATCATGGGTTTGGGCCCATGAAGCTTTAAGAAAGTCTTGAACCTTTAATTAAATCTAATATATAAATGATATCAAGGTTAATTAAGAATTAATCTAACATATCACGAAACCTAATAGCTACAAAACCCTCTCGGCCGCCTCACCTCAAGTCCGAAACCACACGGCCGCCGTCGGTTTTTTCTTGGTGGTTTTAGGCTGCCGTTGATCGGTTTTGAACCGAGAGTTCAGTTTTGGTTCAAGAATAAGTCTAGCAACTTGTTCTTGAACGTCCCTTGTTCGATTTGATCATGTGGATACCGTAGAGGCAAGATCTTGGAGGTGTTGCTCGTGACTCGCGATTTGGCATCGTTTCTGCATCAAACACGCTACAAGGGTGAGACTCTTTTATCATTTCGATATGAATACTCTGTATAGGTCCATGGTTAGGAATCCAATTTTTATTTCCGCTGCGCACTTGTGTGTTGGATTCCTTACAGTGGTATCAGAGCCAGGTTCAAAGCTCATATCGGAATTATGTGGTTAATCGTTTAATCATATTTAGAATTTTATTGCATGCTTTAAAATTGTATTATCATATATGATATGAGTAAATCGAGTTTGTGAAAATCATTGTAAAATTATATATGATATAATTGACAATTTATGTATACGATACACGAAGGCGAAAAGCCGAGCCCTTGGCTCTTGATGGTTCGGCCACCACCATGACACTTGACCCACGGCTGCCACATGAGGGCTAGGGTTTTCAAACCCTTGGCTCGAGATGGTCTAGCCGTTGAGGCTCATGGTTGTGCATGGAGGTGGCGAAACATGGTTAGGGTTTAGAACCCTTTTGGATCGATTAAAATCGTGGTGGCGCATTGAAAGTTCGGACCATGGTTCACAAAATCATGCATGTTGGCGGCTACCTCCACATGAGAGCTAGGGTTTTTCGAACTGTAAGGAATCCAACACACAATTGCGCAGCGGAAATAAAATTTGGATTCCTAACCATGGACCTATACACAGTATTCATATCGGAATGATTAAAAGTGTCTCACCCTTGTAGCGTGTTTGATGCAGAAACGATGCCAAATCACGAGTCACGAGCAACACCTCCAAGATCTTGCCTCTATGGTATCCACAAGATCAAATCGAACAAGGGACGTTCAAGAACAAGTTGCTAGACTTATTCTTGAACCAAAGATGAACTCACGGTTCAAAACCGATCAACGGCAGCCGTTCCTTCCACCACTATTCACGGCGGCGTCGTGAAGATGGGGAAGGAAAGGAGGCGGCGGCCGAGAGCTCCACGGAAGGCTATTAGGTTTTGTGAATTGTATATTCCACAATTAATTATAACCTTATATATTAAATGATTTAATTAAGGTTCAAGACTTTCTTAAAGTCTCATGGGCCCAAACCCATGATTTAATTAAATCCTTATAATCAAGTAATTAAGACTCTTCTTAATTATTTAATTCATCCAATGAATTTAATTCTCTTTATCGATTTAATCTTTTGTGCGACGCGATAGGATCTTGTAATGTTGGCAGTAACATAAAATCTCATTTTATGTCACAAACAATGAGCGGTATCTAGCAACACATCAAGGCTACCCAAATTACAAGAATGTCATTGACTCGACATAACCTTAGAACTTGTGACAATATTAACCATGTAACTTAATCCCTTTGTCCATGTGTTTAGATTGAACACGAATCATGGAATAGTCATACTCGTATATTCAATCTCTATTTCTTGATCCCCAAGTAGAACTAGAATAAACGAATAAGCTCGATATCACATATCGACTCATTCGAGCACGGCCATGCATTTTAGTCTTACTTGATCAAGGGCCCAAACACTTCTCCTGTTATATAGGAGGGACAAATCCTATCTTGATCAATCAACATCCCTCTACATAATTCGTAGTGTATCCAATAGTTGCCTTTATAGTTTACCCTGTTACAGGTAACGTTTAACAATATCAAGATACATAACTTCTTATGTTGGGATCTCTGATGATCTCAAGTCGTAAGGATTACATACATTATTATCACTATGAGAATTGCTTATGACACTCATATAACTATCCATGTAGCATTCTCATGGTGGGTCTGTCCAGTACATTGTTCTCTAACATGTACCCATGTGTTGATTTGATATCTCATATCCATGAATTAATTCATCAATCAAAACATACTAGTCTCAATGCATTATCATTATCATTATTCATGATAATACTTGACTAGGGACAATCTTTAATAACAATACAATATTATTCTAAGGACATTAACTTATATATCAATTCATATTGCACAGATATTCGAATAAGATATAATAATGATTTGCCATTAATAAAATCATAATACATTGTATGTCATAAACAATCATCTAATGACTTGTCTTAGGGCATATCCCAACAAATCTCCCACTTGCACTAAGACCAGTCAGACATATACTTAATGCCTAGAGATCTAGTATGACGATCATGCTTCTGCTGTGACAGTGGCTTCATCAATGGGTCAGATACATTATCATCTGTTTGTACTTTGCATATTTTAACATCTCCTCTTTCAACGATTTCTCGAATGAAATGAAAACGCCGAAGTATGTGTTTGGATCTTTGGTGAGATCTAGGTTCCTTAGCCAATGCGATGGCTCCATTGTTGTCACAATAGAGTTCAATCGGATCTAGAATGCTAGGCATCACCCCAAGTTCAGAAATGAACTTCTTGATCCAAACAGCTTCCTTTGCTGCATCTGAGGCAGCAATATACTCAGCTTCAGTTGTAGAATCGGCTATTGTCTCTTGCTTTGAACTCTTCCAGCTTACAGCACCTCCATTTAGGCAAAACACATATACTGATTGCGATCGAAAATCATCTTTGTCGGTTTGGAAACTTGCATCAGTGTAACCTATTACATTGAGCTCTTCCTCACCTCCATAAATCAAGAATGTATCCTTAGTTCTTCTCAAGTACTTCAGGATATTCTTGACTGCAATCCAGTGACATTCACCTGGATCAACTTGATATCTGCTCATCATGCTCAAAGCATACGAGACATCAGGACGAGTGCATATCATGGCATACATGATAGATACAATAGCTGACACATATGGAATCTTACTCATGCGTTGTCTCTCATATGGTGTTGAAGGACACTGATCCTTCGAGAGATGTATCACATGTGTCATAGGCACGAATCCTTTCTTTGATTCTTGCATGCTAAACCGTTTTAGCACTTTGTCTATGTATATACTTTGACTTAGGCCAAGAATCTTCTTGATCTATCTCTATAGATCTTGATTCCTAATACATAGGTGGCTTCACCCAAGTCTTTCATAGAAAACCAATTCCCTAGCCAAATCTTTACAGATTGTAAGGCAGGGATATCATTCCCAATTAGAAGTATGTCATCTACATACAATATTAAGAAGATCATTATGCTCCCACTGACCTTCTTGTAGACACAAGGTTCATCTACGTTTTTGATGAAACCAAACTCTTTGACTGCATCATCAAAACGAAGATTCCAACTCCGAGAAGCTTGCTTCAATCCATAAATGGATCGTTGTAGCTTGCATATCTTTCCAGCATCCTTTGGATCGACAAAACCCTCGGGCTGTGTCATGTACACATCATCAAGAAGAAGCTGTTTTGACATCCATCTGCCCGATTTCATAATCATGAAATGCAGCTATTGCAAGTAAGATCCTAATGGATTTAACCATGGCAACTGGTGAAAAAGTTTCATCATAGTCAATACCATGAATTTGTTTGAAACCTTTTGCTACCAGTCGACCTTTGAAGGTTTGTACATTACCATCCATGTCGGTCTTCTTCTTAAAAATCCATTTGAACCCTATGGGTCTCACCCCTTCAGGTGGGTCAACCAAAGTCCATACTTTGTTTGCATACATGGATTCCATCTCAGATATTTCATGGCCTCTTGCCATTTCTCAGAATCAGTGCCCATTATAGCTTCTTGATAAGATGACGGTTCATCCTCATCAATAAGTAGTAAGTCGCCTTGTTGAGTCACAAGAAATCCATATCTCTGTGGCTCCCGGTGTTCTCTTACAGACCTACGCTGGGCTTGTGTCTCATGAGCAGGCACTTCATCCACCACAGCTTGTGGTGACTTTTCCATCTCAATCTCATGTTCAGTGTTTTCTTGTGGTTGAACTTCACTAAGTTCTATATGTCTCCCACTGGTTTTTCTAGAAATAAATTCTCTTTCAAGAAAGACACCAGTCCGAGCAACAACCACTTTGTTCTCGGGGGGATAATAGAAATAATATCCTTTCGTTTCCTTAGGATACCCCACAAATAAACACTTATCAGATTTGGGTCCAAGTTTGTTAGAGGCGTGACGTCTCACGAAAGCCTCACAACCCCAAATCTTCATAAAAGACATACTAGGACGTTTCCCAGTCCATATCTCATATGGTGTCTTTTCCACTGATTTAGATGGAACACGGTTCAGTATGAATATTGCTTTTTCTAAAGCATGTCCCCAAAAGGATATCGGAAGATCTGCATGACTCATCATTGATAGAACCATGTCCAACAAGGTTCGATTTCTCCTCTTGGATACATCATTCCATTGTGGAGTATACGGAGGAGTGAGTTGTGGGACTATCCCACACTCCTTTAGATAGTCATGAAACTCTTGGCTTAGGTATTCACCTCCTCGATCTGATCGAAGGATTTTGATACTTTTACCAAGTTGGTTTTGTACTTCATTCTTGAATTCTTTGAACTTTTCAAAGGTTTCATGTTTATGTTTCATTAGGTACACATACCCATATCTACTGAAGTCATCAGTAAATGTAACGAAGTATTGAAAACCACCTCTAGCATGTGTGCTTATTGGCCCACATACATCACTATGTATGAGACTCAATAAATCATTTGTCCTTTCAACATGTCCCTTGAAAGGAGCTTTAGTCATCTTGCCCATTAAATAAGATTCACATGTTTCATATGATTCAAAATCAAATGAATCCAATACTCCATCCTTATGAAGTTTTGATATGCGATTCTCGTTTATATGGCCCAAGCGACAATGCCAGAGATAAGTTGTATTAGAATCATTATTCTTAATCCTTTTAGTATTTATGTTATAGACAGGCATATCAAGATTTAATACATAAAGACCATTAATCATTTGTGCACTAGCATAAAACATATCATTTAAATAAATGGACCAACAATTGTCCTTTATAATAAATGAAAATCCAAACTTGTCCAAACAAGAAATAGAGATAATGTTTCTAGTAATTGAAGGCACATAAAAACAGTCTTTTAAATCTAAAGATAAACCGGAAGGCAAAGATAATGAATAATATCCTATAGCTAATGCAGCAACTCTTGCTCCATTTCCTACTCGGAGATCTACTTCGCCTTTTGCCAATGTCCTACTCTTTTTAAGATCCTGTACATTAACACAAATGTGAGATCCACATCCAATATCTAATACCCATGATGAAGAAGTAGATAAATTGACTTCTATAACAAAAATACCTGAAGTGGAAGTCACACTTCCCTTCGTCTTCTTAAGATCCTCCAGATAAACTTTGCAATTTCTTTTCCAATGTCCGGTCTCACCGCAATGGAAACAGTTCCCCTCTTTTGCCACTCCTCCCTTTGGCTTAAGTGCAGCAGTATGAGGCTTAGATTTGACAAGGACTTTCTTGTTCTTCTTTAAGCCTTTTGCTTTAGCCCTTCCCTTGCTCTTTGTGATATCCCCGAAATGATTATGTGATTTTAATCATTAATTAAATTATGATGATTTTGGTGTTAATTCATGGGATTGAATTAATATTATTGAGGAGATGCATATCAGGGTGCATGTGTTATATGTTGAGATTTTGGGGTTGTGGCATGATTATTTGGGGTGTGTGTTATTTGTTTTGGTGAAGCATGTTTAAATGGGAATTGAAGTATTTTATTGAGAAAATACTATAAATATCATGTGAAGATATTGTAATACATCGTGCTAAATACCGGGACCAAAACATAACACATCATACCACCCAACACCCAACCACCCCCCCAACCCATGCTGATGACACAGCATAAGCTGGCCATACCCCCCACTTGGCACAATGATTCATCCCTTCTCCTCCACTCCAAATCTCGCCATTTCTCTCCCAAATTATCTCCAGCACCTGCTAAGCAAGATTGAGAGGAGCCCTTCCATTTTCATTGCTTGGAAGCCTTTCAAAAATCGGAGCAAAGTAGGGTGAGAAACCATGCTCTGTTTTTTATTTAAGCTTGATTAAGTTCATGTTTATATGTGGTGTGAAAATGGCATGCTAACTTAGGTTTCTTTAAACCTTCGATTTAAATACTTACATGGTGTTGTTATGAAGCTTCCAGTATTTTTCCTTGAGCATGTTACATGTTTTATGTGAAGGATTTAAGCATGTAAAATATAGTGTTCGAAAATCTGGGTAAGGTGTGTGCCCTGTTTTTCTGGAAAATATGGGATGGGAGTGAAGTTGTGAAGGTGTTATCATGCTTGTTAACTAGGTTTTTGGTAAACCTTCGATTCAAGTTCATTTATGATGTTTTCGTGAAGTACCTAACATGTTTACTTGAGCATGAAACATGTGTTATGTGGTAGATTTAATTTCTTGAAAGTAGGTACTCAAAAATCTGGGCAGAAGGATAATGCCCTGTTCTTCAGAAAGTTTGGTTGAGTACTTATGTAAATGGACGATTTTGATGCATGTGGGTTTGCGTTTGGGGTATAACTTTTTTATGAATACACTCAGGGTGGTGTACTGTAGCTACTAGCATAATTGTTTAAGCATGTGGTGTATCTTATATGCTAGATTGAAGGGTATGAAAATAGGTGTTCGAGAATTCTGGTATTGTGTTTCTTGAACAGGGCATCTCGATCGATCGGGATTCCACCTCGATCGATCGGGATTCCATCTCGATCGATCGAGCGAGGCAGAACATTGGCTTTGAAAGAAGGCGTTTTCTCGATCGATCGAAAAGAGGGGCCGATCGATCGAGAGACCCAGAATGTAAAAAATATAAATTGTTATATTTTGTTTAATTTTTGATATTGGATTGTAATGAGGCATCTAATATTGTGTTGTTGTACACTGGTGTAGAACCATCACAGGTACCAGCACAGTCGAGGAGATAAAGTCGGTTGACTCCTCTATCTTTTTGAAAGGTACGTAAGCGACGTACGGGCATCCCAACGGTAACATGTAGTAAATGTTCATTAATTGACATATGACAAGATGCAAAGTGGTGCATTATGTGTTATGATACATGTTATTATGCATTGTTGTTGCATATGTATGTTGTGGAATAAATAGTGTGTATTCCACAAGTCAGGGTTATCGTAGTGATGATTTTTAATGCTTAGGCTTATACCGCTAAAAATGTGGAGCAAGGCTTGCACATGGAGGCGGGGTATACCATACTAAGCGGGGAAGAAGGTACCGCTAGTATGAAGAGCGGGGAAGAAGGTACCGCTAGCGGGGAAGAATGTACCGCTTGTTATGAAATAATGAAGCGGGGAAGATGGTACCGCTCATTATGAAGTTAAGAAGTAAGAAGCATTATAATACACTGATGATAAACTGACTAAGAAAGAAGTAAAGATTTAAGAAGTGAAGTAATGTCATGACATTCATATAAGCCATAACATCATACATTGAATTGATTTTGAGTTATGGTACATGGACGACCAATGGGCGTTTTAAATGCATTGGAAATACAGGAAGTATTTCATATCTATGATTATGCATTATGCTTTACATTCATGTTATGTTGAATATGAATTATGATGTGCTCATGCGTTGGGGGTTGTCTTTGTAGGTGCTTTTGATGATGAGAACCAGGGTCGGGGTTGAAACGCTGAGCTGTAAGGAGTGCTACAGGATTGGCTGTATAGAGAGTCACTTTTATATAGTTTCTACAAGCGGTAGAGTAAAGCTATATTGTAGTACCTTTTGTTAGGAATGTGTATAATTCCTTTTTGAACTTTTGGTACTGTAATCTCTTAAGCTCAGGTAGTCAACACGGCCTAATACTCTGATATATATATGTTAAGTTCTCTTAATCGCACCTTAATATCTTATTTAGATAACGGGGTCTCACATTTAGTGGTATCAGAGCAGTGGTTAGATAACCAGGGAAGAGTGAAGGGTAGCCTTTAGAAACAAGTTGGCTAGGTATTCATTGTTGGGCATGTTATGCATGTGGTGCATATTTTGTATAAGTTGTTATACTAACATGCTTTGAATATGATACTCTTGTTATCTAACGGCTTAAATTATGAACTGCTTTTGGGTATTGTTGTTAACTCTTGTGTTGCAGCATGACGGCTATTAACCCGGAGAACCTCAATGAAGAGGTAGGGGATATGGGCAATATGAATGCCAGTATTGCTCAGCCGAATCCTTTACCGCCACCTGCTGTGGGCGTGGAGCCCAGTGCACAGATGTTATTACCAGGGGAGCTCAGTTTGACACAGTTTCTGAACTTCCACCCACCTATATTTGAGAGGATTGAGTCTGGTGAAGCAGCCGAAGAGTGGCTGGAGCGGATAGAGCAGATACTTGTGACTGCGCCCTGTGCACGTACCGCATGGCTGAGGTTGGCTGAGTTTCAGATGGCAAAGAAGCCTTCTATGTGGTGGAAGACCACTGTGATGGAGCTGAGAGCTCAAGGTGTGGCAGTTGACTGGACTGTATTCAGGACCCGGTTCCTTAACCGGTATTTTTCTGCAGCTGCCAGACAATTAAAGGAAGATGAGTTCAATAATTTGAAGCAGGGTAGCCTGTCAGTGTCAGACTATGCTATGCAGTATTCCTCACTGCTGAGGTATGTACCTCATATCGCTGTGAGCAGTCAAGCCAAGATGATAAATTTTATGAAGGGACTGAGGCCAGAGCTATTTGATCGGGTTGTCTCCAACAACCCCAGCTCTTTTGATGACTCCTTGACTAGGGCACAGTTGGCAGAGATTGCAGTGGGCGTGTACAAGGAAGTTGTACCCCCTTTCCTACCACCACAAAGGCCTGTTCTTGATAGCCTGAGGCCGCGAGGGGACCAATTCAAGCCTCGTGGGGCCTCATCATCTACTAGATTTGGTGGGAAGAAGTCTCAAGGTCAGAAGCAAAGCAATCGGGGACCAACACAAGGGAATAAGACAGGAGGGAACAGGTGTGACCACTGTGGAGGATTTCATTTGCCGCGTGACTGCCGAGGCTGTTATGTTTGTGGCAAGGTGGGCCACCTGGCTAGGACTTGCCCCAATCGGGCAGGTCAGGTAGACACTGGGCCGAATAGGCCAAGATTTGACGCAGGAATAACACCACAGAGACAGCATTTTGCACCACAACCGCAGGGAGGTCAGGCGGCGGGACAGCCGCAGGGTCAGGTGTATGCATTGACGCGGGAGCAGGCTGAGGCAGCCCCGGAGGAGGTCATTGCTGGTACGTGTCATTTATTTACTTACCCTGCATTTTTATTGATAGATACAGGCGCTTCCCATTCTTTTGGTGTCTGCTGCTTTTGTGGAGAGACACTGCTTGTGCTCGTCTCTGTTACCCACGCCTCTCATGGTCTCGACACCCACGGGAAAGTATGTGACTGCAGACCGACTGTTATTTGATTGCCTCATTTATTTTGAGGGCAATGATCTGAGGGCCGATCTAATTCAGTTAAAGATGGCAGATTTTGACTGCATTATCGGCATTGATGTGTTGAGCAGATACCGAGCTGTGGTAGATTGCCGACAGAGGATGGTACGTTTTCTGTCTGATCAGGGGTTCCAGTGGACCTTTTATGGGGACGGCTCTCGTCCAAAGATTCCAGTGATCTCAGCGGTTAAAATGTCGCGGTTATTGGAACGCGGCCACATGGGCTACCTTATTTATGTCGTGGATGCATCAGAAGAGAAGGAAGTGAGAGCCGAGGACATTCCGGTCGTGGCGTAGTTCATTGATGTATTCCCGGATGAGATTCTAGGGTTTCCGCCGATCAGAGATGTGGAGTTTGCCATTGAGCTACTGCCGGGGACATCAGCCATTTCTCATGCCCCATACAGGATGGCGCCGACAGAGCTGAGGGAGCTGAAGGAACAGTTACAGGAGCTCCTCGACAAGGGATACATTCGTCCTAGTGTATCGCCTTGGGGTGAGCCAGTTTTGTTCGTAAAGAAGAAGGATGGTTCAATGCTTCTGTGCATTGACTACAGGCAACTGAACAAGGCCAGAGTGAAGAACAGGTATCCACTTCCGAGGATTGATGATCTGTTCGATCAGCTTCAGGGTACAGAGGTTTACTCAAAGATAGATTTGAGGTCAGGCTATCACCAGGTGCGGGTTAGAGCTGATGATGTCCAGAAGACAGCTTTTAGAACTCGGTATGGACACTATGAGTTCTTGGTGATGCCTTTCGGTGTGACAAATGCACCTGCAGTTTTTATGAGTTTGATGAACAGAGTATTTCAAGAGTACCTCGATCAGTTCGTGATCGTGTTCATTGATGACATCCTTGTCTACTCAAGGAGTGAGGAGGAACATGCCGATCATTTGAGGACAGTACTACAGATTCTCAGAGATCACCAGTTGTACGCCAAACTCAGCAAGTGTGAGTTTTGGCTGAGCAGTGTATCATTCTTGGGTCACATTATCTCTCGAGAGGGGATATCAGTAGATCCCAGGAAGATTGAGGCAGATATGGATTGGTCCACCCCTACTTCAGTCAGTGAGATTCGAAGTTTTCTTGGTTTGGCTGGCTATTATCGACGTTTCGTCGAGGGTTTCTCAAATATCGCCAAGACACTTACACAGCTGACTCAGAAGGGAGTCCCATTTTGTTGGTCAGAGGCTTGCGAGCAGAGTTTCCGGGAATTAAAGCGCAAACTGACTACTGCACCAGTTTTGGTGATTCCCAGGGAGAACAAATGATTTGTTCTTTATACTGGCGCATCGCTACAGGGCCTAGGATGAGTACTGATGCAGGACAGACATGTAGTAGCTTATGCTTCTAGGCAGTTGAAGCCACATGAGACAAGGTATCCAGTCCATGATCTGGAGCTAGCAGCTATAGTGTTCGCCTTGAAGATATGGCGACACTACTTATATGGTACCTCATTTACCATCTTCACTGATCACAAGAGCTTGAAGTTCTTGTTTACACAGGCTGAGCTGAATATGAGGCAGAGGAGATGGATGGACCTGCTGAAGGACTATGACTGTGAAATTGAATACCATCCGGGAAAAGCAAACTTGACAGCCGATGCTTTGAGTCGGAAAGTGAGGAGCACGGCAGAGGATGTCATGTATGTATCAGCTATGATGGGCTCCTACTGTCAGTTGGGGTTTGATTACGATGTGTCTTCTTTTTCCGGTACAGGTGTTGACCTTACTAGCTGAGCCGATCGTTTATGAACACATCCGGAAGGCTCAGGGGACCGACGTAGAGGTTCAAAGATGGATGTCAGTGGTTCATTTAGGTCAGCCATTGAGATTCAGAGTGGCTGAGGACGGTTCTCTGAGGCTTGGCGACAGATGGGTGGTTCCAGATACACCCGAGTTGCGGCAGGGTATATTATAGCGAGCTCATTGCAGCAGGATGAGTATCCACCCGGGCGGGAAGAAGATGTATAAGGATTTATGCAGCCAGTTCTGGTGGAGGCGAATGAAACAGGATGTTACCTTCGTCAAGCGCTGTTTGATTTGTCAGCAGGTGAAGGCTGAGAGGCAGAGGCCCGGTGGTGAGTTAAGGAGTTTGGAGATACCCGAGTGGAAGTGGCAGCACGTGTCTATGGATTTCGTGACCCACTTACCGAGGACTGTTTCGGGTTTTGATGCCATATGGGTGGTCGTCGACAGATTGACTAAGAGTGCTCATTTCATTCCCTACTGTATGACCTTCACATACCTAAGGATGGCTCAGTTATATATCAGAGATGTGGTGAGACTGCACGGGATCCCTGTATCGATTGTGTCTGATCGAGATCCGCGGTTTACATCTCACTTCTGGGAAGGTCTTCAGTCAGCTCTAGGTGCAGAGTTGAGGTTGAGCACAGCCTATCATCCGCAGACGGACGGACAGACCGAGCGTACGATACAGAATCTCGAAGATATGTTGAGGGCTTGTGTGCTGGAGTTCGACACTTCTTGGCAGTACTCAGTAGCCTTTTCTTATAATAACATTTACCAGGCTAGCATACAGATGGCTCCATTTGAAGCCCTATATGGCAGGCGTTGCAGGTCGCCTTTGTGTTGGGATGATGTGGACCGTAAATCGGTCGGAGGACCAGAGTTGGTCCAGGATATGGAAGAAAAGGTAAAGGTTATCAAGAGAAAGATGAAGGCAGCTCAGGACAGACAGGCAGCGTATGCCAATCAGCGGCGAAGACCGTTGGAGTTTCAGTTGGGCGACAGAGTCTTTCTGAAGATCTCACCTTTCAGAGGTGTAGTACGGTTTGGGATGCGGGGAAAGTTATCCCCAAGATATGTAGGGTCGTATGAGATCTTGCAGCGTGTTGATACTCTGGCGTACCGTTTGGCTTTACCGCCCTCTCTGTCTGGTATACACGATGTATTCCATGTGTCTATGCTGAGGAAGTACGAGCCTGATCCTTCGCATGTGTTGCAGCCTTCAGAGGTGCAGTTTGAGTCCGATGTTTCCTATGTGGAGCGGCCTATCAGGATTTTGGATAGGGCAGATCGCAGACTGAGAAACAAAGTTATTCCAAAGACTAGATGTTAAAATTCTGATATTTGAATAGCTTTACGAAGACATATACTTAAATATTCACACGAAAATGAAACTAATGAAAAAAATAAAAAAAACGTCTGTAACTGTGAAAATTGCTCAAACACTTTTTATAACAAAGAAAATAATGTATGCAAAACACATACTCGAATATTCGCATGAAATCAAAATTTCTAAGAAACTCAAAAAACTTACGTAATTTGTGAAAATTTCTCAAAATCATCATCCAACCAAGAAAATGTACTCAAGATTTGATGTTAAAAATTCCACAAATATAATTTGTTTAGGAAGACATATACTCAAATATTCGCACAAAATCTTCATCCAACAAAGATAATGATGTACTATACTCGAATATTCGCACAAAATAGAAATTTATCAAAAAATCAAAAAACATTTGTAATTTGTGAAATTATCTTAATAATTTTTTCCAACTAAGAAAGTGATGTACTCAAAATATATACTAGAATATTTGGACAAATCAAAATTTATCAAAAAATAAAAAAAACCTACGAAATTCTGAAAGTTTCTCAAAACCTTCCTCCAAATAAGAAAATTATGTACTCAAGACTAGATGTTAAAATTCCACAAATTGAATTGGTTTACAAAGACATATACTCGAATATTCACACAAAAAAGAAATTTCTGAAAAAAATAAAAAAAACGCCCGTGACTATGAAAATTGCTCAAACACTTTTTCCAACAAAGAAAATGATGTATTCAAAACACATACTCGAATATTCGCATGAAATCAAAATTTCTAAAAAAATCAAGACTTTCGTAATTTGTGAAAATTTCTGAAAATCATCTTCCAACCAAGAAAATTTACTCAAGATTTGATGTTAAAATTCCACAAACTGAATTTTTTTACAAAGACATTTACTCAAATATTAGCACAAAATCTCCTTACAACTAAAAAATTGATGTACCCAAGACTTATACTCGAATATTCGCATAAAATCTTCATCCAACAAAGAAAATGATGTACTCAAGATCTATACTCGAATATTCGCATAAAATCTTCATCCAACAAAGAAAATGATGTACTCAAGATCTATACTCGAATATTCGCACGGAATCAAAATTTATTAAAAAATAAAAAAACGTGCTTAATTGTTAAAATTGCTCAAAAGTTTCTTCCAACCAAGAAAATGATGTACTCAAGGCATATACTTGAAAATTCACACAAAATAGAAATTAATCAAAAAATAAAAAAAACATACGTAATATTTGAATATATCTTAATAACTTCTTCCTTCTAAGAAAATGACATACTCAAAAATATATACTTGAAAATTTGGACAAATCGAAATTTATCAAAAAATAAATTAAAAAACTTTAGAAATTCTGAAAATTTCGCAAAACCTTCTTTCCAAATAAGAAAATGATGTACTAAAAAGAATAGATGTTAAAATTTTTATATTTGAATTGCTTTACGGAGACGTATACTTAAATATTCACACGAAAATGAAACTAATGAAAAAAATAAAAAAAACGTCTGTAACTGTGAAAATTGCTCAAACATGTTTTCTAACAAAGAAAATGATGTATTCAAAAGACATACTCGAATATTCGCATGAAATCAAAATTTCTAAAAAAATCAAAAAACATACGTAATTTGTGAAAATTTCTCAAAACCATCATCCAACCAAGAAAATGTACTCAAGATTTGATGTTAAAATTCCATAAATAGAATTTGTTTACGAAGACATATACTCGAATATTCACACAAAATCTTCATCCAACAAAGAAAATGATGTCCTATACTCGAATATTCGCAGAAAATAGAAATTTATCAAAAACCAAAAAGTATATGTAATTTGTGAAATTATCTTAATAATTTCTTCCAACTAAGAAAGTGATGTACTCAAAATAAATACTTGAATATTTGGGCAAATCGAAATTTATCAAAAAATAAAAAAAAAAACCTACGAAATTCTGAAAATTTCTCAAAACCTTCCTCCAAATAAGAAAATGATGTACTCAAGACTAGATGTTAAAATTCCACAAATTGAATTGGTTTACAAAGACATATACTCGAATATTCACACAAAAAAGAAATTTATGAAAAAAAATAAAAAACGCCCGTAACTCTAAATATTGCTCAAACACTTTTTCCAACAAAGAAAATGATATGTTCAAAACACATAATCAAATATTTGCACGAAATACAAATTTCTAAAAAAATCAAAAGACTTTCGTAATTTGGGAAAATTTCTGAAAATCATCTTCCAACCGAGAAAATGTACTCGAGATTTGATGTTAAAATTCCACAAACTGAATTTTTTTACAAAGACATTTACTCAAATATTAGCACAAAATCTCCTTACAACTAAGAAAATGATGTACTCAAGGCTTATACTCGAATATTCGCATATAATCTTCATCCAACAAAGAAAATGATGTACTCAAGATCTATAACTCGAATATTCGCACGAAATCGAAATTTATTAAAAAATCCAAAAACGTATTTATATTCAAAAATTACGTATGTTTTTTTATTTTTTGATAAATTTCTATTTTGTGTGAATATTCATTCAAGTATATATCTTGAGTACATCATTTTCTTGGTTGGAAGAAACTTCTGAGCAATTTTTACAATTAAGCACGTTTTTGGATTTTTTAATAAATTTCAATTTCGTGGGAATATTCGAGTTATAGATCTTCAGTACATCATTTTCTTTGTTGGATGAAGATTTTATGCGAATATTCGAGTATAAGCCTTGAGTACATCATTTTCTTAGTTAGTTGTAAGGAGATTTTGTGCTAATATTTGAGTAATTTTCTTTGTAAAAAAATTCAGTTTGGGGAATTTTAACTTCAAATCTTGAATACATTTTCTCGGTTGGAAGATGATTTTCAGAAATTTTCTCAAATTACGGAAGTCTTTTGATTTTTTAGAAATTTGGATTTCGTGCGAATAATTGATTATGTGTTTTGAATACAACATTTCTTTGTTGGAAAAAGTGTTTGAGCAATTTTCATAGTTACGACCGTTTTTTATTTTTTTCATAAATTTCTTTTTTTTTGTGAATATTCGAGTATATGGCTTTGTAAACCAATTCAATTTGTGGAATTTTAACATCTAGTCTTTAGTACATCATTTTCTTATTTGGAGGAAGGTTTTTAGAAATTTTTCAGAATTTCGTAGGTTTTTTTTATTTTTTGATAAATTTCGATTTGCCCAAATATTCAAGTATTTATTTTGATTACATCACTTTCTTAGTTGGAAGAAATTATTCAGATAATTTCACAAATAACATATGTTTTTTGATTTTTTCATAAATTTCTATTTTGTGCGAATATTCGAGTATATGACATCCTTTTCTTTGTTAGATGAAGATTTTGTGCGAATATTCGAGTATATGTCTTCGTAAAAAAATTCTATTTGTGGAATTTTAACATCAAATCTTGAGTACATTTTCTTGGTTGGATGATGATTTCGAGAAATTTTCACAAATTACGTAAGTTTTTTGATTTTTTTAGAAATTTTGATTTCATGCGAATATTCGAGTATGTGTTTTGAATACATCATTTTTTTTGTTAGGAAAAGTGTTTGAGCAATTTTCACAGTTACAGACGTTTTTTTATTTTTTTTCATTAGTTTCATCTTCGTGTGAATGTTTAAGTATCTGTCTTTGTAAAGCAATTCAGATTTTAGAATTTTAACATCTAGTCTTTTTATTACACCATTTTCTTATTTGGAAAGAAGGTTTTGCGAAATTTTCAGAATTTTGGAAGTTTGTTTTTTTTAATTTTTTTATAAATTTCGATTTTTCCAAATATCAAGTATATATTTTTTAGTATATCATTTTCTTAGATGGAAGAAGTTATTAAGATATATCAAAAATTACGTATGTTTTTTTTTATTTTTTGATAAATTTCTATTTTGTGTGAATATCCATTCAAGTATATGTCTTGAGTACATCATTTTCTTAGTTGGAAGAAACTTTTGAGCAATTTTTACAATTAAGCACGTTTTTTTATTTTTTAATAAATTTCGATTTTGTGCGAATATGCGAGTTATAGATCTTGAGTACATCTTTGTTGGATGAAGATTTTATGCGAATATTCGAGTATAAGCCTTGAGTACATCATTTTCTTAGTTGTAAGGAGATTTTTTGCTAATATTTGAGTAAATGTCTTTGTAAAAAAATTCATTTTGTGGAATTTTAACATCAAATCTTGAGTACATTTTCTCGGTTGAAGATGATTTTCAGAAATTTTCCCAAATTACGAAAGTCTTTTGATTTTTTTAGAAATTTGGATTTCGTGCGAATATTTGATTATGTGTTTTGAATACATCATTTTCTTTGTTGGAAAAAGTGTTTGAGCAATTTGAATAGTTACGGGCGTTTTTTTATTTTTTTCATAAATTTCTTTTTTGTGTGAATATTCTAGTATATGCCTTTGTAAACCAATTCAATTTGTGGAATTTTAACATCTAGTCTTGAGTACACCATTTTCTTATTTGGAGGAAGGTTTTGAGAAATTTTCAGAATTTCGTAGGTTTTTTTTTTATTTTGTGATAAATTTTGATTTGCCCAATTATTCAAGTTTTTATTTTGAGTACATCACTTACTTAGTTGGAAGAAATTATTAAGATAATTTCACAAATAACATATGTTTTTTGATTTTTTGATAAATTTCTATTTTGTGCGAATATTCGAGTATAGGACATCATTTTCTTTGTTGGATGAAGATTTTGTGCGAATATTCAAGTATATGTCTTCGTAAACAATTTCTATTTGTGGAATTTTAACATCAAATCATGAGTACATTTTCTTGGTTGGATGATGATTTTTAGAAATTTTCACAAATTACGTAAGCTTTTTGATTTTTTTAGAAATTTTGATTTCATGCGAATATTCGAGTATGTGTTTTGAATACATCATTTTTTTTGTTAGGAAAAGTGTTTGAGCAATTTTCACAGTTACAGACGTTTTTTTATTTTTTTTCATTACTTTCATTTCCGTGTGAATGTTTAAGTATATGTCTTCGTAAAGCAATTCAGATTTTAGAATTTTAACATCTAGTCTTTTTATTACACCATTTTCTTATTTGGAAAGAAGGTTTTGCGAAATTTTCAGAATTTCGAAAGTTTTTTTTTTAATGTTTTAATAAATTTCGATAAATTTCGATTTGTCCAAATATATATTTTTGAGTATATCATTTTCTTAGATGGAAGAAGTTATTAACATATATTCCAAATTACGTAAGTTTTTTTTTATTTTTTGATAAATTTTTATTTCGTGTGAATATTCATTCAAGTATATGTCTTGAGTACATCATTTTCTTGGTTGGAAGAAACTTCTGATCAATTTTTACAATTAAACATGTTTTTGGATTTTTTAATAAATTTTGATTTCGTGCGAATATTCGAGTTATAGATCTTGAGTACATCATTTTCTTTTTTGGATGAAGATTATATGCGAATATTCTAGTATAAGCCTTGAGCACATCATTTTCTTAGTTGTAAGGAGATTTTGTGCTAATATTTGAGTAAATGTCTTTGTAAAAAAATTCAGTTTGTGGAATTTTAACATCAAATCTTGAGTACATTTTCTCGGTTGAAGATGATTTTCAGAAATTTTCCCAAATTACGAAAGTCTTTTGATTTTTTTAGAATTTTGGATTTCGTGTGAATATTTGATTATGTGTTTTGAATAAAACATTTTCTTTGTTGGAAAAAGTGTTTGAGCAATTTTCATAGTTACGACCATTTTTTTTTCATAAATTTCTTTTTTTGTGAATATTCGAGTATATGTCTTTGTAAACCAATTCAATTTGTGGAATTTTAACATCTAGTCTTGAGTACATCATTTTCTTATTTGGAGGAAGGTTTTGAGAAATTTTCAGAATTTCGTAGGTTTTTTTTATTTTTTGATAAATTTCGATTTGCCCAAATATTCAAGTATTTATTTTGAGTACATCACTTTCTTAGTTGGAAGAAATTATTCAGATAATTTACAAATAACATATGTTTTTTGATTTTTTCATAAATTTCTATTTTGTGCGAATATTCGAGTATATGACATCCTTTTCTTTGTTGGATGAAGATTTTGTGCGAATATTCGAGTATATGTCTTCGTAAACAAATTCTATTTGTGGAATTTTAACATCAAATCTCGAGTACATTTTCTTGGTTGGATGATGATTTCGAGAAATTTTCACAAATTACGTAAGTTTTTTGATTTTTTTAGAAATTTTGATTTCATGCGAATATTCGAGTATGTGATTTCAATACATCATTTTCTTTGTTAGAAAAAGTTTTGGAGCAATTTTCCCAGTTACAGACGTTTTTTTATTTTTATTTTCATTAGTTTCATTTTCGTGTGAATGTTTAAGTATATGTCTTCGTAAAGCAATTCAGATATTAGAATTTTAACATCTGGTCTTTTGATTACACCATCTTCTTATTTGGAAATAAGGTTTTGCGAAATTTTCAGAATTTTGGAAGTTTTTTTTTTAATTTTTTTATAAATTTCGATTTTTCCAAATATCAAGTATATATTTTTGAGTATATCATTTTCTTAGATGGAAGAAGTTATTAAGATATATTCAAAAATTACGTATGTGTTTTTTTTATTTTTTGATAAATTTATATTTTGTTTGAATATTCATTCAAGTATATGTCTTGAGTACATCATTTTCTTGGTTGGAAGAAACTTTTTAGCAATTTTTACAATTAAGCATGTTTTTTGATTTTTTTAATAAATTTCGATTTCGTGCTGAATATCCGAGTTATAGGTCTTGAGTACATCATTTTCTTTGTTGGATGAAGATTTTATGCGAATATTCAAGTATAAGCCTTGAGTACATCATTTTCTTAGTTGTAAGGAGATTTTGTGCTAATATTTGAGTAAATGTCTTTGTAAAAAAATTCAGTTTGTGGAATTTTAACATCAAATCTTGAGTACATTTTCTCGGTTGGAAGATGATTTTCAGAAATTTTCCCAAATTACGAAAGTCTTTTGATTTTTTTAGAAATTTGGATTTCGTGCGAATATTTGATTATGTGTTTGAATACAACATTTTCTTTGTTGGAAAAAGTGTTTGAGCAATTTTCATAGTTACGACCGTTTTTTATTATTTTCGTAAATTTCTTTTTTTTTGTGAATATTCGATTATATGACTTTGTAAACAAATTCAATTTGTTGAATTTTAACATCTAGTCTTGAGTACATCATTTTCTTATTTGGGGGAAGGTTTTGAGAAATTTTCAGAATTTTTAGGTTTTTTGATAAATTTCGATTAGCCCAAATATTCAAGTATTTATTTTGAGTACATCACTTTCTTAGTTGGAAGAAATTATTCAGATAATTTCACAAATAACATATGTTTTTTCATTTTTTGATAAATTTCTATTTTGTGCGAATATTCGAGTATATGACATCATTTCCTTTGTTGGATGAAGATTTTGTACGAATATTCGAGTATATGTCTTCCTAAACAAATTCTATTTGTGGAATTTTAACATAAAATCTTGAGTACATTTTCTTGGTTGGATGATGATTTCGAGAAATTTTCAAAAATTACGTATATTCGATTAAGTGTTTTGAATACATGTAAAAATTCTAATATCTTAATTGCTTTACGAAGACATATACTTAAACATTCACACGGAAATGAAACTAATGAAAAATAAATAAAAAAACGTCTGTAACTGTGAAAATTGCTCAAACACTTTTCTAACAAACAATGATGTATTCAAAACACATACTCGATTATTCGCATGAAATCAAAATTTCTAAAAAATAAAAAACTTACATAATTTGTGAAAATTTCTTGAAATCATCATCCAACCAAGAAAATGTACTCAAGATTTGATGTTAAAATTCCACAAATAGAATTTGTTTACGAAGACATATACTCGAATATTCGCACAAAATCTTCGTCCAACAAAGAAAATGATGTCATATACTCGAATATTCGCACAAAATAGAAATTAATCAAAAAACATATGTAATTTGTGAAATTATCTTAATAATTTCTTCCAACTAAGAAAGTGATGTACTCAAAATAAATACTTGAATATTTGGGCAAATCGAAATTTATCAAAAAATAAAAAAAACCTACGAAATTCTGAAAATTTCTCAAAACCTTCCTCCAAATAAGAAAATGATGTACTCAAGACTATATTGTAAAATTACACAAATTGAATTGGTTTACAAAGATATATACTCGAATATTCACACAAAAAAAATTTATGAAAAAAATAAAAAACGCCCGTAACTATGAAAATTGCTCAAACACTTTTTACAACAAAGAAAATGATGTATTCAAAACACATAATCAAATTTGGCACGAAATCCAAATTTCTAAAAAAAATCAAAAGACTTTTTTAATTTGGGAAAATTTCTGAAAATCATCTTCCAACCCAGAAAATGTACTCAAGATTTGATGTTAAAATCCCACAAACTGATTTTTTTACAAAGACATTTACTCAAATATTAGCACAAAATCTCCTTACAACTAAGAAAATGATGTATTCAAGGCTTATACTCGAATATTCGCATAAAATCTTCATCCAACAAAGAAAATGATGTATTCAAGATCTATAACTCGAATATTCGCACGAAATCGAAATTTATTAAAAATAAAAAAATGTGCTTAATGGTAAAAATTACTAAAAAGTTTCTTCCAACCAAGAAAATGATGTACTCAAGACATATACTTGAATGAATATTCAAACCAAATAGAAATTTAACAAAAAATAAAAAAAACATACGTAATTTTTGAATATATCTTAATAACTTCTTCCATCTAAGAAAATGATATATGCAAAAATATATAGTTGAATATTTGGACAAATCGAAATTTATCAAAAAATAAAAAAAAAAAACTTCCGAAATTTTGAAAATTTCGCAAAACCTTCTTTCCAAATAAGAAAATGGTGTAATAAAAAGACCAGATGTTAAAATTCCACAAATAGAATTTGTTTACGAAGACATATACTCGAATATTAGCACAAAATCTTCATCAACAAAGAAAATGATGTCATATACTCGAATATTCGCACAAAATAGAAATTTATCAAAAAATAAAAAATCAATTGTAATTTGTGAAATTATCTTAATAATTTCTTCCATCTAAGAAAGTGATGTACTCAAAATAAATACTTGAATATTTGGGCAAATCAAAATTTATCAAAAAATAAAAAAAAACCTACGAAATTCTGAAAATTTCTCAAAACTTTCCTCCAAATAAGAAAATGAGGTACTCAAGACTAAATGTTAATATTCCACAAATTGAATTGGTTTAGAAAGAAATATACTCGAATATTCACACAAAAAAGAAATTTATGAAAAAAATAAAAAACGCCCGTAACTATGAAAATTGCTCAAAAACTTTTTCCAAAAATGAAAATGATATTTGGGAAATTTCTGAAAATCATCTTCCAACCAAGAAAATGTACTCAAGATTTGATGTTAAAATTCCACAAACTGAATTTTTTTAAAAAAAAGACATTTACTCAAATATTAGCACAAAATCTCCTTACAACTAAGAAAATGATGTATTCAAGGCTTATACTCGAATATTCGCACAAAATCTTCATCCAACAAAGAAAATGATGTACTCAAGATCTATAACTCGGATATTCGCACGAAATCGAAATTTATTAAAAAAATCAAAAACGTGCTTAATTGTAAAAATTGCTCAAAAGTTTCTTCCAACCAAGAAAATGATGTACTCAAGACATATACTAATGAATATTCACACAAAATAGAAATTTATCAAAAAATAAAAAAAAACAAACGTAATTTTTGAATATATCTTAATAACTTCTTCCATCTAAGAAAATGATATACTCAAAAATATATACTTGAATATTTGGACAAATCGAAATTTATCAAAAAAAAAAAAAATTCCGAAATTCTGAAAATTTCGCAAAACCTTCTTTCCAAATAAGAAAATGGTGTAATAAAAAGACCAGATGTTAAAATTCTAATATCTGAATTGCTTTACGAAGACATATACTTAAACATTCACACGGAAATGAAACTAATTGAAAATAAATAAAAAAACGTCAGTAACTGTGAAAATTGCTCAAACACTTTTTCTAACAAAGAAAATAATGTATTCAAAACACATACTCGAATATTCATATGAAATTAAAATTTCTAAAAAAATCAAAAAACTTACGTAATTTGTGAAAATTTCTCGAAATCATCATCCAACCAAGAAAATGTACTCAAGATTTGATATTAAAATTCCACAAATAGAATTTGTTTACGAAGACATATACTCGAATATTCGCACAAAATCTTCATCAACAAAGAAAATGATGTCATATACTCGAATATTCGCACAAATAGAAATTTATCAAAAAATCAAAAAACATATGTTATTTGTGAAATTATCTTAATAATTTATTCCAACTAAGAAAGTGATGTACTCAAAATAAATACTTGAATATTTGGGCAAATCGAAATTGATCAAAAAATAAAAAAAACTTACGAAATTCTTAAAATTTCTCAAAACCTTCCTCCAAATAAGAAAATGATGTACTCAAGACTAGATGTTAAAATTCCATAAATTGAATTGGTTTACAAAGACATACACTCGAATATTCACAAAAAAAAGAAATTTATGAAAAAAATAAAAAACGGTCGTAACTATGAAAATTGCTCAAACACTTTTTCCAACAAAGAAAATGTTGTATTCAAAACACATAATCAAATATTCGCACGAAATCAAAATTTATAAAAAAGTCAAAAGACTTTCGTAATTTGGAAAAATTTCTGAAAATCATCTTCCAACAGAGAAAATGTACTCAAGATTTGATGTTAAAATTCCACAAACTGAATTTTTTTGCAAAGACATTTACTCAAATATTAGCACAAAATCTCCTTACAACTAAGAAAATGATGTACTCAAGGCTTATACTCGAATATTCTCATAAAATCTTCATCCGACAAAGAAAATGATGTACTCAAGATCTATAACTCGAATATTCGCACGAAATCGAAATTTATTAAAAACTCAGAAAACGTGCTTAATTGTAAAAATTGCTCAAAAGTTTCTTCCAAACAAGAAAATGATGTACTCAAGACATATACTTGAATATTTGGACAAATCAAAATTTATCAAAAAATTAAAAAAAAACTTCATAAATTCTGCAAATTTCGCAAAACCTTCTTTCCAAATAAGAAAATGGTGCACTAAAAAGACTAGATGCTAAAATCTAATATCATAATTGCTTTACGAAGACATATACTTAAACATTCACACGGAAATGAAACAAATGAAAAAAAAATAAAAAAACGTCTGTAACTGTGAAAATTGCTCAAACACTTTTAATAACAAAGAAAATGATGTATTCAAAACACATACTCGAATATTCGAATGAAATCAAAATTTCTACAAAAATAAAAAAACCTACGTAATTTGTGATAATTTCTCGAAATCATCATCCAACCAAGAAAATGTACTCAAGATTTGATGTTAAAATTGCACAAACATAATTTGTTTACGAAGACATATACTCGAATATTCGCACAAAATCTTCATCCAACAAAGAAAATGATGTCATATACTCGAATATTCACAGAAAAAAGAAATTTATGAAAAAAATAAAAAACGCCCGTATCTTTGAAAATTGCTCAAACACTTTTTCCAACAAAGAAAACGATGTATTCAAAACACATAATCAAATATTCACATGAAATCCAAATTTCTAAAAAAATCAAAAGACTTTCGTAATTTGGGAAAATTTCTGAAAATCATCTTCCAACCGAGAAAATGTACTCAAGATTTTATGTTAAAACTCCACAAACTGAATTTTTTACAAAGACATTTACTCAAATATTAGCACAAAATCTCCTTACAACTAAGAAAATGATGAACTCAAGGCTTATACTCGAATATTCACATAAAATCTTCATCCAACAAAGAAAATGATGTACTCAAGATCTATAACTCGAATATTCGCACGAAATCAAAATTTATAAAAAAATCAAAAAAAGTAATTAATTGTAAAAATTGCTCAAAAGTTTCTTCCAACCAAGAAAATGATGTACTAGAGATATATACTTGAATAAATATTCACACAAAATAGAAATTTATCAAAAAATAAAAAAAAACATACGTAATTTTTGAATATATCTTAATAACTTCTTCCATCTAAGAAAATGATATACTCAAAAATATATACTTGAATATTTGGACAAATCGAAATTTATCAAAAAATTAAAAAAAAAAAATTTCGAAATTCTGAAAATTTCGCAAAACCTTCTTTCCAAATAAGAAAATGGTGTAATAAAAGACCAGATGTTAAAATTCTAATATCTGAATTGCTTTACGAAGACATATACTTAAACATTCACACGGAAATGAAACTAATGAAAAATAAATAAAAAAACGTCTGTAACTGTCAAAATTACTCAAACACTTTTTCTAACAAAGAAAATGATGTATTCAAAACACATACTCGAATATTCGCATGAAATCAAAATTTCTAAAAAAATCAAAAAACTTACGTAATTTGTGAAAATTTCTCGAAATCATCATCCAACCAAGAAAATGTACTCAAGATTTGATGTTAAAATTCCACAAATAGAATTTGTTTACGAAGACATATTCTCGAATATTCGCACAAAATCTTCGTCCAACAAAGAAAATGATGTCATATACTCGAATATTCGCACAAAACTAGAAATTAATCACAAAACATATGTAATTTGTGAAATTATCTTAATAATTTCTTCCAACTAAGAAAGTGATGTACTCAAAATAAATACTTGAATATTTGGGCAAATCGAAATCTTTCAAAAAATAAAAAAAACTTACGAAATTCTTAAAATTTCTTAAAACCTTCCTCCAAATAAGAAAATAATGTACTCAAGACTAGATGTTAAAATTCCACAAATTGAATTGGTTTACAAAGACATATACTTGAATATTTACAAAAAAGAAATTTATGAAAAAATTAAAAAACGGTCGTAACTATGAAAATTGCTCAAATACTTTTTCCAACAAAGAAAATGTTGTATTCAAAACACATAATCAAATATTCGCACAAAATCCAAATTTCTAAAAAAATCAAAAGACTTTCGTAATTTGGGAAAATTTCTGAAAATCATCTTCCAACCGAGAAAATGTACTCAAAATTTGATGTTAAAATTCCACAAACTGAATTTTTTTACAAAGACATTTACTCAAATATTAGCACAAAATCTCCTTACAACTAAGAAAATGATGTACTCAAGGCTTATACTCGAATATTCGTATAAATTCTTCATGCAACAAAGAAAATGATGTACTCAAGATCTATAACTCGAATATTCGCACGAAATCGAAATTTATTTAAAAAAAATCAAAAAACGTGTTTAATTGTAAAAATTGCTAAAAAGTTTCTTCCAACCAAGAAAATGAAGTACTCAAGACATATACTTGAATGAATATTCAAACAAAATAGAAATTTATCAAAAAACATACGTAATTTTTGAATATATCTTAACTTCTTCCATCTAAGAAAATGATATACTCAAAAAAATATACTTGAATATTTGTACAAATCGAAATTTATCAAAAAATAAAAAAAAAACTTCCGAAATTCTGAAAATTTCGCAAAACCTTATTTCCAAATAAGAAAATGGTGTAATAAAAAGACCAGATGTTAAAATTCAAATATCAGAATTGCTTTACGAAGACATATACTTAAACATTCACACGGAAATGAAACTAATGAAAAAAAATAAAAAAACGTCTGTAAATGTGAAAATTGCTCAAACACTTTTTCTATAAAAGAAAATGATGTATTCAAAACACATACTCGAATATTCGCATGAAATCAAAATTTCTAAAAAAAATCAAAAAACTTACGTAATTTGTGAAAATTTCTCAAAATCATCATCCAACCAAGAAAATGTACTCAAGATTTGATGTTAAAATTCCACAAATAGAATTTGTTTACGAAGACATATACTCGAATATTCGCACAAAATCTTCATCCAACAAAGAAAATGATGCTCAAGTCCTATACTCGCACAAAATAGAAATGTATCAAAACAACATATGTAATATGTGAAATTATCTTAATAATTTCTTCCAACTAAGAAAGTGATGTACTCAAAATAAATATTTGAATATTTGGGCAAATCAAAATTTATCAAAAAATAAAAAAAACCTACGAAATTCTGAAAATTTCCCAAAACCTTCCTCCAAATAAGAAAATGATGTACTAAGACTAGATGTTAAAATTCCACAAATTGAATTGGTTTACAAAGGCATATACTCGAATATTCACACAAAAAAGAAATTTATGAAAAAAAATAAAAAACGCCCGTAACTATGAAAATTGCTCAAACACTTTTTCCAAAAAAGAAAATGATATTTGGGAAAATTTCTGAATATCATCTTCCAACCGAGAAAATGTACTCAAGATTTGATGTTAAAATTCCACAAACTGAATTTTTTTTTTAAAAAAGACATTTACTCAAATATTAGCACAAAATCTCCTTACAACTAAGAAAATGATGTATTCAAGGCTTATACTCGAATATTCGCATAAAATCTTCATCCAACAAAGAAAATGATGTACTCAAGATCTATAACTCGAATATTCGTACGAAATCGAAATTTATTAAAAAATCAAAAAATGTGCTTAATTTTAAAAATTGCTCAAAAGTTTCTTCCAACCAAGAAAATGATATACTCAAGACATATACTTGAATGAATATTAACACAAAATAGAAATTTATCAAAAAATAAAAAAAAACATACGTAATTTTTGAATATATTTTAATAACATCTTCCATCTAAGAAAATGATATACTCAAAAATATATACTTGAATATTTGGACAATCAAAATTTATCAAAAAAATAAAAAAAAAACTTCTGAAATTCTGAAAATTTCGCAAAACCTTCTTTCCAAATAAGAAAATGGTGTACTAAAAAGACTAGATGTTAAAATTCTAATATCTGAATTGCTTTACGAAGACATATACTTAAACATTCACACGAAAATGAAACTAATGAAAAAAAATAAAAAAACGTCTGTAACTCTCAAAATTGCTCAAACACTTTTTATAACAAATAAAATGATGTATTCAAAACACATAATCGAATATTCGCATGAAATCAAAATTTCTAAAAAAATCAAAAAACTTACGTAATTTGTGAAATTTCTCAAAATCATCATCCAAACAAGAAAATGTACTCAAGATTTGATGTTAAAATTCCACAAATAGAATTTGTTTACGAAGACATATACTCGAATATTCGCACAAAATCTTCATTCAACAAAGAAAACGATGTACTCAAGTCCTATACTCGTACAAAATAGAAATTTATAAAAAAATCTTCCATCATATGAAGTAGTTTGATCTGTTGTTCTGAGTACTCGGTCATAGGTTGTTTGTCTTTTCAAAAACCCACTCAAAATAGATTTACAGTTCTTGCAGATTTTCCACCTCTTACCTATACTCAAGCTGTTCAAACACCCCTTGCACCTACCACACCTGAAAAGCCTTTACCTACTCAATCATCCCAATCATCTCCCTATTTCACAAAACCTTATGTTGAACATCTTACCCTAACTAGATTTTCAACTGTCCCTGACTTTAATACAATCAGAAGTATTATTCAACGTTATTATCCTCAAGGTTGTCATTGGTACCCAGAAGACTCCAGAAAGACTAACAATTTTATGAATTTATTCTTGTTGATTCAAAATCTATAGAATTAGTCCACACTCCTGATAATAAAAATCCTTCTAGAATTGTTTTTTTCAAAATGTATAATAAAAAAGATTTTTAAACAAGAAGAATGGACTTTTCCATTCTCCCAAAAGAATTTTTCAAAAGATTTTAATCATAAGGGTTATAATTATCCTGATTACAAAATGGCATGGTTAAATACTTTTTTCAAACGACCATTTGATCATTCTTGGTTTTTTACATTTCATTCAAACTTTTTTAAAGAATTCCCCATTTGGTTTTGCGACTGGTGGTTCAAATTTGGTCATTCAACCGAAATTCTACCTCCAGATGTAAAACTTGCCCTTCAAAGTTTTGTTTCAAAAGCTCCAGGTACAGACTTTGAAAAACAAATTCTTTATTTCGCTGAATTCAAAGTACCATGGATTTTTTGTTGGAATTTCCAATTTCAACAATTTTATTCAAAACCTTACCCTATCTCTATTGTAAGAGAATTTAAAATTAAATGGTGGCAAAATTATTCAACTCATTATTGCAATCAAGAAGTGGTTCTTAGATTTCTTCAAACTGGTGAAAAAATTAAATAGTCACCAATTAATCAATCTGAAGTATCTACGAAACCAACTCATCCCTTGCATGCACAAACTCAAGCAAAAAATGAATTCATGATTCAAAATGCACGAAAAACAAAAATAGAAAAAGACAAACAACCTATGACCGAGTACTCAGAACAACAGATCAAACTACTTCATATGATGGAAGATTGTCTAGAATTAGCAGCTAATTATGTTAATTTTCTAAAACAAGTGAAGCCGTCCTCTTCAAAAGCAAGATCCATTTGATTTATGATACAGCTATGACAAAGCAAACCATGTCCATGACCAAGCAAAAATACAACAATTTATATTCAATGATTCAAAAAAGAGAACTAGTCGGCACTAAAACTGGAAGATCAAAATTCATGTGGAGAGCTGGAGAACTCATCACAGCTAGCCGATGGCTTTACTGCAAAGATCCAGACAAAAAGGACAGGATGATTTGACGTAAAGCTACCACTACTCAAAAGGAAGATTAAAGCAACGGTTATAATTCAAGATGCTTTACCACTCAAATCAAAAGACTACAGTAAAGATTCCAAAGTACTGTCGGCCATTCTCAAAAGTAGATGCTAATGTAATGCAAATGTAATGTAAATTCAAATGGAATTTCAATTTTGTATCTATAAATAGATGTGTAGATTTCATTACAATCATCGCAGAATTCTCTGGATGATCTTATTATCAATCATTCTCATTTTCCACTACAATACTTGCTTGTAATCATCTACTATTGTTCAAATTCAAAGTAAGTCAGTACTACAAATTGTTTTCTTTAAAGTCTTTATTTAAGTCTTTATTTACATACATCAATTGTTGTGCATTCATATCATGTCCCATCCAAACTTGCAAAGGTGCGTTCGATCCCCCCCTCAATGGTATCAGAGCCAGGTTACGCCCAAATCTAGATCTATCTTCAACTTGTAGAAACCATTCCTTAGTTTTAAGATTATTATTTTAAGTTCATACTGTTATGGTGTTACTGTTTGCGTTGGTCAGCCAGTAAGTCCGTTGGTCAGCCGTATGTAGGTGGTCCCGGTGGTGGTCCCGTACTCCGTAAACACTGTTCTCAGTAGACAACTTAACAATAAGAATTTAAAAACTTTTCTATGGCTTCATCAATTAGAAGACTATTTTCTAGAAGTTCTTCAAGTTCAAACAGTATCATTCAATCAAAAGAAATACATTTACCTATTAACTATTCAAACTGGACTATTCCAGCAGAACAAATGGAGACTCTTTATCAAATAGGATCTTTTGATTTCAAAACTGCTTTTTTCAATTAAAACTCATGAAGAAACTATTTCTATACAACAAGAATTTCAAAGTATACCTTTGATATCTTTAAATTCAATTACTAAATATATAGAAAGACATTATAAATATATTCACTTTGGTTTAATTCAAGTTGCTGTTAAACCATTAGTTCATATGGGAGTTAATGCTCCAATTTATCTCGCTCTTCGAGATAAAAGATTAAAAAGATACAAATCTTCTTTATTGGCCATGATTCAAACAAATGTTTGTAATGGACCAATATACTTCAACTGTTCCCCTAACTTTTCAGTAGATCTTTCAGATCCACTAATTCAAGACTCATTAGTCTTAAACGTTCATCTTCAAGGAGATGAATTTCGAGATTTATGTAAAAACTTTGCGATTATATATAGAGTTTATTTTAGAATAATGAATTCACAATTAAATCCAAAATTTAATCTTCAAACAACAATAAAAGACGAGACTGTCTTATTACATGTAGAAGCAGATAATCCATCTGTTTTTGTTCCAAAACGTTTAAAATGGGATGAAATCACTATCCCAAATGAATTTATTATTCAAACTCCTCAAATACCTCGAAATTTAATCCGAAGAGACATCTCTCAAATAATTGAAGAAGCTTATGGTCGAATATTACTACGATTTAACTCATATAGAGAACGATCCCATTCATCTATACAAGATGACCCCGAACCAGAATCATCTCGAAAATATGTTTCAAATTATTCCAGTTCTCGTTTTACCGACTCAAAAATCAATTTTAAAACTCCTCTTCCTGAATTCCAACCTTCAAGTTCTACAAATTATTCTCCTCCAAATTCCCCCACTTTATCTCAAATAAACATGATTTCATGTTTAAATTTTAAAGTTAATCATCAATTTTTAAGTGATGGTTATAATGATCCAGATAATACGGAGAAAAGACAGTGGTTTGAACAGTTAGAACCACAATTCATAGAAAAAATAAAAAAGGCTTGGATGATGGACATCATTAAGAAAAGGTCCAATATTCCTTTACTTAATTGGTTTAATATGTATACTTTTACAAAAGATATAGAAAATGTATATTCGCTACAACAAATAAATGTTCAAACAGCTCTTTACAAAAAATGGACTTTAGACAATAATACTGTTGTCACTTCTATTCATCCACCTCTTCAAAAAATAAAAGTAACCACTCCAGATGGTGAAATCATAGCCACTCCTTTCAAACGAGGTCGTGACGGAAAAGACCCTGTTACACAAGAAGATGTTATAAAAATATATCAACAAAATAATTTCTCAAATCAAATTTTACATACTATTGCTACTCAGTTAAATCAAATGCAAACTTTACAAATCGAAACTAAAACTGAAAATTTAAAATTTCCTCATGATATTTCCAAACCTCACTTTAACCCAAGAAGTATTCCTATGTCCCTAGAAAGTAAATTAAAATTACCAAATACCGATATACTTAATCGTATAAACGAAAAACTAGCTAATATTCCCTCTACTAGTAATTCAAAAATTAATTGTGTTAAAATATCAAACGAAAATGAAAGTTCCGATAGTGATTCTGATAATCTCATAAATGAAATTAATGAAAATTTCAAAGGCGAAATAAATAAATTACGTTCTTTCGGACCAACTAGAAATTTTTATAACAAACCTACACCTCCTGATATTCAATATGAAGAAAGAACTCAATTTCAAACTTCTAAATATGATGGACAATCTATACATCAATGGAATATAGATGGTAAATCCGAATCAGAAATACTCAATACATTACAAGAAATGGGTATGGCAAAAACTGCCTATCGTATTCATAATGCTACAGAAAAAAATTCTGTAGGTCTACTTGTAACAGGATTTACTGGACAATTAAAAAATTGGTGGGATAACCAATTAACTTTAGAAGAAAAACAAGCTATTATACATCATAAGTCAGAATTTGAAACTGAAGACGGAATAATTCAACAAAAGGCTGATGCCTGTGACTATTTAATAATTACTATAGGTATGTATTTCATAGGAAATCCTAAAGAAGAATTAAGCTCATCTCATATTGTTCTTTCAAACTTAAGATGTCATACTCTATCTGATTACAGATGGTACAAAGACGTCTTTCTTACTTATGTTCTCAAACGAACAGACTGTAATCAAGCTTTCTGGAAAGAAAGATTCATCGCAGGTCTTCTAAATTATTCGGTGAACGAATAACATAAAAACTCAAAACTGAAACTGATAGTGATCCTATCAATTTTGATTCAATAACCTTTGGACAATTATTTTCTTTTATCAAAAGAGAAGCTTTAACGTTATGCTCTGAATTAAAAATACAATCAAAATATGGCAAAGATAAACATAATTCTAGAAAAGAATTAGGTAACTTTTGTGAAGCATTTGGTATGCCAAAAATTCTTGCTCCATCAACATATTATAAAAATAAGGTTAGAAAACTCACTTCAGACAAAAGATATCGAAAATATTTTCGCAAAACTAAAAGAAGTTCAAAAGAACCAATGCCAGAAGAATCATTTAAGAAAAAGAAAAAATCTTATAAAAAACCATATAAAAAATTTAGTAACAATAATACTACAAAAATTCAATGTTGGAAATGTCATCGTTTTGGTCACAAGGCAGACACCTGTCCTGTGAAGACAAAAATAAATGAATTATTTCAAGATGATCCAGAACTTAGAGATAAAATATCAACATTATTAATAAATGAAGAAAAGCCACATTCTCAAACTTCTGAATCAGAATCTAGTATTAATACTGATTTCGAATATTTAAACCAAATTGCAAATAGCTCTAGTGATAGTGAAGACGAAAATCAAAATTCTAATTTCTGCTCTTTGTCAATAAATGTAATTACAAAAAATAAAGATCAACAAGAATTTTTATTCGAATTAATAAATAAAATCAATAATCCTGAAGATCGTATAGAATATTTACAAAAATTTAAAAATTTACTTATTACTGAAGAAGAACCAGTTAGTCAAATAAATGAACCTTTTAGTATTTCAAAATTATTTGATAAAAGCCCTTCCTCTACTATAAAGAAAATAAATTCTAATGATCTCCAAAGAGAAATTAATCAATTAAAAAAACAAATCTCAAATATTTATTGTCAATTAAATAATCTTGATACAAAAGATTTAGAATTAACTACGAGATTATCTATTCTTGAACAAGAACATTCCTTTGATACAAAAGATTCTGAGCAATGACAAATTCATGTCTCTCAAAATATGCCTGATCAAGAACAATACGTTCAGACAATAGAAAAAATTTCATTCCAAAAATGGTATTCTATGATTACATTAATAATTAATGATTTTAAAATTAACACTATTTGCCTAATAGATAGTGGTGCTGATCAAAATTGTATAAATGAAGGACTTATTCCTACTAAATATTATGAAAAAACAAAAGAAAAACTTGTTGCAGCTAATTCAACACCCTTAAATATCAAATATAAATTATCCAAAGCTTATATCTGCAATCAAGGATATTGTTTTAAAACCCCATTCATTTTAGTTAAAAACTTAAATCAAGAAATAATATTAGGAACTCCTTTTTTAACCTCAATTTACCCTTTTCATGTAAATCATAAAGGTATTACTACTAATATTATGGGAAATAAAATAAGTTTTCATTTTTCTACTCCTACAAAAGTAAAAGAAATATCTTTACTTCAAGAATCATCAATTTTTAAACAACTTAATTTAATTAAAACCAAAAAATCACAAATAAATCTGTTAAAAGAAGAAATATCATATTTAAAAATAGAAGAACAAATACAACTTCCCACAATTCAAACAAAAATCAAATCCATAGAAGCCAACATTAAAATAAAAATATGTTCTGAATTTCCTAATGCTTTTTGGGATAGGAAACATCATATCATAGAATTACCTTATGAAAAAGAATTCAATGAAAAGGATATCCCTACAAAAGCAAGACCTATTCAAATGAATAAAGAATTACTTGAAACCGTGTAAACAAGAAATTCAAAATTTACTTACTAAAAATTTAATAAGGCCAAGCAAATCTCCTTGGAGTTGTGCAGCCTTCTATGTCAATAATAATGCTGAAAAGGAACGTGGTGTTCCTAGATTAGTGATTAATTATAAAACTTTAAACAAAGTTTTACAATGGATTAGATATCCGATTCCTAATAAAAGAGATTTAATAAATAGATTATATAAGGCAACTATTTTTTCAAAATTTGATATGAAATCTGGATTTTGGCAGATTCAAATTAATGAAAAAGATAAATATAAAACTGCTTTTACTGTACCCTTTGGACATTACGAATGGAATGTAATGCCTTTTGGTCTCAAAAATGCTCCTTCTGAATTTCAAAATATAATGAATAATATTTTCAATTCCTTTGATTTTATCATTGTGTATATTGATGATGTTTTAATATTTTCAGAATCAATAGATCAACATCTTAAGCACTTAAGTATTTTTATTCAAGTTACTATGAAAAATGGATTAGCCGTTTCTGAATCTAAACTAAAATTATTTCAAACTAAAATTCATTTTTTAGGACACGATATTTTTCAAGGCACTATCAAACCTATTTCAAGAGCCATAGAGTTTGCTTCAAAATTTCCCGATGAAATTAAAGATAAAACTCAACTTCAACGATTCCTAGGATGTCTCAATTATGTCTCATATTTCTTTCCCAAGCTTCGTATTATTTGTAAACCTCTTTATCAAAGACTTCAAAAGAAACCAACGCACCTTGAGGGGAGGATCGAACGCACCTTTGCAAGTTTGGATGGGACATGATATGAATATTAAACATGATATGAATGCAAAACAATGGATGTATGTAAATAAAGACTTAAATAAAGACTTTAAAGAAAACAATTTGCAGTACTGACTTACTTTGAATTTCACAAATAACATATGTTATTTGTGAAATTATCTGAATAATTTCTTCCAACTAAGAAAGTGATGTACTCAAGATCTATAACTCGAATATTCGCACGAAATCGAAATTTATTAAAAAATCAAAAAACGCGCTTAATTGTAAAAATTGCTAAAAAGTTTCTTCAACCAAGAAAATGATGTACTCAAGACATATACTTGAATGAATATTCACACAAAATAGAAATTTATCAAAAAATAAAAAAACATACGTAATTTTTGAATATATCTTAATAACTTCTTCCATCTAAGAAAATGATATACTCAAAATATATACTTGAATATTTGGACAAATCGAAATTTATCAAAAAATTAAAAAACAAACTTTCGAAATTCAGTAAATTTCGCAAAACCTTCTTTACAAATAAGAAAATGGTGCACTAAAAAGACTAGATGCTAAAATTCTAATATCTGAATTGCTAACGAAGACATATACTTAAACATTCACACGGAAATGAAACTAATGAAAAAAAAAACGTTTGTAACTGTGAAAATTGCTCAAACACTTTTTCTAACAAAGAAAATGATGTATTCAAAACACATACTCGAATATTCGCATGAAATCAAAATTTCTAAAAAAATCAAAAAACTTACGTAATTTGTGAAAATTTCTCAAAATCATCATCCAACCAAGAAAATGTACTCAAGATTTGATGTTAAAATTCCACAAATAGAATTTGTTTACGAAGACATATACTCGAATATTCGCACAAAATCTTCATCCAACAAAGAAATTGATGTCCTATACTCGAATATTCGCACAAAATAGAAATTTATCAAAAAATCAAAAAATATATGTAATTTGTGTAATTATCTTAATAATTTCTTCCAACTAAGTAAGTGATGTACTCAAAATAAATACTTGAATATTTGGGCAAATCGAAATTTATCAAAAAATAAAAAAAAAACCTACGAAATTCGGAAAATTTCTCAAAACCTTCCTCCAAATAAGAAAATGATGTACTCAAGACTAGATGTTAAAATTCCACAAATTGAATTGGTTTACAAAGACATATACTCGAATATTCACAAAAAAAGAAATTTATGAAAAAAATAAAAAAAAGGTCGTAACTATGAAAATTGCTCAAACACTTTTTCCAACAAAGAAAATGTTGTATTCAAAACACATAATCTAATATTCGCACGAAATGCAAATTTCTAAAAAAATCAAAAGACTTTTGTAATTTGGGAAAATTTCTGAAAATCATCTTCCAACCGAGAAAATGTACTCACGATTTGATGTTAAAACTCCACAAACTGAATTTTTTTACAAAGACATTTACTCAAATATTAGCACAAAATCTCCTTACAACTAAGAAAATGATGTACTCAAGGCTTACACTCGAATATTCTCATAAAATCTTCATCCAACAAAGAAAATGATGTACTCAAGATCTATAACTCGAATATTCGCACGAAATCGAAATTTATTAAAAAATAAAAAAAACGTGCTTAATTGTAAAAATTGCACAAAAGTTTCTTCCAACCAAGAAAATGATGTACTCAAGACATATACTTGAACGAATATTCACACAAAATAGAAATTTATCAAAAAATAAAAAAAAACATACGTAATTTTTTAATATATCTTAATAACTTCTTCCATCTAAGAAAATGATATACTCAAAAATATAAACTTGAATATTTGGACAAATCAAAATTTATCAAAAAATTTAAAAAAAAACTTCCGAAATTCTGAAAATTTCGCAAAACCTTCTTTCCAAATTAGAAAATGTTGTAATAAAAAGACCAGATGTAAAAATTCTAATATCTGAATTGTTTTACGAAGACATATACTTAAACATTCACACGGAAATGAAACTAATGAAAAAAATAAAAAAACGTCTGCAACTGTGAAAATTGCTCAAACACTTTTTCTAACAAAGAAAATGATGTATTCAAAACACATACTCGAATATTCGCATGAAATCAAAATTTCTAAAAAAATCAAAAAGTTTACGTAATTTGTGAAAATTTCTCGAAATCATCATCCAACGAGGAAAATGTACTCAAGATTTGATCTTAAAATTCCACAAATAGAATTTGTTTACGAAGACATATACTCGAATATTCGCACAAAATCTTCATCAACAAAGAAAATGATGTCATATACTCGAATATTCGTACAAAACAGAAATTTATCAAAAAATCAAAAAACATATTTATTTGTGAAATTATCTGAATATTTTCTTCCAACTAAGAAAGTTATGTACTCAAAATAAATACTTGAATATTTGGGCAAATCGAAATTTATCAAAAAAAAAAAAAACTTACGAAATTCTTAAAATTTCTCAAAACCTTCATCCAAATAAGAAAATGATGTACTCAAGACTAGATGTTAAAATTCCACAAATTGAATTGGTTTACAAAGACATATACTCGAATATTCACAAAAAAAGAAATTTATGAAAAAAATAAAAAAAGGTCGTAACTATGAAAATTGCTCAAACACTTTTTCCAACAAAGAAAATGTTGTATTCAAAACACATAATCAAATATTTGCACGAAATGCAAATTTCTAAAAAAATCAAAAGACTTTCGTAATTTGGGAAAATTTCTGAAAATCATCTTCCAACCGAGAAAATGTACTCAAGATTTGATGTTAAAATTCCACAAACTGAATTTTTTTACAAAGACATTTACTCAAATATTAGCACAAAATCTCCTTACAACTAAGAAAATGATGTACTCAAGGCTTACACTCGAATATTCTCATAAAATCTTCATCCAACAAAGAAAATGATGTACTCAAGATCTATAACTCGAATATTCGCACGAAATCGAAATTTATTAAAAAATAAAAAAAACGTGCTTAATTGTAAAAATTGCACAAAAGTTTCTTCCAACCAAGAAAATGATGTACTCAAGACATATACTTGAACGAATATTCACACAAAATAGAAATTTATCAAAAAATAAAAAAAAACATACGTAATTTTTTAATATATCTTAATAACTTCTTCCATCTGAGAAAATGATATACTCAAAAATATAAACTTGAATATTTGGACAAATCAAAATTTATCAAAAAATGTAAAAAAAAACTTCCGAAATTCTGTAAATTTCGCAAGACCTTCTTTCCAAATAAGAAAATTGTGCACTAAAAATACTAGATGCTAAAATCTAATATCAGAATTGCTTTACGAAGACATATAGTTAAACATTCACAAGAAAATGAAACTAATGAAAAAAAATAAAAAAACGTCTCTAACTGTGAAAATTGCTCAAACACTTTTTCTAACAAAGAAAATGATGTATTCAAAACACAGACTCGAATATTCGCATGAAATCAAAATTTCTAAAAAAAATAAAAAAACCTGCGTAATTTGTGAAAATTTCTCAAAATCATCATCCAACAAAGAAAATGTACTCAAGATTTGATGTTAAAATTCCTCAAATATAATTTGTTTACGAAGACATATACTCGAATATTCGCACAAAATCTTCATCCAACAAAGAAAATGATGTCATATACTCGAATATTCGCACAAAATAGAAATTTATCAAAAAATCAAAAAACATATGTACTTTTTGAAATTATCTTAATAATTTCTTCCAACTAAGAAAGTGATGTACTCAAAATAAATACTTGAATATTTGGACAAATCAAAATTTATCAAAAAATAAAAAAAACCTACGAAATTCTGAAAATTTCTCAAAAGTTTCTTCCAACCAAGAAAATGATGTACTCAAGACATATACTTGAATGAATATTCACACAAAATAGAAATTTATAAAAAAATAAAAAAAAACATACGTAATTTTTGAATATATTTTGATAACATTTTCCATCTAAGAAAATGATATACTCAAAAATATATACTTGAATATTTGGACAAATCGAAATTTATCAAAAAAATAAAAATAAACTTCTGAAAATCTGAAAATTTCGCAAAACCTTCGGTGTACTAAAAAGACTAAATGTTAAAATTCTAATATCTGAATTGCTTTACGAAGACATATACTTAAACATTCACACGAAAATGAAACTAATGAAAAAAAATAAAAAAAAAGTCTGTAACTGTGAAAATTGCTCAAACACTTTTTATGGCAAATTGTATTCAAAACACATAATCGAATATTCGCGTGAAATCAAAATTTCTAAAAAAATCAAAAAACTTACGTAATTTGTGAAAATTTCTCAAAATCATCATCCAAACAAGAAAATGTACCCAAGATTTGATGTTAAAATTCCACAAATAGAATTTGTTTACGAAGACATATACTCGAATATTCGCACAAAATCTTCATCCAACAAAGAAAACGATGTACTCAAGTCCTATACTCGCACAAAATAGAAATTTATCAAAAAATCAAAAAACATTTGTAATTTGTGAAATTATCTTAATAATTTCTTCCAACTAAGAAAGTGATATACTCAAAATAAATACTTGAATATTTGGGCAAATCAAAATTTATAAAAAAATAAAAAAAACCTACGAATTCTGAAAATTTCTCAAAACTTTCCTCCAAATAAGAAAATGATGTACTCAAGACTAGATGTTAAAATTCCACAAATTGAATTGGTTTACAAAGACATATACTCGAATATTCACACAAAAAAGAAATTTATGAAAAAAAATAAAAAACGCTCAAAACTATGAAAATTGCTCAAACACTTTTTCCAACAAAGAAAATGCTGTATTCAAAACACATAATCAAATATTCGCAAGAAATCCAAATTTCTAAAAAAATCAAAAGACTTTCGTAATTTGGGAAAATTTCTGAAAATCATCTTCCAACCGAGAAAATGTACTCAAGATTTGATGTTAAAATTCCACAAACTGAATTTTTTTACAAAGACATTTACTCAAATATTAGCACAAAATCTCCTTACAACTAAGAAAATGATGTACTCAAGGCTTATACTCGAATATTCTCATAAAATCTTCATCCAACAAAGAAAATGATGTACTCAAGATCTATAACTCGAATATTCGCACGAAATCGAAATTTATTAAAAACTCAAAAAACGTGCTTAATTGTAAAAATTGTTCAAAAGTTTCTTCCAACCAAGAAAATGATGTACTCAAGACATATACTAGAATGAATATTCACACAAAATAGAAATTTATCAAAAATTAAAAAAAAACATACGTAATTTTTGAATATATCTTAATAACTTCTTACATCTAAGAAAAAGATATACTCAAAAATATATACTTGAATATTTGGACAAATCAAAATTTAACAAAAAATTAAAAAAAAACTTCCGAAATTCTGTAAATTTCGCAAAACCTTCTTTCCAAATAAGAAAATTGTGCACTAAAAAGACTAGATGCTAAAATTGTAATATCTGAATTGCTTTATGAAGACATATACTTAAATATTCACACGGAAATGAAACTAATGAAAAAAAAAATAAAAAAAACGTCTGTTACTGTGAAAATTGCTCAAACACTTTTTCTAACAAAGAAAATGATGTATTCAAAACACATACTCGAATATTCGCTTGAAATCAAAATTTCTAAAAAAATCAAAAAACTTACGTAATTTGTGAAAATTTCTCAAAATCATCATCCAAACAAGAAAATGTACCCAAGATTTGATGTTAAAATTCCACAAATAGAATTTGTTTACGAAGACATATACTCGAATATTCGCACAAAATCTTCATCCAACAAAGAAAACGATGTACTCAAGTCCTATACTCGCACAAAATAGAAATTTATCAAAAAATCAAAAAACATTTGTAATTTGTGAAATTATCTTAATAATTTCTTCCAACTAAGAAAGTGATATACTCAAAATAAATACTTGAATATTTGGGCAAATCAAAATTTATAAAAAAATAAAAAAAACCTACGAATTCTGAAAATTTCTCAAAACTTTCCTCCAAATAAGAAAATGATGTACTCAGACTAGATGTTAAAATTCCACAAATTGAATTGGTTTACAAAGACATATACTCGAATATTCACACAAAAAAGAAATTTATGAAAAAAAATAAAAAACGCTCGAAACTATGAAAATTGCTCAAACACTTTTTCCAACAAAGAAAATGCTGTATTCAAAACACATAATCAAATATTCGCAAGAAATCCAAATTTCTAAAAATATCAAAAGACTTTCGTAATTTGGGAAAATTTCTGAAAATTATCTTCCAACCGAGAAAATGTACTCAAGATTTGATGTTAAAATTCCACAAACTGAATTTTTTTACAAAGACATTTACTCAAATATTAGCACAAAATCTCCTTACAACTAAGAAAATGATGTACTCAAGGCTTATACTCGAATATTCTCATAAAATCTTCATCCAACAAAGAAAATGATGTACTCAAGATCTATAACTCGAATATTCGCACGAAATCGAAATTTATTAAAAACTCAAAAAACGTGCTTAATTGTAAAAATTGTTCAAAAGTTTCTTCCAACCAAGAAAATGATGTACTCAAGACATATACTAGAATGAATATTCACACAAAATAGAAATTTATCAAAAATTAAAAAAAAACATACGTAATTTTTGAATATATCTTAATAACTTCTTACATCTAAGAAAAAGATATACTCAAAAATATGTACTTGAATATTTGGACAAATCAAAATTTAACAAAAAATTAAAAAAAAAACTTCCGAAATTGTGTAAATTTCGCAAAACCTTCTTTCCAAATAAGAAAATGGTGCACTAAAAAGACTAGATGCTAAAATTGTAATATCTGAATTGCTTTATGAAGACATATACTTAAATATTCACACGGAAATGAAACTAATGAAAAAAAAAATAAAAAAAACGTCTGTTACTGTGAAAATTGCTCAAACACTTTTTCTAACAAAGAAAATGATGTATTCAAAACACATACTCGAATATTCGCTTGAAATCAAAATTTCTAAAAAAATCAAAAAACTTACGTAATTTGTGAAAATTTCTCAAAATCATCATCCAACCAAGAAAATGTACTCAAGATTTGATGTTAAAATTCCACAAATAGAATTTGTTTACGAAGACATATACTCGAATATTCCTACAAAATCTTCATCAACAAAGAAAGTGATGTCATATACTCGAATATTCGCACAAAATAGAAATTTATCAAAAAATCAAAAAACATATGTTATTTGTGAAATTATCTAAATATTTTCTTCCAACTAAGAAAGTGATGTACTCAAAATAAATACTTGAATATTTGGGCAAATCGAAATGTATCAAAAAATAAAAAAAAACTTACGAAATTCTTAAAATTTCTCAAAACCTTCCTCCAAATAAGAAAATGATGTACTCAAGACTAGATGTTAAAATTCCACAAATTGAATTGGTTTACAAAGACATATACTCGAATATTCACAAAAATAAGAAATTGATGAAAAAAAATAAAAAACGTCGTAACTATGAAAATTACTCACCCTTTTTCCAACAAAGAAAATGTTGTATTCAAAACACATAATCAAATATTCGCACGAAATCCAAATTTCTAAAAAAATCAAAAGACTTTCGTAATTTGGGAAAATTTCTGAAAATCATCTTCCAACCGAGAAAATGTACTCAAGATTTGATGTTAAAATTCCACAAACTGAATTTTTTTACAACATTTACTCAAATGTTAGCACAAAATCTCCTTACAACTAAGAAAATGATGCACTCAAGGCTTATACTCGAATATTCTCATAAAATCTTCATCCAACAAAGAAAATGATGTACTCAAGATCTATAACTCGAATATTCGCACAAAATCGAAATTTATTAAAAACTCAAAAAACGTGCTTAATTGTAAAAATTGCTCAAAAGTTTCTTCCAACCAAGAAAATGATGTACTCAAGACATATACTTGAATGAATATTCACACAAAATAGAAATTTAACAAAAAATAAAAAAAACATACGTAATTTCTGAATATATCTTAATAACTTCTTACATCTAAGAAAATGATATACTAAAAAATATATACTTGAATATTTGGACAAATCAAAATTTATCAAAAAATTAAAAAAAAAAACTTCCGAAATTCTGTAAATTTCGTAAAACCTTCTTTCCAAATAAGAAAATGGTGCACTAAAAAGACTAGATGTTAAAATTGTAATATCTGAATTGCCTTACGAAGACATATACTTAAATATTCACACGAAAATGAAACTAATGAAAAAAAAATAAAAAAAAGTATGTTACTGTGAAAATTGCTCAAACACTTTTTCTAACAAAGAAAATGATGTATTCAAAACACATACTCGAATATTCGCATGAAATCAAAATTTCTAAAAAAATCAAAAAACTTACGTAATTTGTGAAAATTTCTCAAAATCATCATCCAACCAAGAAAATGTACTCAAGATTTGATGTTAAAATTCCACAAATAGAATTTGTTTACGAAGACATATACTCGAATATTCGCACAAAATCTTCATCCAACAAAGAAATTGATGTCCTATAATCGAATATTCGCACAAAATAGAAATTTATCAAAAAATCAAAAAATATATGTAATTTGTGTAATTATCTTAATAATTTCTTCCAACTAAGTAAGTGATGTACTCGAAATAAATACTTGAATATTTGGGCAAATCGAAATTTATCAAAAAATAAAAAAAAAACCTACGAAATTGTGAAAATTTCTCAAAACCTTCCTCCAAATAAGAAAATGATGTACTCAAGACTAGATGTTAAAATTCCACAAATTGAATTGGTTTACAAAGACATATACTCGAATATTCACACAAAAAGGAAATTTATGAAAAATATAAAAAAACGTCCGTAACTATGAAAATTGCTCAAACACTTTTTCCAACAAAGAAAAAATGATGTATTCAAAACACATAATCAAATATTCACACGAAATCCAAATTTCTAAAAAAATCAAAAGACTTTCGTAATTTGGGAAAATTTCTGAAAATCATCTTCCAACCGAGAAAATGTACTCAAGATTTGATGTTAAAATTCCACAAACTGAATTTTTTTACAATGACATTTACTCAAATATTAGCACAAAATCTCCTTACAACTAAGAAAATGATGTACTCAAGGCTTATACTCGAATATTCTCATAAAATCTTCATCCAACAAAGAAAATGATGTACTCAAGATCTATAACTCGAATATTCGCACGAAATCGAAATTTATTAAAAACTCAAAAAACGTGCTTAATTGTAAAAATTGCTCAAAAGTTTCTTCCAACCAAGAAAATGATGTACTCAAGACATATACTTGAATGAATATTCACACAAAATAGAAATTTAACAAAAAATAAAAAAAACATACGTAATTTCTGAATATATCTTAATAACTTCTTACATCTAAGAAAATGATATACTCAAAAATATATACTTGAATATTTGGAAAAATCGAAATTTATCAAAAAATTAAAAAAAAAACTTCTGAAATTCTCTAAATTTCGCAAAACCTTCTTTCCAAATAAGAAAATGGTGCACTAAAAAGACTAGATGCTAAAATTTTAATATCTGAATTGCTTTACGAAGACATATACTTAAATATTCACACGGAAATGAAACTATTGAAAAAAAATAAAAAAAACGTATGTAACTGTGAAAATTGCTCAAACACTTTTTCTAACAAAGAAAATGATGAATTCAAAAACACATACTTCGCATGAAATCAAAATTTCTAAAAAAATCAAAAAACATACGTAATTTGTGAAAATCATCATCCAACAAAGAAAATGAACTCAAGATTTGATGTTAAAATTCCACAAATAGAATTTGTTTACGAAGACATATACTCGAATATTCGCACAAAATCTTCATCAACAAAGAAAATGATGTCATACACTTGAATATTCGCACAAAATAGAAATTTATCAAAAAATCAAAAAACATATGTTATTTGTGAAATTATCTTAATATTTTCTTCCAACTAAGAAAGTGATGTACTCAAAATAAATACTTGAATATTTGGGCAAATCGAAATTTATCAAAAAATAATAAAAACTTACGAAAATCTTAAATGTTCTCAAAACCTTCCTCCAAATAAGAAAATGATGTACTCAAGACTAGATGTTAAAATTCCACAAATTGAATTGGTTTACAAAGACATATACTCGAATATTTAAAAAAAAGAAATTTATGAAAAAAATAAAAAACGGTCGTAACTATGAAAATTGCTCATAAACTTTTTCCAACAAAGAAAATGTTGTATTCAAAACACATAAACAAATATTCGCACGAAATCCAAATTTCTAAAAAAATCAAAAGACTTTCGTAATTTGGGAAAATTTCTTAAAATCATCTTCCAACCGAGAAAATGTACTCAAGATTTGATGTTAAAATTCCACAAACTTAATTTTTTTACAAAGACATTTACTCAAATATTAGCACAAAATCTCCTTACAACTAAGAAAATGATGTACTCAAGGCCTATACTCGAATATTCTCATAAAATCTTCATCCAACAAAGAAAATGATGTACTCAAGATCTATAACTCGAATATTCGCACGAAATCGAAATTTATTAAAAACTCAAAAAACGTGCTTAATTGTAAAAATTTCTCAAAAGTTTCTTCCAACCAAGAAATTGATGTACTCAAGACATATACTTGAATGAATATTCAAACAAAATAGAAATTTATCAAAAAATAAAAAAAACATACGTAATTTTTGAATATATCTTAATAACTTCTTCCATCTAAGAAAATGATATACTCAAAAATATATACTTGAATATTTGGACAAATCAAAATTTATCAAAAAATTTAAAAAAAACTTCCGAAATTCTGTAAATTGCGCAAAACCTTCTTTCCAAATAAGAAAATGATGCACTAAAAAGACTAGATGCTAAAATTGTAATATCTGAATTGCTTTACGAAGACATATACTTAAACATTCACACGGAAATGAAATTAATGAAAAAAAATAAAAAAACGTATGTAACTGTGAAAATTGCTCAAACACTTTTTCTAACAAAGAAAATGATGTATTCAAAACACATACTCGAATATTCGCATGAAATCAAAATTTCTAAAAAAATCAAAAAACTTACGTAATTTGTGAAAATTTCTCAAAATATCATCCAACCAAGAAAATGTACTCAAGATTTGGTGTTAAAATTCCACAAATAGAATTTGTTTACGAAGACATATACTCGAATATTCGCACAAAATCTTCATCCAACAAAGAAAATGATGTCATATACTCGAATATTTGCACAAAATAGAAATTTATCAAAAAATCAAAAAACATATGTAATTTGTGAAATTATCTTAATAATTTCTTCCAACTAAGAAAGTGATGTACTCAAAATAAATACTTGAATATTTGGGCAAATCAAAATTTATCAAAAAATTAAAAAAACCTACGAAATTCTGAAAATTTCTCAAAACATTCCTCCAAATAAGAAAATGATGTACTCAATACTAGATGTTAAAATTCCACAAATTGAATTGGTTTACAAAGACATATACTCGAATATTCACACAAAAAGGAAATTTATGAAAGAAAAAAAAAAACGCCCGTAACTATGAAAATTGCTCAAACACTTTTTCCAAGAAAGAAAAATTGATGTATTCAAAACACATAATCAAATATTCACACGAAATCCAAATTTCTAAAAAAATCAAAAGACTTTCGTAATTTGGGAAAATTTCTTAAAATCATGTTCCAACCAAGAAAATGTACTCAAGATTTGATGTTAAAATTCCACAAACAGAATTTTTTACAAAGACATTTACTCAAATATTAGCACAAAATCTCCTTACAACTAAGAAAATGATGTACTCAAGGCTTATACTCGAATATTCGCATAAAATCTTCATCCAACAAAGAAAATGATGTACTCAAGATCTATAACTCGAATATTCGCACGAAATCGAAATTTATTAAAAAATCAAAAACTTGCTTAATTGTAAAAATTGCTCAAAAGCTTCTTCCAACCAAGAAAATGATGTACTCAAGACATATACTTGAATGAATATTCACACAAAATAGAAATTTATCAAAAAATAAAAAAAATACGTAATTTTTGAATATATCTTAATAACTTCTTCCATCTAAGAAAATGATATACTGAAAAATATAACTTGAATATTTGGACAAATTGAAATTTATCAAAAAATTTAAAAAAAAAAAACTTCCGAAATTATGAAAATTTCGCAAAACCTTTCTTCCAAATAAGAAAATGGTGTAATAAAAAGACCAGATGTTAAAATTCTAATATCTGAATTGCTTTACGAAGACATATACTTAAACATTCACACGGAAATGAAACTAATGAAAAATAAATAAAAAAACGTCTGTAACTGTGAAAATTGCTCAAACACTTTTTCTAACAAAGAAAATGATATATTCAAAACACATACTCGAATATTCGTATGAAATCAAAATTTCTAAAAAAATAAAAAAAACTTACGTAATTTCTGAAAATTTCTCGAAATCTTCATCCAACCAAGAAAATGTACTCAAGATTTGATGTAAATATTCCACAAATAGAATTTGTTTACGAAGACATATACTCGAATATTCGCACAAAATCTTCATCAACAAAGGAAATGATGCCATATACTCGAATATTCGAACAAAATAGAAATTTATCAAAAAATCAAAAAACATATGTTATTTGTGAAATTATCTGAATATTTTCTTCCAACTAAGAAAGTGATGTACTCAAAATAAATACTTGAATATTTGGGCAAATCGAAATTTATCAAAAAATAAAAAAAACTTACGAAATTCTTAAAATTTCTCAAAACCTTAGTCCAAATAAGAAAATGATGTACTCAAGACTAGATGTTAAAATTCCACAAATTGAATTTGTTTACAAAGACATATACTCGAATATTCACAAAAATAAGAAATTTATGAAAAAAAATAAAAAACGCTCGTAACTATGAAAATTGCTCAAACACTTTTTTCCAACAAAGAAAATGTTGTATTCAAAACACATAATCAAATATTCGCACGAAATCCAAATTTCTAAAAAAATCAAAAGACTTTCGTAATTTGGGAAAATTTCTGAAAATCATCTTCCAACCGAGAAAATGTACTCAAGATTTGATGTTAAAATTCCACAAACTGAATTTTTTTACAATGACATTTACTCAAATATTAGCACAAAATCTCCTTACAACTAAGAAAATGATGTACTCAAGGCTTATACTCGAATATTCTCATAAAATCTTCATCCAACAAAGAAAATGATGTACTCAAGATCTATAACTCGAATATTCGCACGAAATCAAAATTTATTAAAAACTCAAAAAACGTGCTTAATTGTAAAAATTGCTCAAAAGTTTCTTCCAACCAAGAAAATGATATACTCAAGACATATACTTGAATGAATATTACACAAAATAGAAATTTATCAAAAAATAATAAAAACATACGTAATTTTAGAATATATCTTAATAACTTCTTACATCAAAGAAAATGATATACTCAAAAATATAAACTTGAATATTTGGACAAATCGAAATTTATCAAAAAACTAAAAAAAAACTTCCGAAATTCTGTAAATTTCGCAAACCCTTCTTTCCAAATAAGAAAATGGTGCACTAAAAAGACTAGTGCTAAAATTGTAATATCTGAATTGCCTTACGAAGACATATACTTAAATATTCACACGAAAATGAAACTAATGAAAAAAAAATAAAAAACGTCTGTTACTGTGAAAATTGCTCAAACACTTTTTCTAACAAAGAAAATGATGTACTCAAAACACATACTCGAATATTCGCATGAAATCAAAATTTCTAAAAAAATCAAAAAACTTACGTAATTTGTGAAAATTTCTCAAAATCATCATCCAACCAAGAAAATGTACTCAAGATTTGATGTTAAAATTCCACAAATAGAATTTGTTTACGAAGACAAATACTCGAATATTCGCACAAAATCTTCATCCAACAAAGAAAATGATGTCATATACTCGAATATTTGCACAAAATAGAAATTTATCAAAAAATCAAAAAACATATGTAATTTGTGAAATTATCTTAATAATTTCTTCCAACTAAGAAAGTGATGTACTCAAAATAAATACTTGAATATTTGAACAAATCAAAATTTATCAAAAAATAAAAAAAACTTACGAAATTCTGAAAATTTCTCAAAACCTTCCTCGAAATAAGAAAATGATGTACTCAATACTAGATGTTAAAATTCCACAAATTGAATTGGTTTACAAAGACATATACTCGAATATTCACACAAAAAAAAATTTATGAAAAAAATAAAAAACGCCCGAACAAAAAAAAGAAATTTATGAAAAAAATAAAAAACGGTCGTAACTATGAAAATTGCTCAAACACTTTTTCCAACAAAGAAAATGTTGTATTCAAAACACATAATCAAATATTCGCACGAAATCCAAATTTCTAAAAAAATCAAAAGACTTTCGTAATTTGGGAAAATTTCTGAAAATCATCTTCCAACCGAGAAAATGTACTCAAGATTTGATGTTAAAATTCCACAAACTGAATTTTTTTACAATGACATTTACTCAACACAAAATCTTCTTACAACTAAGAAAATGATGTACTCAAGGCTTATACTCGAATATTCTCATAAAGTCTTCATCCAACAAAGAAAATGATGTACTCAAGATCTATAACTCGAATATTCGCACGAAATCGAAATTTATTAAAAACTCAAAAAACGTGCTTAATTGTAAAAATTGCTCAAAAGTTTCTTCCAACCAAGAAAATGATGTACTCAAGACATATACTTGAATGAATATTCACACAAAATACAAATTTAACAAAAAATAAAAAAAACATACGTAATTTCTGAATATATCTTAAAAATTTCTTACATCTAAGAAAATGATATACTAAAAAATATATACTTGAATCTTTGGACAAATCAAAATTTATCAAAAAATTAAAAAAAAAAAACTTCCGAAATTCTGTAAATTTCGTAAAACCTTCTTTCCAAATAAGAAAATGGTGCACTAAAAAGACTAGATGCTAAAATTGTAATATCTGAATTGCCTTACGAAGACATATACTTAAATATTCACACGAAAATGAAACTAATGAAAAAAAAAATAAAAAAAACGTCTGTTACTGTGAAAATTGCTCAAACACTTTGTTGAGCCTTAAACGCATGGTTGCGTTTAATGCGTTAAATTATCCCCGATCAATCTTTGAGTTTTGATGATCAACAAAACCTGTGTTTGTTATACTAATGCATCTACTTAGTGTGCAGATTAAGTGGTGTAAAGTTGATTGGAATGAAGGTTTTCAAGTGTGTGCAATCTGGTCGAGATCGCCCCAGGCGATGGTGATCATCGCCCCAGGCGATGGGTGCCAGGAGGGGCATCGCCACGCACATCGACAGAGGCGATGGCTAGGCGAGCACGCGGGGCAGATCGCCCCAGGCGATGGTGACCATCGCCTGAGGCGATGGCAGCCACAGGGACTTCGCCCCCGCACATCGACTGAAGCGACGCCGAGCTTGGCGCGGGCACGCGCGCAGGGGATCGCCCGAGGCGATGGCACGAACGCCTGAGGCGATGGGCTGGAACGCCTGAGGCGATGTGGACTTCGCCCGAGGCGATGCAAATTTTGAAGGTGCTAAAGCTACGGCCTTGATTTTAGCCAGTGATCGCCTGAGGCGATCCAGCGATCGCCTGAGGCGATCTATGCAATTTTGACCGTTGGAGCGCGGCGATGGGTGATCGCCTGAGGCGATGGCTGAGGCGATCCAGGAGTGATTTCAGCCTTTTGAAGTGCAACGGCTAGTAGGAGCCTAGGGGGCCTTCTACACTATAAATATGGATGCTTTGGAGCATTTTGAAGCTAAGGAACAAGTCTACAACTCATACAAAGTGTTCATCAATTGTTGGTTCAAATTATATCATACTCTCCATACATTGTTGTTGTATTGGAGCTTGTGATTGTTTTCATTTGTTGAGTCTTGTTGTCTTCGTGTGAGTACACCGTGAAGGTGTTTTTGTTGGTACAATTCATTGTAAAGGTCCTCCAACACCAAAGCAAGTTGGAATATTGTAAAGACATCAACAAGTCTTGTTGGTGCAATTGTGTGGCTATCCTTGGAGCCCTTAAGGCCAAGAAGACTCGTGAAGAGTGTTGGTAGCTCGGGAAGAGCTTTGTATACTCGGGAAGAGTATTGTGCTCGGGAAGAGTTTGTGTACTCGGGAAGAGTAGTGTGCTCGGGAAGAGCGTTGTAACTCGGGAAGAGTTGTGTTGTGGCTTACTTGGAGCCCTCAAGGCCAAGAACATTTATTCTAGTGGAACCTCGGTTGGAGGTTATCTAACCGGGAAGAGGAGACGTAGGCGATTCATCGCCGAACTTCTATAACAAATCCTTTTATTATTTATCGCATTATTTCATTTACGCATTTATTTATTTTATTGTTTATTTATCGATTGACTAAAAGGCTTCCGCAAAGCGCAAAATATTTTATTTTTACAAACTCATTTTAAAAAGCTAAAGTAGCCAAGGAATCTCATTCACCCCCCCTCTTCGATTCCAACAAGTGGTATCAGAGCCATTTGATTTTTGTTTTTAAATCAAAATCTTTGTATGGCTAATCTAGCAAATGAGTTTGCACAAGGTCAATCGACGAATCGCCCTCCGCTCTTCACAGGTGATAATTACGGCTATTGGAAAAATAGAATATCTCTATATATCCAATCCGTAGATTATGACCTATGGAAGATCATAGTGAAAGGTCCACACATTCCTTTAAAGGAAGTTGGGGGAATTAGTGTTCCCAAAGAGATGGACGATTTCACTAGAGCGGATATGATTTTAATATCTCAAAATGCTAAAGCGATTAACATTTTACATTGTGCTTTAGATATGAAGGAGTACAACCGGATCTCGATGTGCTCAACGGCAAAGGAAATTTGGGACAAATTACAAATTTGTCATGAGGGCACCAATCAAGTGAAGGAGACCAAGATAGATCTTCTACAACTCAAGTATGAAACTTTTGAGATGGATACCGGAGAAGATGTGGATTCAATGTTTAGGAGGCTCACCCAAATTATCAATGAGCTTGCCCAACTTGGAGAGAAGTATCCTCCAAAGCAAATATGGAGGAGAGCTCTAAGGGCCTTACCTAAAGAATGGGATGCAAAGAGGACGGCCATCATCGAGTCTAACAAAGGGGAGAGTGCTTCATATGATCTTGATGAGCTTCATGGCACTTTGGTGACCCATGAACTTGAAGTTGCCACTAGAAAAGAAGTGAAGGAGGAGGATAGATCCAAGAGAAATGGGATTGCCTTGGTGGGAAGGAAAGACCATTCCGATGATGAAGAAGATGATGATGATGAAGAGATGAGGCTATTCACAAAGAAGTTCAAGAAGCTCTTCACCAAGCATGGCAAGTCAAAGACCTCCAATTCTACCAAACAAGAAACTAAAAATGAGGTAACTTGTTACAATTGTCAAGAATTAGGTCATTATGCTAACAAGTGTCCTAGGAAGAAGAGTGAGGACAAAGGGAAGAAGAAGGCATTCATAGCTACATGGAGTGATAGCGACTCCGATGAAGAAGAAGCCAAAAATCTATGTCTAATGGCTCTTGGAAATGAAGATGAAGAGGATGATGATGAGGTACCTTCTTTTGATGAACTTTTAGAATCCTATAATGATCTTATTGATGCTCTTGGCAAAACCAAGATGAGTAATAAACTACTCAAACTTGAGATTGCTAAGAAAGATGAAGAAAATAATTCATTGAAAAATGAATTAGATTCTTTAAAGAAATCTTTTTGCAAATATAGTGAAAGTAGTCAAAAGATGAGTGAATTCCTTGGATTACAACGATGTAGCTTTGATAAAGCCGGGTTAGGTTTTTCAAGCAAATCAAAATCTTTTTCAAGCTTGTTGGCCAAAGCAAAGCACAATTCTCCTACTTGTAACTATTGTTGCAAAAATGGCCACATTAAAAATAAGTGTAGGTATGCTAGAATCCAATACCAACCTAATAAAAGGTGGAAATGGATCCCAAAGGTGCCTAAGGTAGCTAACCATCAAGGACCCAAAAATCAAATGGGTACCAAAGACCCCCCTATTGTAAATTTGTTTTGTAGGGACAACAAGGAGATGGGTGAAGGCACAAGCAACTCAAAGGAGGAGTTTATCTTGTTCACAACCATAGAAGAGGCAAGAGGCATTGGACCAATGACAAGAACCAACTCTTGTCATAAAGGGTAAAATTTATTTTTAAATTGTTAAAAGAGCAAATTCAAAAATTCATTGGCACAAATTAATTGTGTTCAATAAATTATTGAAGCTCAATATTAAATTTGAGTAAAATGCATATCCCCTTAGCAAAATTGTCAAGTGCATGATATATGCTTTTCTTTTTATAGTAAGTTGCTTGATATGCTTTGTATTCAAATTGGAAATATGCTATGTGCAATTATATGACTTATGCCTTGATAGTTTTATGAGTTTATTGGGCATGGATGCATGAACATATGCACACTTTGCAACTTTTTAGAATTAATTGTTGTATGCCTTAAACACATGGTTATAATTCATCTCTATGATTTAATCTTAGGCTTGTTATGCCTATGAACATGTGAAAATTGTGATAATTATGCCATGATTATTTAAATTTTATGTTTTTTGATTATCACAAAAAGGGGGAGAATTTTGTGATAAACTTGAACCTTAAAAGATGCATAGTTTAAGGGGGAGAGCTTATGTATGCATGGTTTGAGGGGGAGAGTTAATTGTTTATTGATTTACTTGATAACTTGTATGTGTTATGCAATTGTTAAGGGGGAGTTATTTTTACTCACATTTCATGCATATTACTTATTCAAGTTTATCAAGTTTTGTGATCATCAAAAAGGGGGAGATTGTTGAGCCTTAAACGCATGGTTGCGTTTAATGCGTTAAATTATCCCCGATCAATCTTTGAGTTTTGATGATCAACAAAACCTGTGTTTGTTATACTAATGCATCTACTTAGTGTGCAGATTAAGTGGTGTAAAGTTGATTGGAATGAAGGTTTTCAAGTGTGTGCAATCTGGTCGAGATCGCCCCAGGCGATGGTGATCATCGCCCCAGGCGATGGGTGCCAGGAGGGGCATCGCCACGCACATCGACAGAGGCGATGGCTAGGCGAGCACGCGGGGCAGATCGCCCCAGGCGATGGTGACCATCGCCTGAGGCGATGGCAGCCACAGGGACTTCGCCCCCGCACATCGACTGAAGCGACGCCGAGCTTGGCGCGGGCACGCGCGCAGGGGATCGCCCGAGGCGATGGCACGAACGCCTGAGGCGATGGGCTGGAACGCCTGAGGCGATGTGGACTTCGCCCGAGGCGATGCAAATTTTGAAGGTGCTAAAGCTACGGCCTTGATTTTAGCCAGTGATCGCCTGAGGCGATCCAGCGATCGCCTGAGGCGATCTATGCAATTTTGACCGTTGGAGCGCGGCGATGGGTGATCGCCTGAGGCGATGGCTGAGGCGATCCAGGAGTGATTTCAGCCTTTTGAAGTGCAACGGCTAGTAGGAGCCTAGGGGGCCTTCTACACTATAAATATGGATGCTTTGGAGCATTTTGAAGCTAAGGAACAAGTCTACAACTCATACAAAGTGTTCATCAATTGTTGGTTCAAATTATATCATACTCTCCATACATTGTTGTTGTATTGGAGCTTGTGATTGTTTTCATTTGTTGAGTCTTGTTGTCTTCGTGTGAGTACACCGTGAAGGTGTTTTTGTTGGTACAATTCATTGTAAAGGTCCTCCAACACCAAAGCAAGTTGGAATATTGTAAAGACATCAACAAGTCTTGTTGGTGCAATTGTGTGGCTATCCTTGGAGCCCTTAAGGCCAAGAAGACTCGTGAAGAGTGTTGGTAGCTCGGGAAGAGCTTTGTATACTCGGGAAGAGTATTGTGCTCGGGAAGAGTTTGTGTACTCGGGAAGAGTAGTGTGCTCGGGAAGAGCGTTGTAACTCGGGAAGAGTTGTGTTGTGGCTTACTTGGAGCCCTCAAGGCCAAGAACATTTATTCTAGTGGAACCTCGGTTGGAGGTTATCTAACCGGGAAGAGGAGACGTAGGCGATTCATCGCCGAACTTCTATAACAAATCCTTTTGTTATTTATCGCATTATTTCATTTACGCATTTATTTATTTTATTGTTTATTTATCGATTGACTAAAAGGCTTCCGCAAAGCGCAAAATATTTTATTTTTACAAACTCATTTTAAAAAGCTAAAGTAGCCAAGGAATCTCATTCACCCCCCCTCTTCGATTCCAACACACTTTTTCTAACAAAGAAAATGATGTATTCAAAACACATACTCGAATATTCGCATGAAATCAAAATTTCTAAAAAAATCAAAAAACTTACGTAATTTGTGAAAATTTCTCAAAATCATCATCCAACCAAGAAAATGTAATCAAGATTTCATGTTACAATTCCACAAATAGAATTTGTTTACGAAGACATATACTCGAATATTCGCATAAAATCTTCATCCAACAAAGAAAATGATGTCATATACTCGAATATTTGCACAAAATAGAAATTTATTAAAAAATCAAAAAACATATGTAATTTGTGAAATTATCTTAATAATTTCTTCCAACTAAGAAAGTGATGTACTCAAAATAAATACTTGAATATTTGAACAAATCAAAATTTATCAAAAAATAAAAAAAACTTACGAAATTCTGAAAATTTCTCAAAACCTTCCTCGAAATAAGAAAATGATGTACTCAATACTAGATGTTAAAATTCCACAAATTGAATTGGTTTACAAAGACATATACTCGAATATTCACAAAAAAAAGAAATTTATGAAAAAAATAAAAAACGGTCGCAACTATGAAAATTGCTCAAACACTTTTTCCAACAAAGAAAATGTTGTATTCAAAACACATAATCAAATATTCACACGAAATCCAAATTTCTAAAAAAATCAAAAGACTTTCGTAATTTGAGAAAATTTCTTAAAATCATCTTCCAACCGAGAAAATGTACTCAAGATTTGATGTTAAAATTCCACAAACTGAATTTTTTTACAGAGACAATTACTCAAATATTAGCACAAAATCTTCTTACAACTAAGAAAATGATGTACTCAAGGCTTATACTCGAATATTCTCATAAAATCTTCATCCAACAAAGAAAATGATGTACTCAAGATCTATAACTCGAATATTCGCACGAAATCGAAATTTATTAAAAACTCAAAAAACGTGCTTAATTGTAAATATTGCTCAAAAGTTTCTTCCAACCAAGAAAATGATGTACTCAAGACATATACTTGAATGAATATTCACACAAAATAGAAATTTAACAAAAAATAAAAAAAACATACGTAATTTCTGAATATATCTTAATAACTTCTTACATCTAAGAAAATGATATACTAAAAAATATATACTTGAATATTTGGACAAATCAAAATTTATCAAAAAATAAAAAAAAGAACTTCCGAAATCTGTAAATTTCGTAAAACCTTCTTTCCAAATAAGAAAATGGTGCACTAAAAAGACTAGATGCTAAAATTGTAATATCTGAATTGCCTTACGAAGACATATACTTAAATATTCACACGAAAATGAAACTAATGAAAAAAAATAAAAAAACGTCTGTTACTGTGAAAATTGCTCAAACACTTTTTCTAACAAAGAAAATGATGTGTTCAAAACACATACTCGAATATTCGCATGAAATCAAAATTTCTAAAAAAATCAAAAAACTTACGTAATTTGTGAAAATTTCTCAAAATCATCATCCAACCAAGAAAATGTACTCAAGATTTGATGTTAAAATTCCACAAATAGAATTTGTTTACGAAGACATATACTCGAATATTCGCACAAAATCTTCATCCAACAAAGAAAATGATGTCATATACTCGAATATTTGCACAAAATAGAAATTTATCAAAAAATCAAAAAACATATGAAATTTGTGAAATTATCTTAATAATTTCTTCCAACTAAGAAAGTGATGTACTCAAAATAAATACTTGAATATTTGAACAAATCAAAATTTATCAAAAAATAAAAAAAACTTACGAAATTCTGAAAATTTCTCAAAACCTTCCTCGAAATAAGAAAATGATGTACTCAATACTAGATGTTAAAATTCCACAAATTGAATTGGTTTACAAAGACCTATACTCGAATATTCACAAAAAAAAGAAATTTATGAAAAAAAATAAAAAACGGTCGCAACTATGAAAATTGCTCAAACACTTTTTCCAACAAAGAAAATGTTGTATTCAAAACACATAATCAAATATTCGCACGAAATCCAAATTTCTAAAAAAATCAAAAGACTTTCGTAATTTGGGAAAATTTCTTAAAATCATCTTCCAACCGAGAAAAAGTACTCAAGATTTGATGTTAAAATTCGACAAACTGAATTTTTTACAAAGACATTTACTCAAATATTAGCACAAAATCTCCTTACAACTAAGAAAATGATGTACTCAAGGCTTATACTCGAATATTCTCATAAAATCTTCATCCAACAAAGAAAATGATGTACTCAAGATCTATAACTCGAATATGCGCACGAAATCGAAATTTATTAAAAACTCAAAAAACGTGCTTAATTGTAAAAATTGCTCAAAAGTTTCTTCCAACCAAGAAAATGATTTACTCAAGACATATACTTGAATGAATATTCACACAAAATAGAAATTTATCAAAAAATAAAAAAAAACATACATAATTTTTGAATATATCTTAATAACTTCTTCCATCTAAGAAAATGATATCTAAAAAATATATACTTGAATATTTGGACAAATCGAAATTTATCAAAAAATAAAAAAAACTTCCGAAATTCTGTAAATTTCGCAAAACCTTCTTTCCAAATAAGAAAATGGTGCACTAAAAAGACTAGATGCTAAAATTGTAATATCTGAATTGCCTTACGAAGACATATACTTAAATATTCACACGGAAATGAAACTAATGAAAAAAAAAATAAAAAAACGTCTGTTACTGTGAAAATTGCTCAAACACTATTTCTAACAAAGAAAATGATGTATTCAAAACACATACTCGAATATTTGCATGAAATCAAAATTTCTAAAAAAATAAAAAAACTTACGTAATTTGTGAAAATTTCTCGAAATCTTCATCCAACCAAGAAAATGTACTCAAGATTTGATGTTAAAATTCAACAAATAGAATTTGTTTACGAAGACATATACTCGAATATTGCACAAAATCTTCATCAACAAAGAAAATGATGTCATATACACGAATATTCGCACAAAATAGAAATTTATCAAAAAATCAAAAAACATATGTTATTTGTGAAATTATCTGAATATTATTTATGATATGTTTAAGGGTTGTGGTGTATTTAAATTGGGGGTTATATTTATGTTAGGATGATATGATTTAGGGGGCATGTTGGGTGTTTTAAAGGGATGTATTAATTAAATGAAGTTATAAATATCGAGTGAGGATATTTTAATACATCGTACTAAATACCGGGACACAATTAAACACCACATGACCACCCCAACCCTCACCACCCCCACTTGCTATCAACCCATACTCCCTTCTCCTTCCCCCACTCCACCTCCTGTGATGACCAGGGATTATAGATGTTAATCCCGTATTGTTAATAACCCCTAAAGTTGTTTTACGTGGCGATTTGGAGTTTAATCGCGGTGTTGGGCCTTCTGGGCTCGTTTATTTGGGTAGTTGGGATCGTTGGATCCCAAGGTTGAGATTGTATTCTCATTTGGGTGAAAAACCTAAGAGTTGGGTTTTTAGTGTGACTCGGGATCTGGGGTGCTTGTGTGGGCACCGGAAGGGGGTTTTGGAGTTAGAGAGAGAGTTTTTGAAAACAGATGATTTTTAATGAATCATGATGTTTTTGTGGGGCTATTAGTATTTTGGGGTATTTTTGCTATATATACCAGTTGAACCCGAGATTTTAATTCTTGGAACCATTTTTCCTCACCTTGCCCGTCACTCTCTCTCCACGCGTCTGCCCCTTTCCTGTCGCCCCCAACCCCCGCGCGTAAAAGCGCTGCGCCCGCCGCCGTCCGGCCTCCATCCGGCGCGTCCGACCCGCCGTTTGCTTCGTCTCGTCCAGGCGCAGCTTTCCACACCGGCAATTCGAAGTTTCGTCGCGTTTTGCGTTCGGATTTTGCATAACAGCGCAGATGCCCAAATTCTAGGGTTCTTCGTTTTTGAGCGATTTTCCTTCCGATCTTCGTTTGGGTAACCTTCATTACCCCTTGTTCATGCTTCTCATGTAATTCCCTGCCTTTTTGTGATTTTTTGGTTCGAAATTTGCCCTAATTTCGTGAGGTTGGGGTTCGAATTTTGGGGGTTTTGGCAGGGGGGTGGTGATTCTTGTTATGGGTCGTTTATTACATGTTTTAGATGTATTATGGTGCTTAGTTTGGGTTCGAATTGTGAGGTTAAGGGTTCGAAAATTTGAAGGGTGTTCTTGAACAATTTTCGATAATGTCTCATTCGTTTTCCCTCCCTGTATGTGCCCTGCCCCGGGTCTTTTAAATGGTTAATTGTCGTGTGTTGACAATATTTTTTAGGGTTATGGATGTGCTTGAGCATGGGTTACATGTTCGTAAATAATTGTGAATTATTTATCGTGTTAGCACATCATTCCTCGGGGCATGGAACCCAAGCAAGGTTTGGCTTGGACTACGAGGATTTAAGGTACGTTTAGCGTACGAGCATGTCTTTAATTTATATCTTTGCAAGTGTGATGCATGATATATATATATAGGTGACAACCTATAGGATAAGGGAAATGAAACTTGATTGTTATTTGTTTAACGTGAGGAAATACATGTTGCCGCTATGAAGCGAGCAAATGATGAAATGTGGCATTTGACTAGATATCCAAGATATCTATATTCCATTCCCTATTATTATGAATAGGAACAGAGACGTAAGTTAATCAAGGAGTTGATTAATTGGTAATGGAAGTTAAGGAAATCTCTACATGATATCTAGAATTACGATAATTCTTTGATAAGGAAAATGTAATGATATACTGTTAATTTGAAACTGGCTAGGGTTAACCAATGTGATGATTAACTGCATATTCAGGATTTGATGATTTATCTGTTTTGAGAACAGGGATATTACAGGGGTACGCTAGGATGAGGATGATACCATCCAGGAAGTGTCACATATGTTCCACAATATTTACATTTTTGTAAATTATATATTATGTCATTATGATTATGAAATTGTGGAATTGGTATGCTCACCCCGTGTGGGGGCTGTCTCTGTTGGGACAGGTGAACAGGTACATCGATGGCTTTGGAGTTGAGCTCGAGCTGTTGATTGGATGTACTCCCAGGATCGTGGTACCAGGGCTTGATGGAGCACGGTATCGTATAGTGTACTTATATACACATTCATGATGCTCGCATGTGAGCACGATTATACTTGTATATGGGTTGTATATAAAGGCATGAGTCTTCCTCTCTTTCATTCTTTATGCATGCAATTAATGGTAGAATTGCTAATGATATGAGAGTCATTGGTGTATTATGTGGGTGTTGAAACCCACTTTAGTTGTCTTACTGTGTGGTGTCTTCCCTGGCTGGGAATTTACTTCGTGTTCTGTATTCTGTTGAGTATTGTGTATTCCCTGGCCGGGAATTATATTATGTGATGTGCTTTTGTTTCGGGATAGCTCAATTTATGGGGAGACTCTGCCCAAATTTTTATAAAAGTTCACAATGTAAAAAGTGGTGTAAAGGGGATGGTAATGGGCGAACTTTATGAGTCTTTGTTAGGATGATGATCTTATAACATTGAGTATTAAGGAAAATTTTGTATTTGCCATTCAATGGTAAAGTATCATCTGAGTTTCCCGATCGATTTTCATTGAAAGCATGTGCCACACATATTGATTAATACACTAATCAAGGGTTAAGGGCTTGGGGTCCTTACATTAGTGGTATCAGAGCAGTGGTTGCTCATTGGGGCTGTTAAGGGCCTAGGAACTTGTTGATAGGACATAATTTTGCATTATGGCATTAATGTTGAATGACACAACTATATGTTTATGTGCTTTTATGATATGAAAAGTGGTGTTGCTAACCGTTGTGGTTGCAGGAATCGTGTGAAACGCGATAGGATGTCATTAATGGTAATGTCTGGCACTTCGTATGTTATGTGCCAAGGCTGATTTTTAAGAAAATCAAAAAAAAAAGGGGGGATATTTCTGAGGTAACATGTCTTGGTATACGTATTGACATGCAAGTGGTTGCGTATATGTATTGCATGGTTGATGCATAGCGTATATGGCTATTGTTGCTAACCATAATGGTTGCAGGTTACAGGAAATATGGAGTACGAAAAGGAATGATGATTATACATATGTACGGACATCCCAACGGTAACATGTATTATGTGTTTAGTTATTTAACACAATGTAAATCAAGGTATGCATAAGATAGTGCATTATGATATGATACATGTTGATACGCATCGTTTTGCATATGTATGTTGTGAAATATAAGAGGTGTATTTCACGAGTCAAGGTTATCCTAGTGAGGATTTTAATGCTTACGCTAAATTCCATAACAAGCGAGGAAGAATTCCGCTTATGTGGAGAAGTAAGAAGCATTGAAATACACTAATGATAAATGACTCAATTCCATAAGAAGCAAGAATTCCACTTACGTGGATTCCATAAGAAGCGAGGAAGAATTCCGCTTACGTGGAAAAGTAAGAAGGAACCATAATTTCATATGTTGATTATTTATGGGTTGTGGTTGTATTTATGATTTATGCATTTATGTTTGCATTCATATTATGTTCCATACGATGTTATTATGTGGTAAGATGCCACGGGGTAAGATGCCCATATGGTAAGAGGCCATACGATGTTATTATGTGGTAAGATGCCACGGGGTAAGATGCCCATATGGTAAGAGGCCATACGATATTATTATGTAGTAAGATGCCATAAGACGTTATGATGCTATGATGTTAATCAATTACATTAAGATCTAATGATTTCGTGCATGAATATTTGAAATAGGGACAATAAAAGTGGGTTAATGTGTTTAACCAGGAAGATTCATGCATTTCTTTATTTATGTACGTTTTCTATGATGATTGGCGATGGTTTATACCGCCGGACACGGATGATAGCGGTGATGTATTCCGCTGTGTCGAGGATGATGATTCATTTCTTTATGATGACACGGATGATAGCGATGGTTCATTCCGCTGTGTCGAGGATGATGATTCATTTCTTTATGATGACATGGATGATAGCGATGGTTCATTCCGCTGTGTCAATGATGATGACTCATTCTTCTATGAGGATAGGCGATGATTCGTGCCGCCGGATATGTTGATAGTGATGTCTCTTTCCGCTATTATGTGGGCAATGATTCATGCTCAGGTGTATAGCGAGGTTTCATGCCACTTATTATATGACGAGGTATCATGCCGTCGATTCTATAGCGATGGATTGTGCCGCTATGTACTCAGCACAGGATTTTGCCGCCTTCGAGCGATGGGTGCTGATTACGCACTATTATCGAGTGACGGAGACAGGTATGCCGCTATCTTGTTAGCGATGAGGTATGGGATATTGCTATTCTATTTAGCATTATTATAGCTGGCATGCGTTGATATGCATGTTTTATTATGACTATTTTACTAGCATGATGGCGGATAGCATACGTTGATGCACATGGACCGTCACGAGTTGACTAGGTTGTTTAGATGTCATTGTTGACATGTATCGTCACTAGTTGACGATGCCTTAGATGCCATGAGTGGGCATGTATCGGCACGGGATGACGATGACGATGGTGTAGGAGATGTCTTATTAGACATGCATCATCGTTACGATGAACAATGTGTTGAGTATACGTATTCAGTTGTATGCCTTGGGTGCCAGTGCCGAGCACAAAGTGGTGTCTACGTCACCGGTCGACGTGACCCTTATACCGAGCGGGTTGCTCGAGAAATGGATGGGCGCGCTGTACATGTGATTGTACCGCAGCATATGTTTGAGGTGATCATATTACGAGTGGTGATACCCTTGAGGTATGCTCGTTGGAATGGCTCTTTGGCCATGTAAATTGATGACAGGAGTAATCGTGGAGGAAATTTCTCGCTTTCTATCGAAGTGACATGTGGTAGACATGGTCACACCACCCTTGAGGGTGTTGAATGGGTCCTAAAAGATTAGGATCAGGTTACGTTAAGTACATAGGGACACCGGAGTGTCCAGGGTGTATCGGCATTAGAGGAACGTTGGGTACAGACCCACTACTCTATTGATTTTTCTTCCCATGGTATGGTGTGCCGTACGGAAACGTCCGTCTTGTTGGTAGGTTTGAGGTAAACCTAAAGAGGCAGAGACTAGTTTGTCTGCCGTGTGTGTGCAGCACCATGATGGGCTTGCTAGAGCCGTTATACTGCTCGTTGGAACCAAGTTTGGCAAATCGTAAGGTGATACGATGTGGATTGTGGTTACTCTAGTAGTCACCACGTCATTTGAAGTTGAGGTTGTGTATGCCTCACTGAAACGTGTATACGTTTATGTTTAATCTTGGTGAGACTTGTCTGGGACAGCTCATAATGTTGGAGTACCAACAAGAGAGTCATCAAGTCGTCGTTGACTCGATCTGGGGAATCCGTGTATTTGGGATGCAATGGGTGTTATTGTATCCAGTTTTTCCGAACGGTGGTTCGAGACTAGTGGATCTCGAGTTCGATGGCACTTCCCTTGTGAGGAAGGAGGTAATATTATACGTATTTGGGAATCTTTGAAAGATTCGGTAAGTTGGTGCATGTGGTGTTGATTTTGGGAATCACGTCGTGTTGTTGATCGTCGATTATCATTATCCACTGGGTAGGGAATGACTCAGAATTGACGGTTGTGTTTGGGGCTTAGGGGTAGGTTGTAGATACCCGAGCCGAGTGCATTGAGTATGCATGTGATGTCAGTGCTTAGGCAGGTATACCGGTGAGTATACGGATGCCAGTTATTGATTTCCTTTTTGTCAAGCATAGAGTTATGCTATTTTTGGATGGTTAAATCTCTGATGAGAGATATGGAACACCTTGAGATTGGGAATCTCCATGGCACGATAATTATGAGGCATAATCGTGAAGTTAGTTGACTCCCTCTGAGGAGGGATTATCTTGTGTGGGTTAAGGTATTTCCTTATTGGTGTTTTCCTCCGAGTTATGCGATAGCCTTCCCAAGTTTGGATTGTTAAATCCTAGGATTATCAAGGGATGGCAGGAATTCGGATTGGTTGGGTGTCACTGTCGACACAAGCGTTGAGGATGCATTGAGTTTATTGCATGTCCTTTCAGAATTTTTAACTCTGTAGAGTCTCGATTGTTTATTTATGATCAGGATGTGATTCTTGGAACATCCGGAGGTGGACATCTTGTGAGATGTCTTTTGCATGAATCTGTGGCCGTGAGTTGCCCAAATCGAGTTGCAACGATGCGACTGCTCCTTCGATGGAAAAGGTTTGAAAGTGGAAACCAGATTTGGTATGTGTACACCGTGGTATACTAGTGTTTCCCTCGTAACGATGTATGTTAGACATCGTGAGTCATGATAGAGATGTCTTTGAATGATATCTACGATGGAATCGGGAGCGATTCGAATCCTTGCAGTTTCAGTTGACTAACTGCTTTTGGATTATTAGCGTTGAGCTGTACTGACGCTCTTTGACGTTATGATGGATTTGGAAGTCTATTCCACTCCAGAGTTTGACACGAGGTCAACGTTCTCACGGTTGAGGTGTCATTCAGGATGCGTTCTTACTAGTTGTATTAGAACTAAGGATGACTGTCCGATCTACAGTCGTAAGTATTGGTTGTTTTGCAGTCATGAGAGACTGACTTTTGGGATGAACCGCATCGAGGTACGTTTTGCCTCTTGGGTGATATGTTGGTTTTGGCAAGTCGCTCTGTTTCAGAGTTTGATGTGAGGTAGGTATCCTCGCGTTTTTTTAGACGATTCTGATATGGTCAAGAATCGAGGTTATGTCTTCATGTTGTTGTGTAGCTTGGGTGTTACGTGATACACCGGTGCTAATTTCGAGGACGAAATTCTTTTAGTGGGGGATATTGTGATGACCAGGGATTATATATGTTAATCCCGTATTGTTAATAACCCCTAAAGTTGTTTTACGTGGCGATTTGGAGTTTAATCGCGGTGTTGGGCCTTCTGGGCTCGTTTATTTGGGTAGTTGGGATCGTTGGATCCCGAGGTTGAGATTGTATTCTCATTTGGGTGAAAAACCTAAGAGTTGGGTTTTTAGTGTGACTCGGGATCTGGGGTGCTTGTGTGGGCACCGGTAGGGGGTTTTGGAGTTAGAGAGAGAGTTTTTGAAAACAGATGATTTTTAATGAATCATGATGTTTTTGTGGGGCTATTAGTATTTCGGGGTATTTTTGATATAAATACCAGTTGAACCCGAGATTTTAATTATTGGAACCATTTTTCCTCACCTTGCTCGTCACTCTCTCTCCCTGCGTCTGCCCCTTTCCCGTCGCCCCCAACCCCCGCGCGTAAAAGCGCTGCGCCCGCCGCCGTCCGGCCGCCATCCGGCGCGTCCGACCCGCCGTTGGCTTCGTCTCGTCCAGGCGCAGCTTTCCACACCGGCAACTCGAAGTTTCGTCGCATTTTGCGTTCGGATTTTGCAGAACAGCGCAGATGCCAAATTCTAGGGTTCTTCGTTTTTGAGCGATTTTCTTTCCGATCTTCGTTTGGGTAACCTTCCTTACCCCTTGTTCATGCTTCTCATGTAATTCCTTGCCTTTTTGTGATTTTTTGGTTCGAAATTTGCCCTAATTTCGTGAGGTTGGGGTTCGAATTTTGGGGGTTTTGGCAGGGGGGTGGCGATTCTTGTTATGGGTCGTTTATTACATGTTTTAGATGTGTTATGGTGCTTAGTTTGGGTTCGAATTGTGAGGTTAAGGGTTCGAAAATTTGAAGGGTGTTCTTGAACAATTTTCGATAATGTCTCATTCGTTTTCCCTCCATGTATGTGCCCTGCCCCGGGTCTTTTAAATGGTTAATTGTCGTGTGTTGACAATATTTTTTAGGGTTATGGATGTGCTTGAGCATGGGTTACATGTTCGTAAATAATTGTGAATTATTTATCGTGTTAGCACATCATTCCTCGGGGCATGGAACCCAAGCAAGGTTTGGCTTGGACTACGAGGATTTAAGGTACGTTTAGCGTACGAGCATGTCTTTAATTTATATCTTTGCAAGTGTGATGCATGATATATATATATATAGGTGACAACCTATAGGATAAGGGAAATGAAACTTGATTGTTATTTGTTTAACGTGAGGAAATACATGTTGCCGCTATGAAGCGAGCAAATGATGAAATGTGGCATTTGACTAGATATCCAAGATTTCTATATTCCATTCCCTATTATTATGAATAGGAACAGAGACGTAAGTTAATCAAGGAGTTGATTAATTGGTAATGGAAGTTAAGGAAATCTCTACATGATATCTAGAATTACGATAATTCTTTGATAAGGAAAATGTAATGATATATTGTTAATTTGAAACTGGCTAGGGTTAACCAATGTGATGATTAACTGCATATTCAGAATTTGATGATTTATCTGTTTTGAGAACAGGGATATTACAGGGGTACGCTAGGATGAGGATGATACAATCCAGGAAGTGTCACATATGTTCCACAATATTTACATTTTTGTAAATTATATATTATGTCATTATGATTATGAAATTGTGGAATTGGTATGCTCACCCCGTGTGGGGGCTGTCTCTGTTGGGACAGGTGAACAGGTACATCGATGGCTTTGGAGTTGAGCTCGAGCTGTTGATTGGATGTACTCCTAGGATCGTGGTACCAGGGCTTGATGGAGCACGGTATCGTATAGTGTACTTATATACACATTCATGATGCTCGCATGTGAGCACGATTATACTTGTATATGGGTTGTATATAAAGGCATGAGCCTTCCTCTCTTTCATTCTTTATGCATGCAATTAAGGGTAGAATTGCTAATGATATGAGAGTCATTGGTGTATTATGTGGGTGTTGAAACCCACTTTAGTTGTCTTACTGTGTGGTGTCTTCCCTGGCTGGGAATTTACTTCGTGTTCTGTATTCTGTTGAGTATTGTGTATTCCCTGGCCGGGAATTATATTATGTGATGTGCTTTTGTTTCGGGATAGCTCAATTTATGGGGAGACTCTGCCCAAATTTTTATAAAAGTCCACAATGTAAAAAGTGGTGTAAAGGGGATGGTAATGGGCGAACTTTATGAGTCTTTGTTAGGATGATGATCTTATAACATTGAGTATTAAGGAAAATTTTGTATTTGCCATTCAATGGTAAAGTATCATCTGAGTTTCCCGATCGATTTTCATTGAAAGCATGTGCCACACATATTGATTAATACACTAATCAAGGGTTAAGGGCTTGGGGTCCTTACACCTCCTCTCCCTCTTCCTCTCCCAAAAATCGTGCCTGTAAGCTGTAGGAGAAGGAAGGAGAAGCTTGGGTTGAAGAGTGTTTAAATCCTTGCAAAGAGGAGCAAAAAGGGAGGGGTAAGTTGGTACTCTGTTTTTCGGAGTCTTTGAGTGAGTTTGGGTTTTGTTGAATGATTTTTATGCATGCTAAGTATAGGTTTGGGTGAAACATTTTTATGGGTAATTACATGGAAGAATTATGTAACTACTAGCATGTTTGCTCGAGCATATCACATGTTTTATGTGGTAGATCTAGTTATGAAACATTGTGCTCGAAAATCTGGGCAAAGATGATCATACTCTGTTTTCTGTAAAGGTTGGTTGAGGTCGAAGATTTTGATGATGTTATGATGCATGTTAGCATAGGTTTTGTTAAACCTTTGATTTAAGTACCTACATGGAAGTTTTATGAAGTTCCTAACATGTTTGTTTGAGCAAGTATGATGTGTTGTGAAGTAGAAATGAAGGTAGGAAAGGAGGTGCTCAAAAATATGGGGAAGTCCCGATTTTTCAGAGCGCTCGATCGATCGAGATTTTGGTCCCGATCGATCGAGCGAGGCAGAAAGTTTAAAGCATGTTTTGAATTTCAGGTGCCGATCGATCGAAGGATTTCTCGATCGATCGGTGAAGCTCCTCGATCGATCGGTAAAATGTTTCGATCGATCGATCGATCGAGGCAGAGTGTTTGAGCACTGTTTATGCACAGTTTCTCGATCGATCGAGACCTTGGGGCCGATCGATCGAGAGAGGCAGAATGTTGAAAAATAAAATGATGATTTATTTTGTTAAGTTTATGGTATGAGATGGTATTGAGGCATCTAATATGTTATTATGTGGTCTTGTAGAACCATCCCAGGTACCAGCTCAATCAAGGAGATAAAGTCTGTTGACTCCTCCTCCTTTTAAAAAGGTACGTAAGAGACATACGGGCATCGGACGGTAAAACATACCTTTAACACTACGACTATGCTTTTATTGCATGAGTATACATGATGAAATGATGATATTTATAAGATGTTTATATATATCCATACGATGTTATTATGTGGTAAGATGCCACGAGGTAAGATGCCCATATGGTAAGAGGCCATACGATGTTATTATGTGGTAATATGCCACGGGGTAAGATGCCCATATGGTAAGAGGCCATACAATGTTATGATGTGGTAAGATGCCACAGGGTAAGATGCCCATATGCATGAACATGAATCATGGACAACAAAAAGAAGTTAATGAATAACCAGCATATTTACTTAACCAATATTTCATGCATTTACTGTGATGTTTTTATGATGTTAAGTAAGATTGTATATGCTCATGATGTGTTGTCCCTGTAGGTACACTTTTGGGCTAAAGGACTAAGGGTCGGGTTGAGGCAGTGAGCTACGAGGAACACAGGAATGTATAGGATTCAAGTCATGATTACTATCTACTCTAGGAGTAGTGTAAATCTAAATGTTAACATTCTTTTGGGAATGTAATGAATTACTTTTGAAGTTTTGTATTTTGGGCCTGTAATCATGTTAGCTCATGTAACAACCGGAACCTTAAGATGTTATTTAATGCATGATTAGTCCTTCTTATGTCTCTAGAACACTGTTAAGGTGGGAAGACCCCACATTAGTGGTATCAGAGCAGTGGTTAGATAACCCGGGAATGAGTGAAGGGTAGCCTTAGCAATAAGATTGGCTAGGTGCTTACTTTTAAACATGTTTTATATGTATGCTGCATATGAAGTAGAAGATGTTATACTAACATGTTTAATTATCTAACGATGTACTTTATTAACTGCTTTTGGTATTGTTGTTAACCCTTGTGTTGCAGCATGGCAGCAAACACCGAAGTAGGTGACGCTATTAGTGTAAATGCAAGTGTTGGCCGTACGAATCTACTACCCCCACCAGCCTTGGGGGAAGAACCCTCTGAACAGCAATTATTACCTGGGGAGTTGAGCTTGTCTCAGTTTTTGACATACCGACCTCTGATGTTCGAAGGAACGGAAATCGGGGAAGTGGCCGAGGAGTGGCTAGAGAGGATAGAGCAGATATTTGTGGCAGCGCCTTGTGCAAAGACGGCATGGATCAGATTAGCAGAATTTCAGCTGGCTAAGAAGGCACTGATGTGGTGGAAGACCACGATGATATAGCAAGAGGCTCAGGGAGGAGATCAATTGGAAACTGTTCAGGACTAGGTTTCTGACCCGCTATTTCTCAGCTGCTGCGAGACAGGCTAAAGATGATGAGTTTACCAACTTAAGACAAGGTACCATGCCTGTATCCGATTATGCTCTACATTACTGTTCCTTACTACGGTATGTATCACATGTGGCTGCAAATACCCAAGCTAAGATGAGGAATTTCATGAAAGGCTTGAGGCCTGAGCTGTATGACAGGGTCGTCACTTATGGCCCTGCCTGTTTTGACGATGCGCTTTCACGGGCTGAACTAGCTGAACTGGGAGTTGGTGCATATTCTGATGCCGTGCCACCTCCAGTACCCCCTCAGAGATCCACCTCTGATAATTTGAAACCAAGGGGTGATCATTTCAAGCCCAGGGGGAACACTTCGGCTTCAAGGTTCAGTGGTAAGAGGCCCGAGAACCGTTGGAAAGGGAATCATAGGAATGATGCCCCTACAGGGAGAGGACAGCCTCAGGGAGACAGATCTGGAAGAGTTCAGTGCACTCTTTGTGGGCAACAACATTTGGCAAAAGATTGCGTAGGATGCTATGTATGTGGTGACAGAGGCCACTTTGCTCGGCAGTGTCCCAACAGGGGAAGACAGCAGAACTCTGCGGGGAGGCCTGCGGACAGAGCGGCACAACACAGGCCACCTTTTGTGCCGAGACAGTATGGAGGTCAGCCCACGGGGCCACCTCAGGGACAGGTGTATGCTTTGACGAGGGAGCAGGCTACAGCGGCTCCGGAGGAGGTGATAGCGGGTACGTGTCTTTTATTTACGCACCCTGCTCTTATATTGATAGACACATGTGCGTCACACTCTTTTGTGTTGACGAGTTTTGTTGAAAGGCACCACATATGCACTTCTCCGTCGCCCATGCCTCTTATAGTCTCGACACCCGCTGGAAGAAGTTTGACTACGGATCAGATTGTCTATGATGGCCTCATTTATTTTGAGGATAATGAACTAAGGTCAGATTTGATTGTTTTGGGGATGGTTCTCGTCCAAAGATTCCATTAATATCTGCTGTCAAGATGGCACAGTTATTGGAACGAGGCCATATAGGATATCTTATCTATGCTGTGGATGTTGTGGAAAAGAGGGAAGAAGTAAAGGTTGAGGATGTGCCCGTAGTGGCGGAGTTTCCTGATATTTTTCCGGAAGAGATTCCCGGATTCCCACCGACGAGAGAGGTCGAGTTTGTGATTAAGTTACTACCGGGGACGTCGGCCATTTCTCGTGCCCCGTATAGGATGGCACCAGCGGAGCTAAGAGAGTTAAAGATTCAGTTGCAAGAGCTCCTTGACAAGGGCTACATACGCCCTAGCGTATCGCCCTGGGGTGCGCCTGTCTTATTTGTTAAGAAGAAAGATGGATCGATGCGTCTATGCATTGACTACAGGCAACTGAACAAAGCCACAGTAAAGAATAAGTATCCGCTCCCAAGGATTGATGATTTGTTTGACCAACTGCAGGGTACGAGGCTCTACAGTAAGATCGATCTGAGGTCGGGGTACCATCAGATTCGAGTAAGAGAAGATGATGTTCAGAAGACAACTTTCAGGACTAGATATGGGCACTATGAATTCTTAGTCATGCCTTTTGGGGTGACAAATGCCCCAGCTGTTTTTATGAGTCTGATGAACAGGGTGTTCCAGTCATTTTTGGATCAATTCGTCATAGTCTTCATTGACGATATACTCATCTACTCCCGAACTGAAGAAGAACACGCGGAGCACTTGAGGACAGTACTCCAAATCCTCAGGGATCATCAGCTATATGCAAAGCTCAGCAAGTGCGAGTTCTGGTTGAGCAGCGTGGTATTCTTAGGTCATGTTATATCTAGCAGTGGGATATCTGTGGATCCCAGGAAGATTGAGGCTGTGATGGAGTGGGCTGCACCCACTTCTGTACCTGAGATACGGAGTTTTCTCGGTTTGGCAGGATATTACCGACGTTTCGTCGAGGGTTTTTCAAAGATCGCCAAACCCCTGACACAGCTAACTCAGAAAGTAGTCCCCTTCTTTTGGTCCGAGGCTTGTGAGGAAAGTTTCCAAGAACTGAAGCGTCGCTTGACTACAGCGCCTGTATTGGTGATTCCGTCTGAGAATAAGAGATTTGCCTTGTATACGGATGCGTCACTGCAGGGTTTGGGCTGTGTGTTGATGCAAGATAAGCATGTGGTGACTTATGCATCGAGGCAGCTGAAGCCACACGAGGCTAGGTATCCAGTGCATGATTTGGAACTGGCGGCCATCATTTTTGCCTTGAAGATTTGGAGGCATTACTTGTATGGCACGTCTTTCACTATATATACGGACCATAAGAGCCTGAAGTTCTTATTCACTCAGGCAGAGTTGAATATGAGGCAAAGAAGGTGGATGGATTTACTCAAAGACTATGATTGTGAAATTGAGTACCATCCAGGTAAAGCAAACTTGATAGCAGACGCCTTAAGTCGGAAGGTGAAGAGTACTGCAGAGGATGTTATGTGTTTGTCGACTTTGATGACTTCTTATTGCCATCTGGGCTATGATTTCGATATAGACACGTCGCCTGTGCGAGTGTCGACCTTATTGGCGGATCCAGATATATTTGAGGCAATCAGGAAGGCCCAGAGGTCGGATAATGAGGTTCAGAGATGGACGTCATTGGTACTAAAGGGTCAGCCATCCAAGTTCAGAGTGGCTGAGGATGATTCTTTAAGACTGGGCAACCGATGGGTAGTCCCAGATGCACCAGAGTTACGTAGAGGAATATTGGAACGAGCTCACAGTAGTCGGTTCAGTATCCACCCAGGAGGAAGAAAGATGTACAAAGACCTGTGCGGTCAATTCTGGTGGAGACGCATGAAGCGTGATGTGACTGCCTTTGTTAAAAGATGTTTGATCCGCCAGCAGGTAAAGGCAGAGAGGCAGAGGCCTGGTGGCGAGATGAAGAGCTTAGAGGTACCTGAATGGAAGTGGGAGCATATATCTATGGACTTCGTGACCCACTTGCCAAGGACGGCCTCAGGATTTGATGCGATCTGGGTGATCGTGGATAGGCTGACGAAGGTGGCTCACTTCATCCCTTACAGTATGTCATATACATACTTGAAGATGGCCCAGATGTATATACGGGATGTGCTGAGATTGCATGGTATTCCAGTCTCGATAGTGTCTGACAGAGACCCGAGGTTCACTTCACATTTCTGGGAGGGTCTCCAGACAGCTTTGGGCACAGAGGTGAGACTGAGTACGGCCTATCACCCTCAGACAGACGGCCAAACAGAGCGTACCATTCAGACGCTCGAGGACATGTTGAGGGCATGTATTTTGGAGTTTGATACTCTGTGGCAGGATTCAGTGCCGCTGGTGGAGTTCTCCTATAATAACGGTTATCAGCGAGCATTCAAATGGCTCCTTTTGAAGCTCTGTATGGACGACGATGTAGATCACCGCTGTATTGGGAGGACTTGACTAGCAAAGCGGTCGGAGGACCGGATATGATCAAGGACATGGAAGAAAAGATTAAGATGATACGCCAAAAGATGAAAGCGGCCCAGGATAGGCAAGCAGCCTATGCCAATAAGCGGCGACGACCGCTGGAATTCCAGTTAGGAGACAGGGTCTTCTTAAAGATCTCGCCCTTCAGGGGTGTGGTTCGGTTTGGTATGCGGGGAAAGTTATCTCCGAGGTATGTTGGGCCATATGAAGTTTTGCAGCGTATCGGTACTTTGGCATATCGTTTGGCTCTACCGCTGTCTTTATCTGGCATACACGATGTTTTTCACGTTTCTATGTTACGGAAGTATGAACCAGACCCGTCTCATGTCTTACAGCCTACTGAAGTTCAGTTAGACTCAGATGTGTCCTACGTAGAACGACCAATCAGAATTCTGGATCGAGAGGATCGCAGACTACGAAGCAAAGTTATACCAATGGTCAAAGTTTAGTGGGATCGTCGGGGTGTCGAGGAGGCTACGTGGGAGACAGAACGACATATGGTGCAGCATTATCCGGAACTATTCTCTGGTATGTTTTTATGTTTAGTTTCGATATGGTGATGCATGTGGATTTCGAGGACGAAATCTTATAAGTAGGGGAGTAATGTAATACCCCCGAAATGTTATTTGATTTTGTGCCATGATGATAATTTATGATATGTTTAAGGGTTGTGGTGTATTTAAATTGGGGGTTATATTTATGTTAGGATAATATGATTTAGGGGGCATGTTGGGCGTTTTAAAGGGATGTATTAATTAAATGAAGTTATAAATATCGAGTGAGGATATTTTAATACATCGTACTAAATACCGGGACACAAAGAGTGTTTAAATCCTTGCAAAGAGGAGCAAAAAGGGAGGGGTAATAAAAAATATATGAAAAAAATATTCCACAAATCGAATTGGTTTACAAAGAAATATACTCGAATATTCACACAAAAAAGAAATTTATGAAAAAAATAAAAAAACGCCCGTAACTATGAAAATTGATCAAACACTTTTTCCGAAAAAGAAAATGATATTTGGGAAAATTTCTGAAAATCATCTTCCAACCGAGAAAATGTACTCATGATTTGATGTTAAAATTCCACAAACTGAATTTTTTTTAAAAAAAGACATTTACTCAAATATTAGCACAAAATCTCCTTACAACTAAGAAAATGATGTATTCAAGGCTTATACTCGAATATTCGCATAAAATCTTCATCCAACAAAGAAAATGATGTACTCAAGACCTATAACTCGAATATTCGCACGAAATCGAAATTTATTAAAAAAATCAAAAAACGTGCTTAATTGTAAAAATTGCTCAAAAGTTTCTTCCAACCAAGAAAATGATGTAATCAAGACATATACTTGAATGAATATTCACACAAAATAGAAATTTATCAAAAATAAAAAAAAAACATACGTAATTTTTGAATATATTTTAATAACATCTTCCATCTAAGAAAATGATATACTCAAAAATATATACCTGATTATTTGGACAAATCAAAATTTATCAAAAAATTAAAAAAAAACTTCCGAAATTCTGTAAATTTCGCAAAGCCTTCTTCCAAATAAGAAAATGGTGCACTAAAAAGAAATTTATTGAAAAATCAAAAAACGTGCTTAATTGTAAAAATTGCTCAAAAGTTTCTTCCAACCAAAAAAATGATGTACTCAAGACATATACTTGAATGAATATTCACACAAAAAAGAAATTTATCAAAAAATAAAAAAAACATACGTAATTTTTGAATATATTTTAATAACATCTTCCATCTAAGAAAATGATATACTCAAAAATATATAATTGAATATTCGGACAAATAGAAATTTATCAAAAAAATAAAAATAAAACTTCTGAAAATCTGAAAATTTCGCAAAACCTTCTTTCCAAATAAGAAAATGGTGTACTAAAAAGATTAGATGTTAAAATTCTAATATCTGAATTGCTTTACGAAGACATATACTTAAACATTCACACGAAAATGAAACTAATGAAAAAAAATAAAAAAACGTTTGTAACTGTGAAAATTGCTCAAACACTTTTTATAACAAATAAAATGATGTATTCAAAACGCATAATCGAATATTCGCGTGAAATCAAAATTACTCAAAAAATCAAAAAACTTACGTAATTTGTGAAAATTTCTCAAAATCATCATCCAAACAAGAAAATGTACTCAAGATTTGATGTTAAAATTCCACAAATAGGATTTGTTTACAAAGACATATACTCGAATATTCGCACAAAATCTTAATCCAACAAAGAAAACGATGTACTCAAGTCCTATACTCGCACAAAATAGAAATTTATCAAAAAATCAAAAAACATATGTAATTTGTGAAATTATCTTAATAACTTCTTCCATCTAAGAAAATGATATACTCAAAAATATATACTTGAATATTTGGACAAATCGAAAATTATCAACAAAAAAAAAAAACTTCCGAAATTCTGAAAATTTCGCAAAACCTTCTTTCCAAATAAGAAAATGGTGTAATAAAAAGACCAGATGTTAAAATTCTAATATCTGAATTGCTTTACGAAGACATATACTTAAACATTCACACGGAAATGAAACTAATTGAAAATAAATAAAAAAAACGTCAGTAACTGTGAAAATTGCTCAAACACTTTTTCTAACAAAGAAAATTATGTATTCAAAACACATACTCGAATATTCATATGAAATCAAAATTTCTAAAAAAATCAAAAAACTTACGTAATTTGTGAAAATTTCTCGAAATCATCATCCAACCAAGAAAATGTACTCAAGATTCGATGATTAAATTCCACAAATAGAATTTGTTTACGAAGACATATAGTCGAATATTCGCACAAAATCTTCATCCAATAAAGAAAATGATGTACTCAAGTCCTACACTCGCACAAAATAGAAATTTATCAAAAAATCAAAAAACATTTGTAATTTGTGAAATTATCTTAATAATTTCTTCCAACTAAGAAAGTGATGTACTCAAAATAAATACTTGAATATTTGGGCAAATCAAAATTTATCAAAAAATAAAAAAAACCTACGAATTTCTGAAAATTTCGCAAAACTTTCCTCCAAATAAGAAAATGATGTACTCAAGACTAGATGTTAAAATTCCACAAATTGAATTGGTTTACAAAGACATATACTCGAATATTCACTCAAAAAAGAAATTTATGAAAAAAAATAAAAAACGCCCGAAACTATGAAAATTGCCCAAACACTTTTTCCAACAAAGAAAATGTTATATTCAAAACACATAATCAAATATTCGCACGAAATACAAATTTCTAAAAAAATCAAAAGACTTTCGTAATTTGGGAAAATTTCTGAAAATCATCTTCCAACCGAGAAAATGTACTCAAGATTTGATGTTAAAATTCCACAAACTGAATTTTTTTACAGACATTTACTCAAATATTAGCACAAAATCTCCTTACAACTAAGAAAATGATGTACTCAAGGCTTATACTCGAATATTCTCATAAAATCTTCATCCAACAAAGAAAATGGTGTACTCAAGATCTATAACTCGAATATTCGCACGAAATCGAAATTTATTAAAAACTCAAAAAACGTGCTTAATTGTAAAAATTGCTCAAAAGTTTCTTCCAACCAAGAAAATAATGTACTCAAGACATATACTTGAATGAATATTCACACAAAATAGAAATTTATCAAAAAATAAAAAAAACATACGTAATTTTTGAATATATCTTAATAACTTCTTACATTTAAGAAAATGATATACTCAAAAATATATACTTGAATATTTGGACAAATCAAAATTTATCAAAAAATTAAAAAAAAACTTCCGAAATTCTGTAAACTTCGCAAAACCTTCTTTCCAAATAAGAAAATGGTGCACTAAAAATGACTAGATGCTAAAATTGTAATATCTGAAATGCTTTACGAAGACATATACTTAAATATTCACACGGAAATGAAACTAATGAAAAAAAAATAAAAAACGTATGTTACTGTGAAAATTGCTCAAACACTTTTTCTAACAAAGAAAATGATGTATTCAAAACACATACTCGAATATTCGCATGAAATCAAAATTTCAAAAAAAATCAAAAAACTTACGTAATTTGTGAAAATTTCTCAAAATCATCATCCAACCAAGAAAATGTACTCAAGATTTGATGTTAAAATTCCACAAATAGAATTTGTTTATGAAGATATATACTCGAATATTCGCACAAAATCTTCATCCAACAAAGAAAATGATGTCATATACTCGAATATTTGCACAAAATAGAAATTTATCAAAAAATCAAAAAACATATATAATTTGTGAAATTTTCTTAATAATTTCTTCCAACAAATAAGAAAGTGATGTACTCAAAATAAATACTTGAATATTTGGACAAATCAAAATTTAACAAAAAATAAAAAAAAACCTACGAAATTCTGAAAATTTCTCAAAACCTTCCTCGAAATAAGAAAATGATGTACTCAATACTAGATGTTTAAATTCCACAAATTGAATTGGTTTACCTTAAAGACATATACTCGAATATTCACAGAAAAAAGAAATTTATGAAAAAAATAAAAAACGCATGTATCTATGAAAATTGCTCAAACACTTTTTCCAACAAAGAAAAAGATGTATTCAAAACACATAATCAAATATTCACACGAAATCCAAATTTCTAAAAAAATCAAAAGACTTTCGTAATTTGGAAAATTTCTGAAAATCATCTTCCAACCGAGAAAATGTACTCAAGATTTGATGTTAAAATTCCACAAACTGGATTTTTTTACAAAGACATTTACTCAAATATTAGCACAAAATCTCCTTACAACTAAGAAAATGATATACTCAAGGCTTATACTCGAATATTATCATAAATCTTCATCCAACAAAGAAAATGATGTACTCAAGATCTATAACTCGAATATTCGCACGAAATCAAAATTTATTAAAAACTCAGAAAACATGCTTAATTGCAAAAATTGCTCAAAAGTTTCTTCCAACCAAGAAAATGATGTACTCAAGACATATACTTGAACAAATATTCACACAAAATAGAAATTTATCAAAAAATAAAAAAAAACATACGTAATTTTTGAATATATCTTAATAACTTCTTCCATCTGAGAAAATGATATACTCAAAAATATATACTTGAATATTTGGACAAATCAAAATTTATCAAAAAATAAAAAGAAACTTCCGAAATTCTGTAAATTTCGCAAAACCTTCTTTCCAAATAAGAAAATGGTGCACTAAAAAGACTAGATGCTAAAATTGTAATATCTGAATTGCTTTACGTAGACATATACTTAAATATTCACACGGAAATGAAACTAATGAAAAATAAATAAAAAAACGTCTGTAACTGTGAAAATTGCTCAAACACGTTTTCTAACAAAGAAAATGATGTATTTAAAACACATACTCGAATATTCGAATGAAATCAAAATTTCTAAAAAAAATCAAAAAACTTACGTAATTTGTGTAAATTTCTCGAAATCATCATCCAACCAAGAAAATGTACTCAAGATTTGATGTTAAAATTGCACAAATAGAATTTGTTTACGAAGACATATACTCGAATATTCGCACAAAATCTTCATCAACAAAGAAAATGATATCATATACTCGAATATTCGCACAAAATAGAAATTTATCAAAAAATCAAAAAACATATGTTATTTGTGAAATTACCTGAATATTTTCTTCCAACTAAGAAAGTGATTACTCAAAATAAATACTTGAATATTTGGGCAAATCGAAATTTATCAAAAAATAAAAAAAACTTACGAAATTCTTAAAATTTCTCAAAACCTTCCACCAAATAAGAAAATGATGTACTCAAGACTAGATGTTAAAATTCCACAAATTGAATTGGTTTACAAAGACATATACTCGGATATTCACAAAAATAAGAAATTTATGAAAAAAAATAAAAAACGATCGTAACTATGAAAATTGCTCAAACACTTTTTCCAACAAAGAAAATGTTGTATTCAAAACACATAATCAAATATTCGCACGAAATCCAAATTTCTAAAAAAATCAAAAGACTTTCGTAATTTGGGAAAATTTCTGAAAATCATCTTCCAACCGAGAAAATGTACTCAAGATTTGATGTTAAAATTCCACAAACTGAATTTTTTTACAATGACATTTACTCAAATATTTGCACAAAATCTCCTTACAACCAAGAAAATGATGTACTCAAGGTTTATACTCGAATATTCTCATAAAATATTCATCCAACAAAGAAAATGATGTACTCAAGATCTATAACTCGAATATTCGCACGAAATCGAAATTTATTAAAAACTCAGAAAACGTGCTTAATTGTAAAAATTGCTCAAAAGTTTCTTCCAACCCTGAAAATGATGTACTCAAGACATATACTTGAATGAATATTCACACAAAATAGAAATTTATCAAAAAATAAAAAAAACATACGTAATTTTTGAATATATCTTAATAACTTCTTACATCTAAGAAAATGATATACTCAAAATATATACTTGAATATTTGGACAAATCGAAATTTATCAAAAAATTAAAAAAAAAAACTTCCGAAATTCTGAAAAATTTCCAAAACCTTCTTTCCAAATAAGAAAATGGTATAATAAAAAGACCAGATGTTAAAATTCTAATATCTGAATTGCTTTAAGAAGACATATACTTAAATATTCACACGGAAATGAAACTAATTGAAAATAAATAAAAAAACGTCAGTAACTGTGAAAATTGTTCAAACACTTTTTCTAACAAAGAAAATAATATATTCAAAACACATACTCGAATATTCACATGAAATGAAAATTTCTAAAAAAATCAAAAAACTTACGTAATTTGTGAAAATTTCTCGAAATCATCATCCAACCAAGAAAATGTACTCAAGATTTGATGTTAAAATTCCACAAATAGAATTTGTTTACGAAGACATATACTCGAATATTCGCACAAAATCTTCATCAACAAAGAAAATGATGTCATATACTCGAATATTCGCACAAAATAGAAATTTATCAAAAAATCAAAAAAACATATGTAATTTGTGAAATTATCTTAATAATTTCTTCCAACTAAGAAAGTGATGTACTCAAAATAAATACTTGAATATTTGGACAAATCAAAATTTATCAAAAAATAAAAAAAAACCTACGAAATTCTAAAAATTTCTCAAAACTTTCCTCCAAATAAGAAAATGATGTACTCAATACTAGATGTTAAAATTCCACAAATTGAATTGGTTTACAAAGACATATACTCGAATATTCACAGAAAAAAGAAATTTATGAAAAAAATAAAAAAACGCCCGTATCTATGAAAATTGCTCAAACACTTTTTCCAACAAAGAAAACGATGTATTCAAAACACATAATCAAATATTCACACGAAATCCAAATTTCTAAAAAAATCAAAAGACTTTCGTAATTTGGGAAAATTTCTGAAAATCATCTTCCAACCGAGAAAATGTACTCAAGATTTGATGTTAAAATTCCACAAACTGGATTATTTTACAAAGACATTTACTCAAATATTAGCACAAAATCTCCTTACAACTAAGAAAATGATATAGTCAAGGCTTATACTCGAATATTCTCATAAAATCTTTATCCAACAAAGAAAATGATGTACTCAAGATCTATAACTCGAATATTCGCACGAAATCAAAATTTATTAAAAACTCAGAAAACGTGCTTAATTGTAAAAATTGCTCAAAAGTTTCTTCCAACCAAGAAAATGATGTACTCAAGACATATACTTGAACAAATATTCACACAAAATAGAAATTTATCAAAAATAAAAAAAAACATACGTAATTTTTGAATATATCTTAATAACTTCTTCCATCCGAGAAAATGATATACTCAAAAATATATACTTGAATATTTGGACAAATCGAAATTTATCAAAAAATTAAAAAAAAACTTCCGAAATTCTGTAAATTTCGCAAAACCTTCTTTCCAAATAAGAAAATTGTGCACTAAAAAGACTAGATGCTAAAATCTAATATCAGAATTGCTTTACGAAGACATATACTTAAACATTCACACGGAAATGAAACAAATGAAAAAAAATAAAAAAACGTCTGTAACTGTGAAAATTGCTCAAACACTTTTTCTAACAAAGAATATTCGAATGAAATCAAAATTTCTAAAAAAATAAAAAAACCTACGTAATTTGTGAAAATTTCTCAAAATCATCATCCAACCAAGAAAATGTACTCAAGATTTGATGTTCAAATTGCACAAATATAATTTGTTTACGAAGACATTACTCGAATATTCGCACAAAATCTTCATCCAACAAAGAAAATGATGTCATATACTCGAATATTCGCACAAAATAGAAATTTATCAAAAAATCAAAAAACATATGTAATTTGTGAAATTATCTTAATAATTTCTTCCAACTAAGAAAGTGATGTACTCAAAATAAATACTTGAATATTTGGACAAATCAAAATTTATCAAAAAATAATAAAAAACCTACGAAATTCTAAAAATTTCTCAAAACCTTCCTTCAAATAAGAAAATGATGTACTCAATACTAGATATTAAAATTCCACAAATTGAATTGGTTTACAAAGACATATACTCGAATATTCACAGAAAAAAGAAATTTATGAAAAAAATAAAAAACGCCCGTATCTATGAAAATTGCTCAAACACTTTTTCCAACAAAGAAAACGATGTATTCAAAACACATAATCAAATATTCACACGAAATCCAAATTTCTAAAAAAATCAAAAGACTTTCGTAATTTGGGAAAATTTCTGAAAATCATCTTCCAACCGAGAAAATGTACTCAAGATTTGATGTTAAAATTCCACAAACTGGATTTTTTTACAAAGACATTTACTCAAATATTAGCACAAAATCTCCTTACAACTAAGAAAATGATATAGTCAAGGCTTATACTCGAATATTCTCATAAAATCTTTATCCAACAAAGAAATGATGTACTCAAGATCTATAACTCGAATATTCGCACGAAATCGAAATTTATTAAAAACTCTGAAAACGTGCTTAATTGTAAAAATTGCTCAAAAGTTTCTTCCAACCAAGAAAATGATGTACTCAAGACATATACTTGAACAAATATTCACACAAAATAGAAATTTATCAAAAATAAAAAAAAACATACGTAATTTTTGAATATATCTTAATAACTTCTTCCATCCGAGAAAATGATATACTCAAAAATATATACTTGAATATTTGGACAAATCGAAATTTATCAAAAAATTAAAAAAAAACTTCCGAAATTCTGTAAATTTCGCAAAACCTTCTTTCCAAATAAGAAAATTGTGCACTAAAAAGACTAGATGCTAAAATCTAATATCAGAATTGCTTTACGAAGACATATACTTAAACATTCACACGGAAATGAAACAAATGAAAAAAAATAAAAAAACGTCAGTAACTGTGAAAATTGCTCAAACACTTTTTCTAACAAAGAATATTCGAATGAAATCAAAATTTCTAAAAAAATAAAAAAACATACGTAATTTGTGAAAATTTCTCAAAATCATCATCCAACCAAGAAAATGTACTCAAGATTTGATGTTCAAATTGCACAAATATAATTTGTTTACGAAGACATTACTCGAATATTCGCACAAAATCTTCATCCAACAAAGAAAATGATGTCATATACTCGAATATTCGCACAAAATAGAAATTTATCAAAAAATCAAAAAACATATTTAATTTGTGAAATTATCTTAATAATTTCTTCCAACTAAGAAAGTGATGTACTCAAAATAAATACCTGAATATTTGGACAAATCAAAATTTATCAAAAAATAAAAAAAACCTACGAAATTCTAAAAATTTCTCAAAACCTTCCTCCAAATAAGAAAATGATGTACTCAATACTAGATGTTAAAATTCCACAAATTGAATTGGTTACAAAGACATATACTCGAATATTCACAGAAAAAAGAAATTTATGAAAAAAATAAAAAACGCCCGTATCTATGAAAATTGCTCAAACACTTTTTCCAACAAAGAAAACGATGTATTCAAAACACATAATCAAATATTCACACGAAATCCAAATTTCTAAAAAAATCAAAAGACTTTCGTAATTTGGGAAAATTTCTGAAAATCATCTTCCAACCAAGAAAATGTACTCAAGATTTGATGTTAAAATTCCACAAACTGGATTTTTTTACAAAGACATTTACTCAAATATTAGCACAAAATCTCCTTACAACTAAGAAAATGATGTACTCAAGGCTTATACTCGAATATTCTCATAAAATCTTCATCCAACAAAGAAAATGATGTACTCAAGATCTATAACTCGAATATTCGCACGAAATCGAAATTTATTAAAAACTCAGAAAACGTGCTTAATTGTAAAAATTGCTCAAAAGTTTCTTCCAACCAAGAAAATGATGTACTCAAGACATATACTTGAACAAATATTCACACAAAATAGAAATTTATCAAAAATAAAAAAAAACATACGTAATTTTTGAATATATCTTAATAACTTCTTCCATCTGAGAAAATGATATACTCAAAAATATATACTTGAATATTTGGACAAATCGAAATTTATCAAAAAATTAAAAAAAAACTTCCGAAATTCTGTAAATTTCGCAAAACCTTCTTTCCAAATAAGAAAATTGTGCACTAAAAAGACTAGATGCTAAAATCTAATATCAGAATTGCTTTACGAAGACATATACTTAAACATTCACACGGAAATGAAACAAATGAAAAAAAAAATAAAAAAACGTCTGTAACTGTGAAAATTGCTCAAACACTTTTTCTAACAAAGAAAATGATGTATTCAAAACACATACTCGAATATTCGAATGAAAAAAAAATTTCTAAAAAAATAAAAAAACCTACGTAATTTGTGAAAATTTCTCAAAATCATCATCCAACCAAGAAAATGTACTCAAGATTTGATGTTAAAATTGCACAAATATAATTTGTTTACGAAGACATATACTCGAATATTCGCACAAAATCTTCATCCAACAAAGAAAATATTGTCATATACTCGAATATTCGCAGAAAATAGAAATTTATCAAAAAATCAAAAAACATATGTAATTTGTGAAATTATCTTAATAATTTCTTCCAACTAAGAAAGTGATGTACTCAAAATAAATACTTAAATATTTGGACAAATCAAAATTTATCAAAAAATAAAAAAACCTACGAAATTCTAAAAATTTCTCAAAACCTTCCTCCAAATAAGAAAATGATGTACTCAATACTAGATGTTAAAATTCCACAAATTGAATTGGTTTACAAAGACATATACTCGAATATTCACAGAAAAAAGAAATTTATGATAAAAATAAAAAACGCCCGTATCTATGAAAATTGCTCAAACACTTTTTCCAACAAAGAAAACGATCTATTCAAAACACATAATCAAATATTCACACGAAATCCAACTTTCTAAAAAAATCAAAAGACTTTCGTAATTTGGGAAAATTTCTGAAAATCATCTTCCAACCGAGAAAATGTACTGAAGATTTGATGTTAAAATTCCACAAACTGGATTTTTTTACAAAGACATTTACTCAAATATTAGCACAAAATCTCCTTACAACTAAGAAAATGATGTACTCAAGGCTTATACTCGAATATTCTCATAAAATCTTCATCCAACAAAGAAAATGATGTACTCAAGATCTATAACTCGAATATTCGCACGAAATCGAAATTTATTAAAAACTCAGAAAACGTGCTTAATTGTAAAAATTGCTCAAAAGTTTCTTCCAACCAAGAAAATGATGTACTCAAGACATATACTTGAACAAATATTCACACAAAATAGAAATTTATCAAAAAATAAAAAAAACATACGTAATTTTTGAATATATCTTAATAACTTCTTCCATCTGAGAAAATGATATACTCAAAAATATATACTTGAATATTTGGACAAATCGAAATTTATCAAAAAATTAAAAAAAAACTTCCGAAATTCTGTAAATTTCGCAAAACCTTCTTTCCAAATAAGAAAATTGTGCACTAAAAAGACTAGATGCTAAAATCTAATATCAGAATTGCTTTACGAAGACATATACTTAAACATTCACACGGAAATGAAACAAATGAAAAAAAAATAAAAAAACGTCTGTAACTGTGAAAATTGCTCAAACACTTTTTCTAACAAAGAAAATGATGTATTCAAAACACATACTCGAATATTCGAATGAAATCAAAATTTCTAAAAAAATAAAAAAACCTACGTAATTTGTGAAAATTTCTCAAAATCATCATCCAACCAAGAAAATGTACTCAAGATTTGATGTTAAAATTGCACAAATATAATTTGTTTACGAAGACATATACTCGAATATTCGCACAAAATCTTCATCCAACAAAGAAAATGATGTCATATACTCGAGTATTCGCACAAAATAGAAATTTATCAAAAAATCAAAAAACATATGTAATTTGTGAAATTATCTTAATAATTTCTTCCAACTAAGAAAGTGATGTACTCAAAATAAATACTTGAATATTTGGACAAATCAAAATTTATCAAAAAATAAAAAAAACCTACGAAATTCTAAAAATTTCTCAAAACCTTCCTCCAAATAAGAAAATGATGTACTCAATACTAGATGTTAAAATTCCACAAATTGAATTGGTTTACAAAGACATATACTCGAATATTCACAGAAAAAAGAAATTTATGAAAAAAATAAAAAAACGCCCGTATCTATGAAAATTGCTCAAACACTTTTTCCAACAAAGAAAACGATGTATTCAAAACACATAATCAAATATTCACACGAAATCCAAATTTCTAAAAACATCAAAAGATTTCGTAATTTGGGAAAATTTCTGAAAATCATCTTCCAACCGAGAAAATGTACTCAAGATTTGATGTAAAATTCCACAAACTGAATTTTTTACAAAGACATTATTTACTCAAATATTAGCACAAAATCTCCTTACAACTAAGAAAATGATGTACTCAAGGCTTATACTCGAATATTCGCATAAAATCTTCATCCAACAAAGAAAATGATGTACTCAAGATCTATAACTCGAATATTCACACGAAATCGAAATTTATAAAAAAATCAAAAAACGTAATTAATTGTAAAAATTGCTCAAAAGTTTCTTCCAACCAAGAAAATGATGTACTAGAGATATATACTTCTTCCGTCGAAGAAAATGATATACTCAAAAATATATACTTGAATATTTGGACAAATCGAAATTTATCAAAAAATTAAAAAAAAAAACTTCCGAAATTCTGAAAATTTCGCAAAACCTTCTTTCCAAATAAGAAACTGGTGTAATAAAAAGACCAGATGTTAAAATTCTAATATCTGAATTGCTTTAAAAGACATATACTTAGACATTCACACGGAATGTTCTGAATATGTTCTTCCAACTAAGATAGTGATGTACTCAAAATAAATGCTTGAATATTTGGGCAAATCGAAATCTATCAAAAAATAAAAAAAAACTTACGAAATTCTAAAAATTTCTTAAAACCTTCCTCCAAATAAGAAAATTATGTACTCAAGACTAGATGTTAAAATTCCACAAATTGAATTGGTTTACAAAGACATATACTTGAATATTCACAAAAAAGAAATTTATGAAAAAAATAAAAAACGCCCGTATCTATGAAAATTGCTCAAACACTTTTTCCAACAAAGAAAAAGATGTATTGATGAAGATCTACGAGTGTATGATGAAGAAGGAATTAATCAAGGAGAGGTACATACGATTCCTCTAATTCCAAGTGGACCAATTACAAGAGCACGAGCTAAAAAGTTGGCCAACTCATTGCTAAGCTTCGTACTGCACACCATAACAAAGGAACACTCTAAGTCAAGACAATTTATGACAAATGATCCTACAATGCTGAATCTACTCCAAGTTCAAGAAGAAGAGTGAATCAATTGAATTATTTCAAGTTTTTGTACTCGGGCTGCTTAAAACTTTTCTCTTATAATTTGTTCCAAATTGTAATAGTATTTTATGCCTTAGTGGGCTTAGTACTTATTTTATTTCATGCATTTTCGAGTTGTAAGTTGATGGGCTTCATAAAAGTGGCATGCTAGCTTGTTTTGAGCCCATTAGGTCAAATTAAAGATGCTAAGGCTATATATAAGCACCCATAGTAGTCTTTTGAGGGTAATTAATCATTTTTGATTCCAACAATCAAGTTTTCATACCTCTTGAAACTTTCACTCGAAAATTTGATCTACAAAGATCAAATTTCTGAACTTATCAAGGTTTTCATTCCTTGTGGCGTTCACAATCAGATACCGAGGTTCATATCTCTTTATAGATATTGGGTCGAGGTGCTTATTATCAGATACCGAGGTTCATATCTCTTTATAGATATTGGGTCGAGGTGCTTATCATCATACCGAGGTTCTTGCTTCGTTAAGCAACGGGTCGAGGTTTAAGGTAACAAAATTTATATCATTCGAGCCTTGTAATTTTCGATTTGATTTTAATACTTTCTTGGGTTACAACGTGTAAATCGTGATTTTTGTGGTCCTTAGCACGATTCATTCTATATCGTTGTTAATGGCATCACAAGGGTCATATCATGGTTACAACGTGTAAATCGAGATTTTTGTGATCCTTAGCACGATCCATTCCATATCGTTGTTAATGACGTCACAAGGGTCTTATCATTTGGTATCAGAGCCTGGTTTTTAAAATCAGGTTTTTGTTTCATTGAGTATTTGTTTTCCCTATTCTTTTTCATATTTTTCGTTGCTCCGGAGAGGCCAAAAAAAAAAAAAAAAAACGAAAAAAAAAAAAAAAAGATTTCGTTTTTTTTTGGTCTATTTTCTTGTTTCTTTAGTCCCTTGACTTCCTTAAAAAAAAAAAAAAAAAATTCGAAAAAAAAGTTAAAGGGGCACATTTTTGAGTCAATATTTTATTTCCAAGTTAAAGGGTCACCTTTTTGGAGTCAATATTTTATTTCCAAGTAAAGGGTCATCCTTTTGAGTCAATATTATATTTCCAAGTATTCCACTTCTTTCCAAAGTAGTCAAATCATAATTCAAGACTACTCCTTCCACTCAAAGAGTCATTTGTATTTCCAAGTCCTACATTAAAGTCTTTTAGTCCTTGTGTCTTGGATTCAACTTGTATTTCTAAAGTTTGTTCCCAAGTTTCTTTTAAGATCAATTTGAGGTTCAAGTCTCGATTTTTATTTATTTATTTTTTTTGTTACCACTTTAAAAAAAAAAAAAAAACGAAGAACAACCTCTTCAACCTAGCAAGAAAACCATCCTCGATGCAATCATAACATCTTGTGTGGAAAAAGGCTATGTGAGGACATTCGAAAAAGCCAAAAAAAGAGAGTAAACACGAGTGGAGAGTCCATTTGTGAGTTGAGTGTGAGTGAAACACGTGAGGGAGTGTTTGTGAGGTCCTTTCTTTTTATACTAACCCTTTTCTTGCAGGGAACACAAAATGTCTCGTAACAATGATGGTTCAAGTGGTAGTGGTGAAAAAGATAATGCTTTTACGCTTCAAGCCATGCAACAACAGTTTGAGCGTATGGGCATGATCTTACAAGCGATGACTGATAGACTTGATAAGCAAGATGAACAAGTGAAAGAATTGAGGGGTGAACGAGGAGGACGAGATCGGAATGTACGTAGAAATGTGGTGTATGACTTGACGGAGTCCGAAGAAGAGTACAATGATGTGAATCAAAGAAATGGTGATGATGGAGGCAATGGACTAAGGGGTAGAGGAGGGCATGGTAATCGGGGTGATAGAAGACAAGGTAGACGTGGTCGGAATGAGCAAAATAATGGAAGGGGTGAGGATAGGATAGATCGTGATTTGGGAAATATAAAGGTGAATATTCCACCTTTCCAGGGGAAGAACAACCCAGAAATATACTTAGAATGGGAAAAGAGGGTTGAGCTAATGTTTGACTGCCATGAGTTCTCCGAGGAGAAGAAAGTAAAGCTAGTGGTCATAGAGTTTACAGACTACGCTTTGATTTGGTGGGATCAATTGGTACAAAGTCGAAGGAGAAATAGAGAGCAGCCAATTACCACATGGGATGAGGTGAAGGCCGCAATGAGACGTCGATTTGTGCCATCACACTATTACCGTGATATTTTTCAGCGATTGCAAGGGCTGAATCAAGGTTCAAGGAGTGTGGAGGATTATCATAAGGAGATGGAAATTCTGATTATACGAGCAGATGTGGAGGAGGATAGAGAGGCGACAATGGCAAGATTTTTGCAGGGTTTGAATCGTGATATAGCTAACGTAGTCGAATTACAACACTACGTTGAGCTTGAGGATATGGTACATATGGCTATAAAAGTTGAGAGGCAGATTCATCGTAGGAGTAATGTGACTAAGGTTAGCTCAACTTCAGGTACATCTTGGAAACCTGGTTTGAATAAGGGATTTGATAAATCATTTGGGAAACATAAATTTGAAACACCAAAAGGGAAGGATACTGTGGTTGATAAGGGTAAGAAACCAGTGGATGGACCCCAAGAGAAGAATAGAGACATTAAGTGCTTTAGATGTTTGGGGCGAGGACACATTGCATCTCAGTGTCCTAATAAGCGTGTCATGATACTGCGGGAAGATGGAGAGATAGATTCTGAAAGTGAGGAAGACAACAACTCACAAGCATCATCAGAGGGTGCAGAGTGTGAGGAGTATGCTGTGGAAGGAGAGTTACTTGTGGCTCGTAGAGCATTGACTATGCAAGTGAAGGAGGATGAGGAAGTGCAGCGTGAAAACATTTTCCATACTCGTTGCCACATAAACGAGAAAGTTTGCAGTTTGATCATTGATGGGGGTAGTTGTACAAATGTTGCTAGTACATTGCTTATTGAGAAGTTGGGGTTGCCTACAATGAAACATCCTAGGCCATATAAGTTGCAGTGATTGAATGATTGTGGTGAAGCAAAGGTTACAAAACAGGTGTTGATATCATTTTCGATTGGGAAATACAGAGATGAGGCTCTTTGCGATGTGGTACCAATGCAGGCGGGACACCTACTATTAGGGAGACCTTGGCAGTATGATAGAAAGGTCACACATGATGGCTTCAAGAATCGCTATTCTTTTGTAAAGGATGGGCGAACTGTTACCTTAGTCCCATTGACACCGAAACAGGTGTATGATGATCAATTGAGGGTGAAAAATGAGATTGAGAAAAAAAAAGAGCATGATAAAAAAAATGTGAGTGAAAAAAAAGAGGAGTGTGTGAAAAAGAGTGAAAAAAAAGAAGATGAGCTCAGTGAGAAAAAAAGAGAGAGAGTTGAGCGAAAAGAAAAAAAAGGAGTGAATTTGTTTGCAAAAGAATGTGAGATTCGCGAGGCTTTTCTAGCAAGGAGACCTTTGTTTGTGCTTATGTACAAAGAGGCTTATTTAGCTGTTGACGAATCTAACAATACTTTGTCTAGTTCTTTTCGTGCTATTTTGCAGGTATATGATGATATATTTCAAGAGGAGATACCTACTGGATTGCCACCAATTAGGGGAATTGAGCACCAAATTGACTTCCTTCCAGGAGCTTCAATTCCTAACCGACCAGCTTATAGGAGCAACCCTGAGGAGACAAAGGAATTGCAGCGGCAAATTCAGGAACTCATGGAAAAAGGGTACATTCGAGAAAGTCTGAGTCCTTGTGCTGTACCCGTACTTCTTGTACCAAAAAAAGATGGGACGTGGAGGATGTGTATTGATTGTAGGGCGATCAATAAAATCACTGTAAAGTATCGCCACCCTATTCCTCGTTTAGATGATATGCTTGATGAATTGCATGGTGCATGTGTGTTTTCTAAGATTGATTTGAAAAGTGGTTACCATCAGATACGCATGCGTGAGGGAGATGAGTGGAAAACGGCTTTTAAAACTAAACTTGGTCTGTATGAGTGGTTAGTGATGCCTTTCGGGTTAACTAACGCACCTAGTACATTTATGCGCCTTATGAATCATGTTTTACGTGCATTCATTGGTAGATTTGTTGTGGTGTATTTTGATGACATTCTTATTTACAGCACTAGTTTGGAAATTCATGAAACGCATGTCACTCAGGTATTAGAAGTTTTGAGGAAAGAAAAATTGTATGCGAACCTAAAGAAATGCACTTTTTGCACCGACCAAGTCACTTTCTTAGGTTACGTAGTGTCAGCTAGAGGGGTTGAGGGATGAGGAGAAGGTCAAAGCAATTAGGGATTGGCCTACACCTAAGTCTGTGTCCGAAGTTAGGAGTTTTCATGGCTTGGCAAGCTTTTATAGGAGGTTTGTCAAAAACTTTAGCACACTTGCAGCACCATTAACTGAAGTTATTAAGAAAACTGTTGGGTTTAAGTGGGGCGAAGAACAAGGGAAAGCTTTTGAATTGATTAAAGAAATGTTGAGTTCTGCACCATTACTTGTTTTGCCTGATTTCTCCAAGACTTTTGAAATTGAATGTGATGCATCTGGTGTTGGTATTGGAGCTGTTTTAATGCTGGAAAAGAAGCCTATTGCATATTTCAGTGAGAAGCTTAATGGGGCAGCCTTGAACTATCCAACATATGACAAGGAATTCTACGCATTGGTAAGGGCATTGGAGACATGGCAACATTATCTTTGGCCGAAGGAATTTGTCATCCACACTGATCATGAGTCACTGAAGTACTTGAAGGGGCAAGGGAAACTAAACAAACGCCATGCGAAGTGGGTTGAGTTTTTGGAAACATTCCCATATGTGATACAGTATAAACAAGGAAAGGAGAATGTTGTAGCTGATGCTCTATCACGAAGGTATACCTTGATCTCTACTTTGAATGCTAAGTTGCTTGGTTTCGAATTCATTAAAGATTTATATGCTAACGATTCTGATTTTGGCAATGTTTTTGGAGCATGTGAGAAAGTAGCATTTGGCAAGTTCTATAGGCATGAGGGATTTTTGTTTCGTGAGAATAGGTTGTGTATGCCAAAAAGTTCATTGAGAGAGTTATTGGTAAGGGAGTCACATGGGGGAGGGCTTATGGGACATTTCGGAGTCAAAAAAACCTTAGACATACTGAGTGAGCATTTTTTTTTGGCCACACATGAGGAGAGATGTTGAAAGAATGTGTGAGCGATGTATCACCTGTAGGAAGGCTAAGTCTCGAGCTTTACCTCACGGCTTGTACACACCCTTGCCTATTCCTGTTGAACCATGGGTAGATGTGTCAATGGATTTTGTTTTGGGGCTACCTAGGTCTAGGAGGGGGCACGATTCTGTTTTTGTTGTTGTTGACAGGTTCTCTAAAATGGCTCACTTTATACCATGTCACAAAACTGATGATGCATCTAACGTTGCTGATTTGTATTTTCGTGAGATTGTGCGATTGCATGGTGTTCCCCGCACAATTGTTTCTGATAGAGATGTGAAGTTTCTGAGTTACTTCTGGAAGACCTTATGGGGTAAACTTGGTACTAAGCTTCTTTTCTCCACCACTTGTTACCCCCAGACAGATGGGCAAACAGAAGTGGTTAATCGAACATTGTCGACATTACTGCGCTCCATAATACAAAGGAATTTGAAGAATTGGGAGGAGTGCATACCACATGTAGAGTTTGCTTATAACAGGAGTGTTCATTCTGCTACTCAATATTCCCCATTCGAGGTCGTGTATGGCTTTAACCCTCTCACACCTATGGATTTGATACCACTGCCAGAAAGTGAACAAACTAATCTTGATGGAAAAAGGAAAGCCGAGTTTGTTAAGAAATTACATGAAAAAGTTCGTCATCATATCGAGAAACGAACTCAGCAATATATGAATCATGCAAACAAAGGGCGTAAGAAGGTGGTATTTGAACCAGGCGATTGGGTGTGGTTACACTTGAGAAAGGAACGTTTTCCGGTGAAGAGGAGATCTAAGTTACTACCACGAGGGGATGGTCCTTTTCAGATTCTTGCTAAGATCAATGACAATGCATACAAACTAGATCTTCCAGGTGAGTACAATGTAAGCACTACTTTTAATGTTGCTGATCTTTCTCCATTTGATGCAGGTGCTGATTTGAGGACAAATCCTTTTGATGAATGGGGGGATGATGAAGATCTACGAGTGTATGATGAAGAAGGAATTAATCAAGGAGAGGTACATACGATTCCTCTAATTCCAAGTGGACCAATTACAAGAGCACGAGCTAAAAAGTTGGCCAACTCATTGCTAAGCTTCGTACTGCACACCATAACAAAGGAACACTCTAAGTCAAGACAATTTATGACAAATGATCCTACAATGCTGAATCTACTCCAAGTTCAAGAAGAAGAGTGAATCAATTGAATTATTTCAAGTTTTTGTACTCGGGCTGCTTAAAACTTTTCTCTTATAATTTGTTCCAAATTGTAATAGTATTTTATGCCTTAGTGGGCTTAGTACTTATTTTATTTCATGCATTTTCGAGTTGTAAGTTGATGGGCTTCATAAAAGTGGCATGCTAGCTTGTTTTGAGCCCATTAGGTCAAATTAAAGGTGCTAAGGCTATATATAAGCACCCATAGTAGTCTTTTGAGGGTAATTAATCATTTTTGATTCCAACAATCAAGTTTTCATACCTCTTGAAACTTTCACTCGAAAATTTGATCTTCAAAGATCAAATTTCTGAACTTATCAAGGTTTTCATTCCTTGTGGCGTTCACAATCAGATACCGAGGTTCATATCTCTTTATAGATATTGGGTCGAGGTGCTTATTATCAGATACCGAGGTTCATATCTCTTTATAGATATTGGGTCGAGGTGCTTATCATCATACCGAGGTTCTTGCTTCGTTAAGCAACGGGTCGAGGTTTAAGGTAACAAAATTTATATCATTCGAGCCTTGTAATTTTCGATTTGATTTTAATACTTTCTTGGGTTACAACGTGTAAATCGTGATTTTTGTGGTCCTTAGCACGATTCATTCTATATCGTTGTTAATGGCAACACAAGGGTCATATCATGGTTACAACGTGTAAATCGAGATTTTTGTGATCCTTAGCACGATCCATTCCATATCGTTGTTAATGACGTCACAAGGGTCTTATCATGTATTCAAAACACATAATCAAATATTCACACGAAATCCAAATTTCTAAAAAAATCAAAAGATTTCGTAATTTGGGAAAATTTTTGAAAATCATCTTCCAACCGAGAAAATGTACTCAAGATTTGATGTTAAAATTCCACAAACTGGATTTTTTTACAAAGACATTTACTCAAATATTAGCACAAAATCTCCTTACAACTAAGAAAATGATGTACTCAAGGCTTATACTCGAATATTCGCATAAATTCTTCATGCAACAAAGAAAATGATGTACTCAAGATCTATAACTCGAATATTCGCACGAAATCGAAATTTATTAAAAAAAATCAAAAAACGTGTTTAATTGTAAAAATTGCTAAAAAGTTTCTTCCAACCAAGAAAATGAAGTACTCAGACATATACTTGAATGAATATTCAAACATATAGTTGAATATTTGTACAAATCAAAATTTATCAAAAAATTAAAAAAAAAACTTCCGAAATTCTGAAAATTTCGCAAAACCTTCTTTCCAAATAAGAAAATGGTGTAATAAAAAGACCAGATGTTAAAATTCTACTATCAGAATTGCTTTACGAAGACATATACTTAAACATTCACACGGAAATGAAACTAATGAAAAAACAATAAAAAACGTATGTAAATGTGAAAATTGCTCAAACACTTTTCTAACAAAGAAAATGATGTATTCAAAATACATACTCGGATATTCGCATGGAATCAAAATTTCTAAAAAAAATCAAAAAACTTACGTAATTTGTGAAAATTTCTCAAAATCATCATCCAACCAAGAAAATGTACTCAAGATTTGATGTTAAAATTCCACAAATAGAATTTGTTTACGAAGACATATGCTCGAATATTCGCACAAAATCTTCATCCAACAAAGAAAATGATGCTCAAGTCCTATTCTCGCACAAAATAGAAATTTATCAAAAAATCAAAAAACATATGTAATTTGTGAAATTATCTTATTAATTTCTTCCAACTAAGAAAGTGATGTACTCAAAATAAATATTTGAATATTTGGGCAAATCAAAATTTATCAAAAAATAAAAAAAACCTACGAAATTCTGAAAATTTCCCAAAACCTTCCTCCAAATAAGAAAATGATGTACTAAACTAGATGTTAAAATTCCACAAATTGAATTGGTTTACAAAGGCATATACTCGAATATTCACACAAAAAAGAAATTTATGAAAAAAATAAAAAACGCCCGTAACTATGAAAATTGCTCAAACACTTTTTCCACAAAAGAAAATGATATTTGGGAAAATTTCTGAATATCATCTTCCAACCGAGAAAATGTACTCAAGATTTGATGTTAAAATTCCAAAAACTGAATTTTTTTTAAAAAAAAGACATTTACTCAATTATTAGCACAAAATCTCCTTACAACTAAGAAAATGATGTATTCAAGGCTTATACTCGAATGTTCGCATAAAATCTTCATCCAACAAAGAAAATGATGTACTCAAGAACTATAACTCGAATATTCGTACGAAATCGAAATTTATCAAAAAATCAAAAAATGTGCTTAATTGTAAAAATGTGCTTAATTGTAAAAATTGCTCAAAAGTTTCTTCCAACCAAGAAAATGATGTACTCAAGACATATACATGAATGAATATTCACACAAAATAGAAATTTATCAAAAAATAAAAAAAACATACGTAATTTTTGAATATATTTTAATAACATCTTCCATATAAGAAATGATATACTCAAAAATATATACTTGAATATTTGGACAAATCAAAATTTATCAAAAAAATAAAAAAAAAACTTCTGAAATTCTGAAAATTTCGCAAAACCTTCTTTCCAAATAAGAAAATGGTGTACTAAAAAGACTAGATGTTAAAATTCTAATATCTGAATTGCTTTACGAAGACATATACTTAAACATTCACACGAAAATGAAACTAATGAAAAAAAATAAAAAAAACGTCTGTAACTATGAAAATTGCTCAAACACTTTTTATAACAAATAAAATGATGTATTCAAAACACATAATCGAATATTCGCATGAAATCAAAATTTCTAAAAAAATCAAAAAACTTACGTAATTTGTGAAAATTTCTCAAAATCATCATCAAAACAAGAAAATGTACTCAAGATTTGATGTTAAAATTCCACAAATAGAATTTGTTTACGAAGACATATACTCGAATATTCGCACAAAATCTTCATCCAACAAAGAAAACGATGTACTCAAGTCCTATACTCGCACAAAATAGAAATTTATCAAAAAATCTTCCATCATATGAAGTAGTTTGATCTGTTGTTCTGAGTACTCGGTCATAGGTTGTTTGTCTTTTCAAAAACCCACTCAAAATAGATTTACAGTTCTTGCAGATTTTCCACCTCTTACCTATACTCGAGCTGTTCAAACACCCCTTGCACCTACCACACCTGAAAAGCCTTTACCTACTCAATCATCCCAATCATCTCCCTATTTCACAAAACCTTATGTTGAACATCTTACCCTAACTAGATTTTCAACTGTCCCTGACTTTAATACACTCAGAAGTATTATTCAACGTTTTTATCCTCAAGGTTGTCATTGGTACCCAGAAGACTCCAGAAAGACTCAACAATTTTATGAATTTATTCTTGTTGATTCAAAATCAATAGAATTAGTCCACACTCCTGATAATAAAAATCCTTCTAGAATTGTTTTTTCAAAATGTATAATAAAAAATATTTTTAAACAAGAAGAATGGACTTTTCCATTCTCCCAAAAGAATTTTTCAAAAGATTTTAATCCTAAGGGTTATAATTATCCTGATTACAAAATGGCATGGTTTAATACTTTTTTCAAACGACCATTTGATCATTCTTGGTTTTTTACATTTCATTCAAACTTTTTTAAAGAATTCCCCATTTGGTTTTGCGACTGGTGGTTCAAATTTGGTCCTTCAACCGAAATTCTACCTCCAGATGTAAAACTTGCCCTTCAAAGTTTTGTTTCAAAAGCTCCAGGTACAGACTTTGAAAAACAAATTCTTTATTTCGCTGAATTCAAAGTACCATGGATTTTTTGTTGGAATTTCAAATTTCAACAATTTTATTCAAAACCTTACCCTATCTCTATTGTAAGAGAATTCAAAATTAAATGGTGGCAAAATTATTCAACTCATTATTGCAATCAAGAAGTGGTTCTTAGATTTCTTCAAACTGGTGAAAAAATTAAATGGTCACCAATTAATCAATCTGAAGTATCTACGAAACCAACTCATCCCTTGCATGCACAAACTCAAGCAAAAAATGAATTCATGATTCAAAATGCACGAAAAACAAAAATAGAAAAAGACAAACAACCTATGACCGAGTACTAAGAACAACAGATCAAACTACTTCATATGATGGAAGATTGTTCAGAATTAGCAGCTAATTATGTTAATTTTCTAAAACAAGTGAAGTCGTCCTCTTCAAAAGCTGACTCAGATGAATCAACATCAAATTTCGACCCATTCAAAGATCAATTTGCTCAAGATCCATTTGATTTATGATACAGCTATGACAAAGCAAACCATGTCCATGACCAAGCAAAAATACAACAATTTATATTCAATGATTCAAAAAAGAGAACTAGTCGGCACTAAAACTGGAAGATCAAAATTCATGTGGAGAGCTTGAGGACTCATCACAGCTAGCCGATGGCTTTACTGCAAAGATCCAGACAAAAAGGACAGGATGATTTGACGTAAAGCTACCACTACTCAAAAGGAAGATTAAAGCAACGGTTATAATTCAAGATGCTTTCCCACTCAAATCAAAAGACTGCAGTAAAGATTCCAAAGTACTGTCGGCCATTCTTAAAAGTAGATGCTAATGTAATGCAAATGTAATGTAAATTCAAATGGAATTTCAATTTTGTATCTATAAATAGATGTGTAGATTTCATTACAATCATCGCAGAATTCTCTGGATGATCTTATTATCAATCATTCTCATTTTCCACTACAATACTTGCTTGTAATCATCTACTATTGTTCAAATTCAAAGTAAGTCAGTACTACAAATTTGTGACGCCCCGGAATAATTAACTACAATTAAGGCATTAATTATGTTCATGTGCTTAATTATGTGGATAATTGATTTTGTGCTTAAATTAATTATCACGATGAAATGCTTAGTCACATGATAGGCATGACCCGGGGGTTACGTTTCAAGGTGCATGTTATGCATGATAGGAAATGGGGTTAACATGATTTAATTGTGTTGATTGTTAATTATGAGGAAAGTATGAATTTAACGAAGTTGGTTGCATTTTGTAAAATGCTTTTAAAATACCATGTTGGAGTATTTCATACATCATGTTAAGTGTTGGGTACAATTTAATTAAACCCACATAACCTCCCACCACCCCACCTTTTTAATTCATTTCCCCCCTTTACACTCAAAATCCCCAAAATCATTTCTCCCAAACCCTTTTCCCCAATTTTCGAGTTTGGCACTAAGGTGGGAAAGAAATCCTTGCAAAAGCTTCACCCTTGTGATTCTTGGTAAGATTTAAGCCCTATGGTGCGTATATATCACTCCTTGAAACTTTTGTAAAGTTTTATTTAAGTTTGTGTTGATTTTGGAGGGTTTGAAATGGATTTATATGGGTATGTGTTATTTATGGTTGGGGAATGATTTTTGAAGTGTTTTAAGTGGGTTTTAGTAAGTTATGATGTTATTGTTATTGTTGGGAAGTTTGGTGTTGTAAGGTATGAAGATGAGTTTGCAAAATGCTAATAAAAATGGTGAAATCGCGGCCACTGTAAGTGGCGATCGATCGCTACAAAAGCAGCGATCGATCGCCGAGAAGCAGTACGCGAAGAAGAGCTTAGGCGATCGATCGCCTCAAATGGCGCGATCGATCGCCAACGTCCAGTAGCCTTTTCACGTATCAGGCGATCGATCGCCTAAAATTAAGCGAGCGATCGCCGCAAGGCAGAAGAGCGAGGCGATCGATCGCCTCAAGTAGCGATCGATCGCCACTGTGTAAATTATGGAAAATGTTGATTTTTGTTGAATTTTTGGTATTTGGCTATTGTTTAGCTTCTAATATCGATTTGTATGGTTGTGTAGAACCATCCCAGGTGCCAACAACATCGAGAAGATAGAGTTCTTCAATTTCTCCACTTTTGGAATTAAGGTACGTAAGAAGCGTACGGGCATCGGACGGTAACACACTCCTAACTCTGACTATGCATTAATTGCATAAGTATTCACGATGTTTATGATGATGATGATTTTGATGAGGTAGTTTATGATGAGGATTTTGATAAGTAAGTTTATGATGATGATGTTATGATAAAGGAAGATGATATAATGTTTATAAAGATGATTATGATAAGTAAGTTATGATGATGATGATTTTGATGAGGTAGTTTATGATGCGGATTTTGATAAGTAAGTTTATGATGATGCAATACGATGTTTATGATGTGGTAAGATGCCACGGGGTAAGATGCCCACATGATAAGAGACTATACTCCTATATTATGACTATGAATGTATAAGAATTTACGATGCCACGATGATGTGTATAATGCATGAAGATGATAAGATATTTAAGATGATGTTATGATAAGTAAGTCCATGATGAAGATGATTTGATAATGAATCAAGACGATAAGATACTTACGATGATGTTATGATGAATAAAGATGATTTTATGATAAATAAAGATGACAAGATGCTTAAGATTATGTTATGATAAATGATGATGATAAGACGTTACTATAACGATTATAATGAGACGATGATGTCTATAAGATGATAATGCTTATATGATAATGATGTTTACAAGATGATGATGTTTATAAGATGCTATGATGTTTATGATGAATATGAAACTATGTTCTTAAGAATGGTTGAATGTCCGGTGGTTATTATGGGCAAGCGAGGAAGGTCTTGCCGCTCACATAAATGAGCGATGGGGTACATCCGCTATCAAGGTGTAGCGATGGGTATCATCCGCTGATGAGCGATGGGGTACATCCGCTATCAAGGTGTAGCGATGGGTATCATCCGCTGAGCGATGGGGTACATCCGCTATCAAGGTGTAGCGATGGGTATCATCCGCTGAATAAGAGATACATCCGCTATCAAGGCGTAGCGATGGGTATCATAAGATGTGTTATGTCGAGCGAGGGGGCCATTTGTGCCGCTGTCATAATAGCACCCGGACAGTCCCATTTCTAATTAACATAGTTTGTTGTGAACATATATGTGAAGTATGATGTTTAATCACTTATGGCAAGAACTAATGATTTTATGCATGACTATGAAACAGGGACAACCAAAGAGGGTTAATACGATTAACCAGGAAGTATATGTTATCAATTACTTTCATGCAATTATTTACATGCCATTTCCTTATGATTATTAAGTAACGATGTATATGCTCATGATGGGTTGTTCCTGTAGGTACACCTTTGGACTAATGGACTAAGGGCTGGGTTGAGGCAGTGAGCTTTGAGAAGCATGGAAGAAGTTAGGATGCAAGAACTTTTGGATAGTATCTACTCTAGGAGTAGAATAATTCTATCGCCTTAACATTCATTTTGTGAATGTAATTATTTTAGCTCTTAAAATTTCATTCTCGGCCCATAATTTTACTAGCTCTAAGCTGCAACTGAAACCCTAAGACGTTATAAATGCATGTTTAGTCCCTAATAGGTGATTAAGACGATGTCAAGGTAGGAAGACCCCACATTAGTGGTATCAGAGCAGTGGTTAGATAACCCGGGAACGAGTGAAGGGTAGCCTTAGCAATAAGTTGGCTAGGTGCTTACTTTTAACATGTTTTATGCATATGTTGCATATGAAGGATATGATGTTGTACTAACATGTTTTATTTCTCTAACGATGTATTATATGAACTGCTTTTGGGTATCGTTGTTAACCCTTGTCTTGCAGTATAGCAGCAAATGCTAAAGTAAACGACACGATTTCATGTGCGCTTCTCCGTCGCCTCTAGTAGTCTCGACCCCCGCCGGAAGAAGTTTGATAACTGATCAGATTGGTTAAGACGGCCTCATTTATTTTGAGGATAACGAACTGAGGACAGACTTGATTGTTCTGGGGATGTCAGTTTGTAGGCATTGATGTTCTGAACAGGTGTCAGGCAGTTGTGGACTGCAGACAAGGACTGTCCGATTCAGGTCTGATATGGGAGTCCGATGGATATTCTATGGGGATGATTTCCGTTCAAGGATGCCGTTCATATCTGTTGTCAAGATGGCACAGTTATTGGAACGAGACCACAAAGGATATTTCAACTATACTGTGGTTATTACTGAAAGAGGAAAGAGTTAAAGGTTGAGGATGTGCCCGTAATGGCGGTGGTTCCTAACGCATTTCCGGAAGAGATTCCCGGATTCCCACCGACGAGAGAGGTCGAGTTTGGGATTAAGTTACTGCCAGGGACGCCTACCATTTCTCGTGCCCTTATAGGATGGCACCAGCGGAGCTAAGGGAATTAAAGGTTCAGTTGCAAGAGCTCCTTGGCAAGGACTATATACACCCTAGCATGTCGCCTTGGGATGCACCAGTCCTATTTGTCGAAAAGAAAGATGGTTCGATGCGGTTGTGCACCGATTTCAGACAACTGAACAAAGCCATAGTGAAGAATAAGTATCCGCTTCCGGGGATCGACGATTTGTTTGATCAGCTGCAGAGTACGAGGCTCTACAGTAAGATCGATCTGAGATCGGGGATCATCAGATCCGAGTTTGAGAGGACGATGTACAGAAGACAGCTTCCAGGACCTTATGTGGGCACTACGGATTCTTAGTCATGCCCTTTGGGGTGACGGATGCCCCAACTATTTTATGAGCCTGATGAACAGGGGGATCCAACCATGTTTGGATCAGTTCGTCATAGTTTCCATTGACGATGTACTTATTTACTCTCGAACTGAAGAGGAACATGTAAAGCACTTGAGAACAGTACTCCAGATCCTTAGGGATCATCAGTTGTATGTAAAGCTCAGTAAGTACGAGTTCTGGTTGAACAGTGTAGTGTTCTTGAGTAATGTTATATCAAGATCGCTAAGCCGCTGGCACAGCCGACTCAGGAAGGAGTCCCATTCTTTTGGTCCGAAGCTTATGAGAAAAGCTTCCAAGGATTGAAGCGTCGTCTGACGACAGTGCCAGGGTTGGTGAATCCTTCTGAAGACAAGAGGTTGCCTTGTACACAAATACATCACTTCAAGGTTTGGGCTATGTGTTGATGCGAGATAAGCTTGTGCTGGCTTATGCATCGAAGCGGTTGAAACCACATGAGGCTAAGTACCCAGTCCACGATTTGGAGCTGGCAGCCATTATGTTTGCCTTGGAATTTGGAGGCATTACTTGGATGGTACGTCGTTTACCATCTACACGGACCATAAGAGCCTGAAGTTTTGTTCACACAGGCTGAGTTGAATATGCGACAAAGAGGATGAATGGACTTACTCAAGGATTTTGACTGTAAGATTGAGTACCATCCTGGTAAAGCAACTTAATAGCAGGCACCCTAAGTCGGAAGTGAAAAGTACTGCCGAGGACATTATATGTTTATCAGCGATGATGACTTATTATTGTCGTCCGGGCTATGATATTGATGTAGACACATCGCCGGTGCGAGTGTCGATCTTGTTGGCCGAGCCAGACATATTTGAGGTTTTCAGGAAAGCCAGAGATCGGATGATGAGGTTCAAAGATGGTCATCTATAGTACTTCAAGGACGGTCATCAAAGTTCAGAGTGGCAGAAGATGATTCATTGAGATTGGGCCACCGATGAGTAGTCCCAAATACGCCGGAGTTGCGTAAAGGAATCTTGGAGCAAGCTCACCGTAGCCGGTTCAGTATCCACCCAGGAATAAGAAAGTTGTACAAGGACCTAAGCGGTCGCTTCTAGTGGAGACGTATGAAGCGTGATGTTATGGCCTTGTCAAAAGATGATTGATCTGCCAGCAGGTAAAGACAGAAAGACAGAGGCCTGATGGCGAGCTGAAGAGCTCGGAAGTACCCCAATTGTGATGACCTGAGATTAGGGATGTTAATCCCGGAGTGTTAATAACCCGTAAAGTTGTTTTACGTGGCAATTGGAGTTTAATCGAGGTGTTGGGCCTTCTGGGCTCGTCTAAGTGAGTAGTTGGGATCGTTGGATCCCGAAGTTGAGATCGTATTCTCATTCCGGTGAAAACCTGCGAGTTGGGCTTTTAGTGTGACTCAGAATCTCGGGTGCTGTGTGTGGGCACCGGTAGGGGATTTTTGAGTTAGAGAGAGAGTTTTTGAAAACAGATGATTTTTAATGAATCATGATGTATTTGTGGGGCTATTAGTATTTCGGGGTATTTTGCTATAAATACCAATTAAACCCGGGATTTTAATTATCGGAACCATTTTCTTCCCCTCCTTCTCTCTCCCCGTAGCCGCGCCATTCTCGATCCCTTTTGACCCACGCCGCTTCCAGGCGTGCGCCCGCCGCCGTCCGGCCGCCGTTCGGCGCGTCCGACCCGTCGCCGTGTTCGTCTCTTCCAGGCGGTCCTATCCATACCACCAATTCGAAGTTTCAGTCGAGAATCGAGCTCGGATTTCTGCTGGAAGCGCTAGGGTTCGTCACTGATTTCTGTCCGATTTTGTGGCCCGATTTTGGTACGATTTTTGGGGCTTTTCTTTGGATGTTTTTGGGGCGTTTTTGTGCTGCTTTTGGGTCGTATATTTCAGACTTTGTAGTTCGAAAATTTGTTGCTTTAATGGTTCGAATTTCAGCTCGATTTTGGGAGTTAGGGTTCGAAAATTTGGATTTTTGGCATGAGGATGATGATTCTTGTTGTTATTCGATTAATTCATGTTTAAATGCATTATGATGCTTGATTGTGTTCGAAATTGAGAAATTGGATTCGAAGTTAGGGCTTGAATTCGAATTTTGGGGGTTTTGGCATGTGGGACGATTATTGTTGTTGTTGATTGATTAATTCATGTTTTAAATGAATTATGGTGATTTTTGGATTTGATTTGTGTGGTTGGGGTTCGAATTTTAGGAGTGGTTCTTGAGCAATTTTTTGATATTGTCTCATTCGTTTCCCCTCCCTGTATATGCCCTGCCCCGGGTCTTGTAAATGGTAAATTGTCGTGGGTTGACAATATTTTGAGGGTTATGGGTGTGCTTGAGCATGGGTTGCATGTTCGTAATTAATTGTGAATATTTATGTGTTTAGCACATGTTTCTCGGGGCATGGAACTCAAGCCAGGTTTGGCTCGGACTTCGGAGATTTAAGGTACGTGCGACGTACGAGCATTTCCTTATGTGATAGCAATTGTGAAATGAATAATGTGTTGTAATTGCATTAGATGGTTGTGGGTATGGCTATATTTACATATATGTGTTGATATGACTATGGATCGACCTAGTCTTGATATCACTGCCACAAGTGTGCGTAACACTAGAGTAGTATGACCTTATAAGAGGTATGGGGTACTGGGTTTATGTGACTATTGTAAGACATGTGAGATGTCTAAGTATAAATGAGAATTTGTAAAATAAAGGGTAGGGCATTTGAGATGCCTGAGAATGATCGTGGGATCATGTATTCATTGAAAGACATGTGAGATGTCTAAGTGAAATAGAGTATTTGTAAAATAAATGCTAGGCATTTGAGCTATCTGTAATTGGTAGCAAAGTTGAAAATTAGTGTTAGATATCGAGATATCTATGTTTGCATGTATAATGAATTTGGATTCATTAATTATTGATACTTGAGAATCAGGCATGCTATGAGTTAAATCAATGTGTTGATTTACTGATTTATGAGATTTGATGTGTTTGATGATTGTGAGAACAGGGACAGTACACGGAATCCCGGATGAGGATGTTGCCATCCAGGGAGTATCATTTAAATTCATTAATATTTACTTGTGTTGTAAATTATGAATTTCATTATTGTGATTATGAGATTTTGTGTATTGGTATGCTCACCCCGTTGGGGGCTGTCTCTGTTGGGGCAGGTGCACAGGTGCATCGATGGCTATGGAGCTGGGCTCGAGCTGTTGATTGGATGTACTCACAGGATCGTGGTACCAGGGCTTGATGGAGCACGGTATCGTATAGAGTACTTATATACACCCGAGATTTATATACACATTTATGATGCTCGCATGTGAGCACGGATATTCTTGTATATGGGTTGTATATAAAGGCATGAGGCTTTCTCTCTTTCATTATATGTTGCATGCAATTGTGGTAGAATTGCTAATGATATGAGAGTCGTTAGTGTATTGTGTGGGTGTTGAGACCCATTTATGTCGTCATATGTGTGACGTCTTCCCTGGCTGGGAATTTACTTTGTGTACTACATTCTGTTGAGTATTGTGTATTCCCTGGCCGGGAATTATATTATGTGATGTGCTTGTGTTTTGGGATAGCTCTATTTATGGGGAGACTCTGCCCAAATTTTTATAAAAGTCTATCATGTGAAAATTGGTGTAATGGGGATGGTAAAGTATCATCTGAGCTTCCCGATTGAGTCTTTATTGAAAGCATGTGCCACACATAGTGGTTAATACACTAATTAAGGGTTAAGGGCTTGGGGTCCTTACATTAGTGGTATCAGAGCAGTGGTTAGCTCTTTGGGGCTGTTAAGGGCCTATTAAGTTATTGATAGCACATATTTATGCATGATGGCATTAATGTTGTATGACACAACAGTTGTTATGTGCTTTTATGATATGAAAAGTGGTGTTGCTAATCATTGTGATTGCAGGAATCGTGTAGCATGAGATGGGATGGCATTAATGGTGATGTCTGGCCCTTCATGTATTATGTGGAAGGGTGAGACGTACGGGCTTCGGACGGTAAAACGTGTTACACCTTTGATTATGTATATCGTGGGTAATGAACCCTTACATGTGATGGTATATGTGAAATGATAGTGATATATTGTGATAATGTAATCAACTGTTGTGCTTGATTATTGTGATAGAATTGATGAATGTTCCGGTAGCCTTTATCTCCGAGCGAGGGAGGTACTTGCCGCTGTCATGACTGAGCGAAGTAACATGCCGCTGTCATTGTCGAAGCGAGGGGTCCTAAAATTCCGCTGCTATAACAGGACCGGAACAACCACATTATCTATCTTGATAGCGATGGTTCATGCCGCTATATCGATTGGCGATGGTTCATTCCGCCATATGTATTGATAGCGATGGTTCATGCCGCTATATTGATTGGCGATGGTTCATTCCGCCATATGTATTGATAGCGATGGTTCATCCCGCTATATTGATTGGCGATGGTTCATTCCGCCATATATATTGATTGGCGATGGTTCTTGCCGCCATGTATATGGATAGCGATGGTTCATTCCGCTATATTGATGGGCGATGGTTCTTGCCGCCGGATATATATTGATAGCGATGTCTCATTCCGCTACATCTAGGGCGATGGTTCATGCCGCCAGATGTCTATAGCGAAGTTTTATGCCGCTGACTCTATGACGAGGGATTATGCCCCTGATTCTATAGCGATGGATTGTGCCGCTACAGCACAGGATTTTGCCGCCTTCGAGCGATGGGTGCTGACTACGCATTATTATCGAGCGACGGAGACAGGTATGTCGCTATGTTGATAGCGATGAGGTATGGCATATTACTGTTTATTTAGCACTATTGTGGATAGTATGTGTTGATTTGCTAAATATGCCATGCATTTGATTATGAGATTATAGGTGTCGTGTTTTGATATGTACCATCGTATGTTTGACAATGTTAATTGAATGTCATGTATTGACATATGCCGTCACGGGATGACGATGACATAGTAGATGTTCTATATAGACGTGTAGCGTCGTTTTGGATGATTAATACATTCATGTTATGTTTAGTTGTTTGGTTTGAGTGCCGATGGTGAGCACATGATAGAGTCTGGGTCACTAGTTGACGAGACCTTTTGTCGAGCAATAATACCCTTGGGTATGCTCGTTGGTTTGGCTAGGGCCAAGTGTTTGGTGGTAAGAGTAGTCATTGAGGAAACTACTCGCTTGTGTTGTGATGTAGGGTAGACACCCTGAGGGTGTGGGATAAGTCTTATCGGACTATGATGGTATCATAAGTGAGCAAGGACACCGGGTTGTCCATTGTGCGTGGTATATTAGAGGTATGTTGGGCGATGTCCCATTACTCTAACGGTTTGTACGGTATGGCATACCGAGATGGAACATATGATTTGTTGGTGTACTTGATTGAACCTATGGGGACAGCACTTTGCTAGCCAGATATCGTAGTGATGATTTAGTGTGCTCGTTGGAGCCATGATACTGCTCGTTGGAACCAAGTTTGACAAATCGTAAAGTGATACGATGTGGATTATGGTGGGCTTTAGTCGTCACCACGTCATTTGAAGTTGAGGTTGTGCATGCCTCACTGAAACGTGTATACGTTTATGTTAAATCTTGGTGAGACTTGTTTGGGACAGCTCATGAGGTTGGAGTACCAATAAGAGAGTCATCAAGTCGTTGTTGACTCGATCTGAGGGAATCCGTGTATTTGGGATACAACGGGTGTTATTGTATCCAGTTTTTCCGAACGGTGGTTCGAGACTAGTGGATCTCGAGTTGGATGGCACTTCCCTTGTGGGGAAGGATGTAGTATTATACCTATATGAGAATCTTTGAAGGATTCGGTAAGTTGGTACGTGTGGTGTTGATTTTGGGAATCATGCCGTGTTGTTAATCGTCGATTATCATTCTCCACTGCAAGGGAATGACTCAGTATTGACAGTTGTGTTTGGGGGCTTAGGGGTATGTTGTAGATACCCGAGCCAAGTGCATTGAACATGCATGTGATGTCAGTGCTTAGGCAGGTATACCGGTGAGTATACGGATGCTCGTTTTTGACTTCCCTTTTTGTCAAGCATAGAGTTATGCTACTTTGGATAACTAAATCTCTGATGAGAGATATTGAACACCTTGAGATTGGGAATCTCCATGGCACGATGATTATGAGGCATAATCGTGAGGTTAGTTGACTCCTTTGAGGAGGGATTATCATGTGTGGGTTGAGGTGTTTCATTGTTGGTGTTTTCCTTCGAGTTATGCGATAGCCTTCCCAAGTTTGGATTGTTAAATCCTAGGATTGTCAAGGGATGACAGGAATTCGGATTTATTGGGTGTCGCTGTCGACACAAGCGTTGAGGATGCAATGTGTTTATTGCATGTCCTTCCAGGACTTGAACTCTTTGGAGTCTCGATGGTTCATATATGATCAGGATGTGATCCTTGGAATATCTGGAGGTGGACATCTTGTGAGATGTCTTTTGTGTGAATCTGTGGCCGTGAGTTGCCCAATTGAGTTGCAATGATGCGACTGCTCATTCGATGGAGGAAGTATGAAAGTGGAAACCAGGTTTGGTATGTGTACATCGTGGTATACTAGTGTCTTCCTCGTAATGATGTGTGTTAGACATCGTGGGTCATGATAAAGATATCATTGGATGATATCTACGATAGAATCGGGAGCGATTCGAATCCTTGCAGTTTCAGTTGAATAACTGCTTTTGGGTTGTTAGCGTTGAGTTGTGCTGACGCTCTTTGACGTTATGATGGATTTGGAAGTCTATTCCACACCAGAGATTGACACGAGGTCAACACTCTCACGGTTGATGTGTCATTCATGATGCCTTCTTACTAGTGGTATTAGAACGAAGGATGGCTGTCCGATCTACGGTCGTAAGTATTGGTTGTTTTGCAGTCATGAGGGACTGACTTTTGGGATGAACCGCATCGAGGTACGTTTTGCCTCTTGGGTGATGAGTTGGTGTTGGTTTTGGTATGTCGCTCTGTTTCAGAGTTCGAGGTGAGATAAGTATTCTCGAGGTTTTTAAGACGATTCTGATATGGTCAGGAATCGAGGTTATGACTTCTTGTAGTTGTGTGGCCCGGGTGTTACGTGATACACCGGTGCTAATTTCGAGGACGAAATTCTTTTAGTGGGGGATATTGTGATGACCTGAGATTAGGGATGTTAATCCCGGAGTGTTAATAACCCGTAAAGTTGTTTTACGTGGCAATTGGAGTTTAATCGAGGTGTTGGGCCTTCTGGGCTCGTCTAAGTGAGTAGTTGGGATCGTTGGATCCCGAAGTTGAGATCGTATTCTCATTCCGGTGAAAACCTGCGAGTTGGGCTTTTAGTGTGACTCAGAATCTCGGGTGCTGTGTGTGGGCACCGGTAGGGGATTTTTGAGTTAGAGAGAGAGTTTTTGAAAACAGATGATTTTTAATGAATCATGATGTATTTGTGGGGCTATTAGTATTTCGGGGTATTTTGCTATAAATACCAATTAAACCCGGGATTTTAATTATCGGAACCATTTTCTTCCCCTCCTTCTCTCTCCCCGTAGCCGCGCCATTCTCGATCCCCTTTTGACCCACGCCGCTTCCAGGCGTGCGCCCGCCGCCGTCCGGCCGCCGTTCGGCGCGTCCGACCCGCCGCCGTGTTCGTCTCTTCCAGGCGGTCCTATCCATACCACCAATTCGAAGTTTCGTCGAGAATCGAGCTCGGATTTCTGCTGGAAGCGCTAGGGTTCGTCACTGATTTCTGTCCGATTTTGTGGCCCGATTTTGGTACGATTTTTGGGGCTTTTCTTTGGATGTTTTTGGGGCGTTTTTGTGCTGCTTTTGGGTCGTATATTTCAGACTTTGTAGTTCGAAAATTTGTTGCTTTAATGGTTCGAATTTCAGCTCGATTTTGGGAGTTAGGGTTCGAAAATTTGGATTTTTGGCATGAGGATGATGATTCTTGTTGTTATTCGATTAATTCATGTTTAAATGCATTATGATGCTTGATTGTGTTCGAAATTGAGAAATTGGATTCGAAGTTAGGGCTTGAATTCGAATTTTGGGGGTTTTGGCATGTGGGACGATTATTGTTGTTGTTGATTGATTAATTCATGTTTTAAATGAATTATGGTGATTTTTGGATTTGATTTGTGTGGTTGGGGTTCGAATTTTAGGAGTGGTTCTTGAGCAATTTTTTGATATTGTCTCATTCGTTTCCCCTCCCTGTATATGCCCTGCCCCGGGTCTTGTAAATGGTAAATTGTCGTGGGTTGACAATATTTTGAGGGTTATGGGTGTGCTTGAGCATGGGTTGCATGTTCGTAATTAATTGTGAATATTTATGTGTTTAGCACATGTTTCTCGGGGCATGGAACTCAAGCCAGGTTTGGCTCGGACTTCGGAGATTTAAGGTACGTGCGACGTACGAGCATTTCCTTATGTGATAGCAATTGTGAAATGAATAATGTGTTGTAATTGCATTAGATGGTTGTGGGTATGGCTATATTTACATATATGTGTTGATATGACTATGGATCGACCTAGTCTTGATATCACTGCCACAAGTGTGCGTAACACTAGAGTAGTATGACCTTATAAGAGGTATGGGGTACTGGGTTTATGTGACTATTGTAAGACATGTGAGATGTCTAAGTATAAATGAGAATTTGTAAAATAAAGGGTAGGGCATTTGAGATGCCTGAGAATGATCGTGGGATCATGTATTCATTGAAAGACATGTGAGATGTCTAAGTGAAATAGAGTATTTGTAAAATAAATGCTAGGCATTTGAGCTATCTGTAATTGGTAGCAAAGTTGAAAATTAGTGTTAGATATCGAGATATCTATGTTTGCATGTATAATGAATTTGGATTCATTAATTATTGATACTTGAGAATCAGGCATGCTATGAGTTAAATCAATGTGTTGATTTACTGATTTATGAGATTTGATGTGTTTGATGATTGTGAGAACAGGGACAGTACACGGAATCCCGGATGAGGATGTTGCCATCCAGGGAGTATCATTTAAATTCATTAATATTTACTTGTGTTGTAAATTATGAATTTCATTATTGTGATTATGAGATTTTGTGTATTGGTATGCTCACCCCGTTGGGGGCTGTCTCTGTTGGGGCAGGTGCACAGGTGCATCGATGGCTATGGAGCTGGGCTCGAGCTGTTGATTGGATGTACTCACAGGATCGTGGTACCAGGGCTTGATGGAGCACGGTATCGTATAGAGTACTTATATACACCCGAGATTTATATACACATTTATGATGCTCGCATGTGAGCACGGATATTCTTGTATATGGGTTGTATATAAAGGCATGAGGCTTTCTCTCTTTCATTATATGTTGCATGCAATTGTGGTAGAATTGCTAATGATATGAGAGTTGTTAGTGTATTGTGTGGGTGTTGAGACCCATTTATGTCGTCATATGTGTGACGTCTTCCCTGGCTGGGAATTTACTTTGTGTACTACATTCTGTTGAGTATTGTGTATTCCCTGGCCGGGAATTATATTATGTGATGTGCTTGTGTTTTGGGATAGCTCTATTTATGGGGAGACTCTGCCCAAATTTTTATAAAAGTCTATCATGTGAAAATTGGTGTAATGGGGATGGTAAAGTATCATCTGAGCTTCCCGATTGAGTCTTTATTGAAAGCATGTGCCACACATAGTGGTTAATACACTAATTAAGGGTTAAGGGCTTGGGGTCCTTACACCAATGGAAGTGGGAACACGTGCCTACGGACTTTGTAACCCACTTGCCAAGAACGGCCTCTGGATTCGATTCGATCTGAGTGATCGTGGATAGGCTGACGAAGTAGCTCACTTCATCCTTTGTCATGTGTCTTTCACGCACCTAAGGATGGCCAATTATATGTGTGGGATGTAGTGAGGTTGCCTAGAGTTCCAGTCCCGATTGTGTCTGACAGAGACCCAAGGGTTACTTCACATTTCGGGGAAGGTCTCCAGACGACTTTAGGCACAGAGTGAGACTGAGTACGACCTATCACCCTCAGTCAGACGGCCAGACAGAGCGTACCCTTCAGACGCTCGAGGACATGTTGAGGGCATGTGTTTTGGAGTTTGATACTCCGTGGCAAGGTTCAGTGCCAATGATGGAGTCCTCCTATAATAACAACTATCAGGCGAGCATTTAAATGGCTCCTTTTGAAACTCTTTATGGACGACGATGCGAGTAACCGCTGTATTGGGAGGACTTGTCTAGTAGAGCGGCCAAAGGACCGGATATGTTTAAGGATAAGTAAGACAAGATTAAGTTGATACGCCAAAGGATGAAGACGACCCAGGATAGGCAAGCAGCCTATGCCAACAAGCGGCAATGACCGCTAGAATTCCAAGTAGAAGACAGGGTCTTCTTGAAAATCTCACCCTCCAGAAGTGTAGTTCGTTTTGGTATGCGGGAGAAGTTATCCCCGAGGTATGTTGGTTCACATGAAGTATTGCAGCGTATCGATACTTTGGCTTACCGATTGGCTCTACCGCCGTCTTTATCTGGAATTCACGATGTTTTCCATGTTTCTATGCTACGGAAGTATTAGCCAGACCCGTCTCATGTTTTACAGCCTACTGAAGTGCAGTTAGACTCAGATGTATCCTACGTTGATCGACCAGTCAGAATTCTGGATCGTGAGGATCGCAGACTACGAAGTAAAGTTATACCGATGGTCAAAGTTCAGTGGGATCGTCGGGGTGTCGAGGAGGCTACGTGGGTGTGACATCCCCGAAATGGTTAATTGCTTTTTGGTGCATTAATTGTGTTTACATGATTAATTATGTGGTAATTGATTATGTGTTGGGATTTATTTACCTTATGTGGAAATGCATGGTCATGTGGGTAGGGTGACCCGGGATTGCATTTTAGGGTGCATGTGGTGCATGTTGGGTAAATATTATGGGAAGCATGATTTATTTGCCTTGGTTAGCAATTTATGAGAAATCATGTGTTAATTGATATTATGGTGCATTTTGAGTAAATGCTTTGAAAAATATCATGTTGGGGTGTTTTATACACCATGGAATTACTTTGGCATGTATTTTAAATTAAAACTCACTTTTATCATCCAACCCACCCTTACATCCACTCACTCTTACTTTACCAAATATCACACCCAAACCCTTCCCTTCCCCTTAATTTCGAGTTCCACCTTTGGGGTGAAGAGGAGACCTTGCAAACTTTGATTTGTGGAAGATTGTTGGGTGATTTGAGATCCCCCAAGAGGTATGGGTACCTCATGGTTTATTTTTGTAAGGTTTTGTTTAAGTTTGGGTTGGTTTTGAAGGGTTTAAAATGGGTTTGTGTTGGGTGTTGTGATTTTGGTAGTGTTTTGGTTGGATGTGGTTTATATGAGTTTGTTATGATGTTTATGGGTGGTTTTGAGTTGTTGGGTTTGATTAATGTTGGTATTGGTGGGTTTGTTTGTGTTTGGGAAGGAGATGGGTGAATAGTGCCCGAATCTCGCTTGCCCGCAGCTCGGCGATCGATCGGCGTCCGCTCGCGATCGATCGCGAGCAACAGCGCTGAGGCAGTGCACTTCAGCGATCGATCGCGAGATGAGCGCGATCGATCGGCGAGTCCGCGATCGATCGGCGCGAGCTCCGCGATCGATCGCGGATTGTTGAAATTTGTTGGCTGAGACAGTGTGGTCTCGCGATCGATCGGGGCTTGTTGGAGATCGATCGCGAGACACCAAAAATGGTGTTTTTGGGTGTTTTTGTGGGATTTTTGGTATTGGACTATTATTGGGTTCTAATATTGGTATTTGTGAATATGTAGAACCAACCCAGGTGGCAACGCAGCCAAGGAATTGAGGTCCAACCACATTCCACTTTTTGGAAAGGTACGTAGTGGACGTACGGGCACCCAACGGTAACATGTATTTTATATACTCATTGTTTATGCATTATGGATGCGAGTATATATGTGGTATTGCATTGTGGATGCATATACATGTTGATTTATGCCATATGTGGTATTGCATTGTGGATGCATATACATGGTAATTTATGCATATTGATGATAGATGCATATGATGATTATTGGATGCACATCCCATGAGTCGTGGTCATCCTTTGATGATTTTAATGCTTGCCGCTTTTTGTATTGGTTCCGCTAAATGTGAAGCGAGGGGTGGGAGCGCCGCATGTCACATTTGAGCGTGGTTATCATATAGGACGAGGAAAGGGTATTTGCCGTTCAATGAGAGGCGAGGGGTGGGAGTCCCGCAGTCCATTGAAGCGAGGTTATCCTATGCCGTCTATATGTAAATAAGCGAGGGGCATTAAAATACACTGTGATGGACAGACTAGGGAATGGTGACCAATATTTGGTACTGTTGAGATGGTATATGATGTCATGACATGTTTTGGCCATTAAAAATAATCTGTTGATTATACTCATGAGTTATGGTACAGGGACAACCAAACGGGAAGCGTTTGAAATGCATGGGAAAACAGGAAGTGTTTTATATTGATTATGCATTTACGCTTTATCTTCATATTGTGTTGAATATGAATGATTATTATTGCTCATGTTTGGGGGTTGTCCTTGTAGGTACCTTTTTGGCATGATAGCAAGCTTTGAACGGGTTGAGGTGGTGAGCTTGTGAAGCATTCTTTTGAGGATTAAAGGACAGGATTATTTTGTCTAGTGTCTACTCTAGGAGTAGTGTAAAACTAGTTGATAGCATTCATTGATGAGGAATGTAATTAATCCATTCTTTTTGGAAGTCCTTATTATTATGGCATGTAATGCTTAAAGCTCATAGACTCAACATGTTCTTTTCTCACTCTGATCATTATATTAGCTCTATCATGCCTTGTTTCCGCACTTAAGGATTAGGGTCCTTACATTAGTGGTATCAGAGCAGTGGTTAGAGAACCCGGGAACGAGTGAAGGGTAGCCTTAGCATGTTTGGCTAGGTGCTTACATTTGGAGCATGTTTATGCATGTGGTGCATATTGATGTATATCATGTTATACTAACATGCTTATATCACTCCTGTTATCTAACGACATGATATATATTGCTTTGGATTGTTGTTAACATTTGTGTTACAGCATGGCTGCTAATGAGGAAGTCGGAGATGTTGGGAGTGTGAATGCGAGTATTGGACAGGCTAATCCTCTACCTCCACCGGCTGTAGGGATGGAACCAGTAGTTCAGTTATTGCTACCGGATGAGATTAGCTTGACGCAGTTTCTGTCTTATCATCCGCCCCGGTTTGAGGGGACAGAGTCCGGAGAAGAAGCGGAAGAGTGGCTGGAAAGACTTGAGCAGATCTTTGTATCGGCTCCTTGTGCTGTTACTGCTTGGATGAGGCTGGCGGAGTTTCAGTTAGCCAAGAAACCTCTGATGTGGTGGAGGAGCATAGTGATGGAGATGAGAGCACAGGGTGCTGTGATTGATTGGACACTCTTCAGGACCAGGTTCTTGAACCGATACTTCTCCGCTGCAGCAAGACAGACAAAGGAGGATGAATTTACAAGTCTGAGGCAGGGGAACATGACAGTGGCAGACTATGCCACACGGTACTCTTCGTTGCTGAGGTACGTCCCCCACATTGCCACCAGTGGACACGCTAAGATGAGGAACTTTATGAAGGGATTGCGACCGGAGCTCTATGACCGGGTTATAACTAATAACCCAACTTCTTTTGATGACGCTCTCACAAGAGCGGAGCTTGCCGAGCTAGGAGTGGGAGCTTACGCTATGCCACCACCGGTACCGCAACAAAGGCTGACTAGTGACAGTTTGAGGCCTCGGGGAGAACCCTTTAAACCCCATGGTGCCTCTTCATCTTCGCGATATGGTGGAAAGAAACACGTTGGACAGAAGCAGGATATCAAGAAGGGCAATTGGACGGCCAATAGAGGATCTTCACAAGGGGATAGGCCGGGAGAGCCGAGGTGCAATAATTGTGGAGGGCCACATTCTTCAAACAAGTGTCCTGCATGTTATGTCTGTGGCAAGATGGGCCACATTGCTCGGTATTGCCCCACACGAGGAGGACAGTCAGAGTATCAGGGCAGCAGGCCAAGGTTTGAGGATAGGACAGTGCAGCAGAGGCAGCAGTTTGGGCCTCGACCATCGGGAGGTCAGACAGTAGGACCACCCCAGGGGCAGGTGTATGCACTGACCAGGGAGCAGGCCCAGGCAGCCCCAGAGGAGGTGATTGCCGGTACGTGTCATTTATTTACGTACCCTGCTTTTATTTTGATCGATACAGGTGCCTCCCATTCTTTTGTATCGGTGGGTTTTGTGGAAAGACACCATATGCGCACGTCTTCTTTACCCACGCCTCTCCTTGTCTCGACACCCACTGGAAGAAATGTTGTTGCTGATCAGTTTATGGCAGACTGCCTCATTTATTTTGAGGGCAACGAATTGAGATCAGACTTGATTGTGCTGGGTATGTTAGACTTCGACTGCATCTTGGGTATAGATGTTCTGAACAGATATCAGGCAGTGGTAGATTGCCGACAGAGGACAGTGAAGTTCAGACCTGAGTTGGGCAGTCAGTGGACTTTCTACGGCAACGGTTCTCGTGCGAAGATTCCGTTGATTTCAGCGATCAAGATGACTCAGTTGTTGGAACGTGGTCACACGGGCTATCTTATTTATGCCGTGGACACGTCTGGGAAGAGTAAGGAACTAAGAGTTGAGGATGTGCCAGTAGTGGCAGAGTTCGCTGATGTATTCCCAGAAGAGATCCCAGGATTCCCACCGGCTAGGGAAGTTGAGTTTGGGATCGAGCTATTGCCAGGGACATCCGCTATCTCTCGTGCACCTTATAGGATGGCACCGGCCGAGTTGAGAGAGTTGAAAGAACAGTTGCAGGATCTCCTTGACAAGGGATATATACGCCCGAGCGTGTCGCCATGGGGCGCACCAGTTCTCTTTGTGAAGAAGAAGGACGGTTCGATGCGGTTGTGTATCGATTACCGGCAACTAAATAAGGCTACAGTGAAGAACAAGTATCCTCTCCCAAGGATTGACGACTTGTTTGATCAGTTGCAAGGTACCAGGGTGTATAGCAAGATTGATTTGAGGTCCGGGTATCATCAGATTCGGGTCAGAGAGGATGACGTGCAGAAGATAGCATTCCGGACACGATACGGGCATTATGAGTTCCTAGTGATGCCGTTTGGCGTGACGAATGCTCCAGCAGTCTTCATGAGTCTGATGAACAGAGTGTTTCAGCAGTATCTTGATCAGTTCGTCATTGTGTTTATTGACGATATTCTTATCTACTCCCGGAGCGAGGAAGATCATGTGAAACACTTGAGGACAGTGCTTCAGATTCTCAGAGAGCATCAGTTGTATGCTAAGCTCAGTAAGTGTGAATTTTGGCTGAGCAGTGTAGTGTTTCTGGGGCATGTCATATCGAGCAGCGGAATATCTGTAGATCCCAAGAAGATTGAGGCCGTGATGGAGTGGGCTGCCCCCACTTCTGTGCCTGAGATCCGGAGTTTTCTTGGTTTGGCCGGGTATTATCGGCGCTTTGTTGAGGGCTTTTCGAAGATTGCCAAGCCGCTGACTCAGTTGACTCAGAAGGGTGTGCCTTTCTTTTGGTCAGAAGCTTGTGAGGAGAGCTTCCAGGAGTTGAAGCACCGGTTGACGACGGCGCCAGTGTTAGTGATCCCGACGGAGAACTCCAGATTTGTTCTGTATACTGATGCATCACTGCAGGGCCTTGGATGTGTTCTGATGCAAGATAAGCATGTGGTAGCTTATGCATCGAGGCAGTTGAAGCCGCATGAGATCAGATATCCAGTTCATGACTTGGAATTGGCGGCTATCATCTTCGCCCTGAAGATCTGGAGACATTATTTGTATGGTACTTCATTCACCATATACACGAACCACAAGAGCCTCAAATTTTTATTCACTCAGGCGGAGCTGAACATGAGGCAGAGGAGATGGATGGACTGTGATATCCCCGAAATGATTATGTGTTATTTAAACATTAATCATTGTTGTGAAATTTATGGTACTAATTCTTGTGATGAATTAATAATATTGGGAGGTGCATGTGAGGGTGCATGTGTTACATGTTGGGATTTTGGGGATTGTGGCATGTTTAATTTGGGGTGTGTGTTAATCGTTTTGGTAAAGTATATTTTAAATGGGAATTGAAGTATTTTAATGAGAAAATACTATAAAATATCATGTGAGGATATTTTAATACATCGTGCGAAATACCGGGACCAAAACATAACACATCACATAAACCCACCACAAACCACCCCCCCTTGACCCATACCCTGCTGCCAGCTGCAGCTTGCCCATACCTTTTCCCTCACCTCTCACTCCACCTTGTCATAACTGAAATCACTCCATTCTTTCCAACTTTTTCGTCCAACATCTGGTAAGGGAAAACAAGAGGAGATCCACCATTTTTCTTGCTTGGAAAGCTTGCAAAAATCGGAGCCAAAAGGGGTGAGAAACCATTTCTGGGTTTGAAGTTTTTGTTGTTGAGTTCATACTTTGTTTAGTGTGAGAAATGGCATGTTAGGTTAGGTTTCGTTAAACCTTCGATTCATGTTCATTTATGGTGTGTTTATGAAGCTTCCAGTATTTTTCCTTGAGCACATTACATGTTTTATGTGGTAGATTTAAGCATGTAAAGTATGGTGTTCGAAAATCTGGGTAGATATTTTCCCCTGTTTTCTGGAAATATGTGATCTGGGAGTGATATTGAAGGGGTGGTATTATGCATGTTAGAAGGGTTTTTGAATGAACCTTCGATGTGAAAATATGCATGGTAGTTTGGTGAAACCCTTGGCATTTTTATTCGAGCAAATTGCATGACTTATGTGGTAGATTTCATTGCTTGAAAATGTGTACTCAAAAATCTGGGCAGGAAGACAATGCCCTGTTTCCAGAAAATGTTGGATGAGTACTGATGTTCATGGGTGTTTTTAATGCATGTGAGTTTGTGGTTGGGGTAAAATCTTGATGTAAATACACTCAGGGTAATGTATTTTAAATACTAGCATGTTGGTCTTGGCATGTTGTATGTCTTACATGTTAGAATGAAAGGTGTGAATATCGGTGTTGAACATTCTGGAAAATTATCGCGCACAGACCAGGTGGCGATCGATCGCCACAAAGGGCGCGATCGATCGCCGAGGTCCAGTAGCCAAAATCAAAGCCACGCGATCGATCGCCATGAAAGGCGCGATCGATCGCCATGGGACAGTGGAGTTTGGCGATCGATCGCCAAGGGGTAGCGATCGATCGCCAGAAGCAAAATTTTGAAATATTGTTTTTTGTTGGATTTTTGATTTTGGATCATATATTGGCATCTAATATTGTGTTGTACACTGGTGTAGAGCCTTCACAGACGGCTACACAACGCAGGGGATAGAGTCCCACCACACACTACTTTTTGGAAAGGTACGTAAGCGACGTACGGGCATCCCAACGGGAGGGGGAGGCTCGCTTGCACATGGAGGCGGGTATATACTATACTGAGCGAGGATGAGATACCGCTAGTATAAAGAAGCGAGGATGAGATACCGCTTGTTTTGAGATTATAAAAGCGGAGAAGTATTAAAATAACCGATGACTGACTCAAGAAAAAGAGGAAATGTCATGACATTCATTTGTGAAACCATACATTCATATAATGTGTTATATTATGAATCATGGTACAGGGACAACCAGTGGGCATTGTAAATGCGATGGAAATACAGGAAGTGATTTGTATTTTATGATTGTGCATTTACGCCTTATTTTCATATTATGTTGAATATGAATTGTGATATGCTCATGTGTTGGGGATTGTCTTTGTAGGTGCTTTTGATGTTGAGAACCAGGGTCGGGGTTGAGAAGCTGAGCTGTAAGGAGAGTTACGGGATTAGCTACAAGATTTGAGAAAATTTTATATAGCTTCTACTTGTAGTAGAATAAGACTATAATGTAGCACCTTTTGTAGGAATTTGTGAAATCCCTTTTGAAACTTTTGCTACTGTATTCCTTAAGCTCAGGAAAATCAACATGACTCTTTACTCTGATTTATTCATATGAATGTTTAGTTCTCTTAATCGCACCTATTAGTATATTGAGATATCGGGGTCTCACATTTAGTGGTATCAGAGCAGTGGTTAGATAACCAGGGAAGAGTGAAGGGTAGCCTTTAGAGACAAGTTGGCTAGGTATTCATTGTTGGGCATGTTATGCATGTGATGCATATTGTTGTATAAGTATTATACTAACATGCTTTTGGATATGATACTCTTGTTATCTAACGGCTTATACTATGAACTGCTTTTGGTATTGTTGTTAACTCTTGTGTTGCAGCATGGCGGCTATTAACCCGGAGAACCTCAATGAAGAGGTAGGGGATATGGGCAGTATGAATGCTAGTGTTGCTCATGTGAATCCTTTACCGCCACCTGCTGTGGGAATAGAGCCCAGTGCACAGATGTTATTACCCGGGGAGCTCAGTTTGACACAGTTTCTGAATTTCCGTCCACCCATGTTTGAGGGGACCGAATCTGGAGAAGGGGCCGAAGAGTGGCTAGAACGGATAGAGCAGATACTTGTGACTGCGCCCTGTGCACGTACCGCATGGCTGAGGTTAGCCGAATTTCAGATGGCGAAGAAGCCTTCTATGTGGTGGAAGACCACTGTGGTGGAGCTGAGAGCTCAGGGCATGGTAGTAGACTGGACTGTATTCAGGACCCGGTTTCTTAACCGGTATTTTTCTGCCGCTGCTAGACAAGTCAAAGAGGACGAATTCACTAATTTGAAGCAGGGAAACATGTCAGTTTCAGACTTTGCCTTGCAGTATTCCTCACTGTTGAGGTATGTCCCCCATATTGCTGTGAGCAGCCATGCAAAGATGAGGCATTTCATGAAAGGACTCAGGCCAGAACTATTTGACCGGGTTATCTCCAACAACCCTAGCTCTTTTGATGACGCCCTGACACGGGCAGAGTTAGCGGAAATTGCAGTGGGAGCATACAAGGATGTTGTACCCCCTCCAGTACCATCACAGAGGCCTGTTGCTGATAGTTTGAAACCACGAGGAGATCAGTTCAAGACTCGTGGAGCCTCATCATCTTCCAGATTTAGCGGGAAGAAATCTCAGAGTCAGAAACAGAGCAATCGAGGACCTACACAGGGGAGTAAGGCAGGAGGGGACAGGTGTGACCGCTGTGGAGGATTTCACTTGTCACGTGACTGCCGAGGCTGTTATGTTTGTGGCAAGGTGGGCCACTTAGCTAGGAACTGCCCCAATCGGGCAAGTCAGACAGACACAGGGCCGAATAGGCCAAGATTTGATGCTGGGAGGGCACCACCGAGACAGCAGTTTGCGCCTCGACCGCAAGGAGGTCAGGCGGCAGGACCACCGCAGGGTCAGGTGTACGCACTGACTAGGGAGCAGGCTGAGGCAGCCCCAGAGGAGGTCATTGCTGGTACGTGTCATTTATTTACGTACCCTGCATTTATTTTGGTAGATACAGGTGCTTCTCATTCTTTTGTGTCTGTTGCTTTTGTGGAGAGACACCACTTGTGCTCGTCTCTGTTGCCCACGCCTCTCATGGTCTCGACACCCACGGGGAAGCATGTGATTGCGGATCGGCTGTTGTTTGATTGCCTCATTTATTTTGAGGGCAATGATCTGAGGGCTGATCTGATTCAGTTAGAGATGGCAGACTTTGACTGTATTATCGGCATTGATGTGTTGAGCAGATACCGAGCTGTGGTAGACTGTCGGCAGAGGACTGTTCGTTTTCTATCTGATCAGGGGTTCCAGTGGACTTTTTATGGGGACGGCTCTCGTCCAAGGATTCCAGTGATCTCAGCGGTTAAGATGTCGCGGTTATTGGAGCGCGGCCACACCGGTTACATCATTTATGCGGTGGATGTATCTGAGGAAAAAGAAGTGAGAGCCGAGGACATTCCAGTTGTGGCGGAGTTCATTGATGTGTTCCCAGATGAGATTCCGGGATTTCCGCCTGTCAGGGATGTTGAGTTTGCTATTGAGCTGTTACCGGGGACATCAGCCATTTCTCGTGCCCCATACAGGATGGCACCGGCAGAGCTGAGGGAACTAAAGGTACAGTTACAGGAGCTCCTTGACAAGGGATACATTCGTCCTAGTGTATCGCCTTGGGGTGCACCAGTCTTGTTCGTGAAAAAGAAGGATGGATCAATGCGTCTGTGCATTGACTACAGGCAATTGAACAAGGCTACAGTGAAGAACAGATATCCACTCCCGAGGATTGATGATCTGTTCGACCAGCTTCAGGGTACAGAGGTGTACTCGAAGATAGACTTGAGGTCAGGCTATCATCAGGTACGGGTTAGAACTGGTGATGTTCAAAAGACGGCTTTTAGAACTCGATATGGACACTATGAGTTCTTGGTGATGCCTTTCGGTGTGACAAATGCACCTGCAGTTTTTATGAGCCTGATGAACAGAGTATTTCAGGAGTACCTCGATCAGTTTGTGATCGTATTCATTGATGACATCCTCGTCTATTCAAGGAGTGAGGAGGATCATGCCAATCATCTGAGGATAGTGCTCCAGATCCTCAGAGATCATCAGTTGTACGCCAAACTCAGCAAGTGTGAGTTTTGGCTGAGCAGTGTTGCATTCTTGGGCCATATTATATCACGAGAAGGGATATCAGTAGACCCGAGGAAGATAGAGGCAGTTATGGATTGGTCTACCCCTACTTCAGTCAGTGAGATTCGGAGTTTTCTTGGGTTGGCTGGCTATTATCGACGTTTCGTCGAGGGTTTCTCAAAGATCGCCAAACCACTTACACAGCTGACTCAGAAGGGAGTCTCTTTTTGTTGGTCAGAGGCTTGTGAGCAGAGTTTCCGGGAATTGAAACACAGACTGACTACTGCACCAGTTCTTGTGATTCCCAAGGAGAACAAAGGATTTGTTCTTTATACCGACGCATCGCTACAGGGCTTAGGATGCGTACTGATGCAGGACAGACATGTAGTGGCTTATGCTTCGAGACAGTTGAAGCCACATGAGACGAGGTATCCAGTCCATGATCTGGAATTGGCAGCTATAGTTTTCGCCTTAAAGATATGGCGACACTACTTATACGGTACCTCATTCACCATCTTCACTGATCACAAAAGCCTGAAGTTCTTGTTTACACAGGCTGAGCTGAACATGAGACAGAGGAGATGGATGGATCTATTGAAGGATTATGATTGTGAAATCCTATACCATCCCGGGAAAGCAAACTTGACAGCCGACGCCTTGAGTCGGAAGGTGAGGAGCACAGCAGAGGATGCCATGTACCTATCGGCTATGTTGGGCTCCTACTGCCATTTGGGATTCGATTACGATGTGTCTACTTCACCAGTACAGGTTTTGACCTTGCTAGCTGAGCCGGTTATTTATGATCACATCAGGAAGGCTCAGGGGACCGATGCAGAGATTCAGAGATGGATGTCAGTGGTCCATTCAGATCAGCCATCGAGATTCAGAGTGGCTGAGGACGGTTCTTTGAGACTTGGCGATAGATGGGTGGTTCCAAATACACCCGAGTTGCGCCAGGGTATCTTACAGCGAGCTCATTGCAGTAGGATGAGTGTTCACCCAGGCGGGAAGAAGATGTATAAGGATCTACGCAACCAGTTCTGGTGGAGGCGTATGAAACAAGATGTCACCTCATTTGTCAAGCGCTGTTTGATTTGTCAACAGGTGAAGGCTGAGAGGCAGAGGCCTGGAGGTGAACTAAGGAGTTTGGAGATACCCGAGTGGAAGTGGCAGCACGTGTCGATGGACTTCGTGACCCACTTACCGAGGACTGTTTCGGGTTTTGATGCCATCTGGGTAGTCGTGGACAGATTGACTAAAGTGGCTCATTTCATTCCTTACTGTATGACATATACGCACTTGAGGATGGCACAGTTATATGTCAGAGATATAGTGAGACTACACGGGATTCCTGTTTCGATAGTGTCTGATCGAGATCCACGGTTCACATCTCACTTTTGGGAAGGTCTGCAGAAAGCTCTAGGTACGGAGTTGAGGCTGAGCACAGCCTATCACCCTCAGACGGACGGACAGACTGAGCGTACGATACAGACGCTCGAGGATATGTTGAGAGCTTGTGTGTTAGAGTTCGACATATCATGGCAGGACTTGATAGCCTTGGTGGAGTTCTCTTACAACAACAGCTACCAGGCAAGTATACAGATGGCTCCTTTTGAGGCCCTCTATGGTAGGCGTTGTAGGTCACCCTTGTGTTGGGATGACTTGGACCGTAAGTCGGTTGGAGGACCAGAGTTGGTTCAGGAAATGGAAGAGAAAGTTAAGGTTATCAGACGAAAGATGAAGGCAGCTCAGGATAGACAGGCAGCATATGCCAATCAGCGGCGGAGACCGTTGGAGTTTCAGTTGGGCGACAGAGTTTTTCTGAAGATCTCACCCTTCAGGGGTGTGGTACGGTTTGGTATGCGGGGGAAGTTGTCTCCTAGATACGTGGGGCCGTATGAGATCTTACAGCGTGTGGGTACTCTGGCGTACCGTTTGGCTTTACCGCCTTCTCTGTCGGGTATACACGATGTATTCCATGTGTCTATGCTGAGGAAGTATGAGCCGGACCCTTCACATGTGTTACAGCCTTCTGAGGTTCAGATTGAGTCCGATGTTTCCTATGTGGAGCGGCCTATCAGGATTTTGGATAGGGCAGATCGCAGACTGAGAAACAAAGTTATACCTATGGTCAAAGTTCAGTGGGATCGTAGGGGTGTCGAGGAGGCCACGTGGGAGACGGAGCGACACATGGTGCAGCACTACCCAGAACTGTTTTCTGGTATGTGATTTACGTTTCATTTTATTTTGGGTAAGTGCATGCTGATTTCGAGGGCGAAATCCTATAAGTAGGGGAGTATTGTGATATCCCCGAAATGATTATGTGTTATTTAAACATTAATCATTGTTGTGAAATTTATGGTACTAATTCTTGTGATGAATTAATAATATTGGGAGGTGCATGTGAGGGTGCATGTGTTACATGTTGGGATTTTGGGGATTGTGGCATGTTTAATTTGGGGTGTGTGTTAATCGTTTTGGTAAAGTATATTTTAAATGGGAATTGAAGTATTTTAATGAGAAAATACTATAAAATATCATGTGAGGATATTTTAATACATCGTGCGAAATACCGGGACCAAAACATAACACATCACATAAACCCACCACAAACCACCCCCCCTTGACCCATACCCTGCTGCCAGCTGCAGCTTGCCCATACCTTTTCCCTTACCTCTCACTCCACCTTGTCATAACTGAAATCACTCCATTCTTTCCAACTTTTTCGTCCAACATCTGGTAAGGGAAAACAAGAGGAGATCCACCATTTTTCTTGCTTGGAAAGCTTGCAAAAATCGGAGCCAAAAGGGGTGAGAAACCATTTCTGGGTTTGAAGTTTTTGTTGTTGAGTTCATACTTTGTTTAGTGTGAGAAATGGCATGTTAGGTTAGGTTTCGTTAAACCTTCGATTCATGTTCATTTATGGTGTGTTTATGAAGCTTCCAGTATTTTTCCTTGAGCACATTACATGTTTTATGTGGTAGATTTAAGCATGTAAACTATGGTGTTCGAAAATCTGGGTAGATATTTTCCCCTGTTTTCTGGAAATATGTGATCTGGGAGTGATATTGAAGGGGTGGTATTATGCATGTTAGAAGGGTTTTTGAATGAACCTTCGATGTGAAAATATGCATGGTAGTTTGGTGAAACCCTTGGCATTTTTATTCGAGCAAATTGCATGACTTATGTGGTAGATTTCATTGCTTGAAAATGTGTACTCAAAAATCTGGGCAGGAAGACAATGCCCTGTTTCCAGAAAATGTTGGATGAGTACTGATGTTCATGGGTGTTTTTAATGCATGTGAGTTTGTGGTTGGGGTACAATCTTGATGTAAATACACTCAGGGTAATGTATTTTAAATACTAGCATGTTGGTCTTGGCATGTTGTATGTCTTACATGTTAGAATGAAAGGTGTGAATATCGGTGTTGAACATTCTGGAAAATTATCGCGCACAGACCAGGTGGCGATCGATCGCCACAAAGGGCGCGATCGATCGCCGAGGTCCAGTAGCCAAAATCAAAGCCACGCGATCGATCGCCATGAAAGGCGCGATCGATCGCCATGGGACAGTGGAGTTTGGCGATCGATCGCCAAGGGGTAGCGATCGATCGCCAGAAGCAAAATTTTGAAATATTGTTTTTTGTTGGATTTTTGATTTTGGATCATATATTGGCATCTAATATTGTGTTGTACACTGGTGTAGAGCCTTCACAGACGGCTACACAACGCAGGGGATAGAGTCCCACCACACACTACTTTTTGGAAAGGTACGTAAGCGACGTACGGGCATCCCAACGGTAACATGTATTTATGTTTTGTCTGCATGACACATGATGAATGCAATGTGATGCATTATTGAGTTGATACATGTTATTATGCATTGTTGTTGCATATTATGCATTGTTGTTGCATATTGTGATGTGGGATAAAGAGATGTATTCCACGAGTCAGGGCGATCACGGTTAAGGTGTTAATGCTTACGCTTTACCGCTAAAAATGTGGAGCGGGAGGGGGGAGGCTCGCTTGCACATGGAGGCGGGTATATACTATACTGAGCGAGGATGAGATACCGCTAGTATAAAGAAGCGAGGATGAGATACCGCTTGTTTTGAGATTATAAAAGCGGAGAAGTATTAAAATAACCGATGATGACTGACTCTAGAAAAAGAGGAAATGTCATGACATTCATTTGTGAAACCATACATTCATATAATGTGTTATATTATGAATCATGGTACAGGGACAACCAGTGGGCATTGTAAATGCGATGGAAATACAGGAAGTGATTTGTATTTTATGATTGTGCATTTACGCCTTATTTTCATATTATGTTGAATATGAATTGTGATATGCTCATGTGTTGGGGATTGTCTTTGTAGGTGCTTTTGATGTTGAGAACCAGGGTCGGGGTTGAGAAGCTGAGCTGTAAGGAGAGTTACGGGATTAGCTACAAGATTTGAGAAAATTTTATATAGCTTCTACTTGTAGTAGAATAAGACTATAATGTAGCACCTTTTGTAGGAATTTGTGAAATCCCTTTTGAAACTTTTGCTACTGTATTCCTTAAGCTCAGGAAAATCAACATGACTCTTTACTCTGATTTATTCATATGAATGTTTAGTTCTCTTAATCGCACCTATTAGTATATTGAGATATCGGGGTCTCACATTTAGTGGTATCAGAGCAGTGGTTAGATAACCAGGGAAGAGTGAAGGGTAGCCTTTAGAGACAAGTTGGCTAGGTATTCATTGTTGGGCATGTTATGCATGTGATGCATATTGTTGTATAAGTATTATACTAACATGCTTTTGGATATGATACTCTTGTTATCTAACGGCTTATACTATGAACTGCTTTTGGTATTGTTGTTAACTCTTGTGTTGCAGCATGGCGGCTATTAACCCGGAGAACCTCAATGAAGAGGTAGGGGATATGGGCAGTATGAATGCTAGTGTTGCTCATGTGAATCCTTTACCGCCACCTGCTGTGGGAATAGAGCCCAGTGCACAGATGTTATTACCCGGGGAGCTCAGTTTGACACAGTTTCTGAATTTCCGTCCACCCATGTTTGAGGGGACCGAATCTGGAGAAGGGGCCGAAGAGTGGCTAGAACGGATAGAGCAGATACTTGTGACTGCGCCCTGTGCACGTACCGCATGGCTGAGGTTAGCCGAATTTCAGATGGCGAAGAAGCCTTCTATGTGGTGGAAGACCACTGTGGTGGAGCTGAGAGCTCAGGGCATGGTAGTAGACTGGACTGTATTCAGGACCCGGTTTCTTAACCGGTATTTTTCTGCCGCTGCTAGACAAGTCAAAGAGGACGAATTCACTAATTTGAAGCAGGGAAACATGTCAGTTTCAGACTTTGCCTTGCAGTATTCCTCACTGTTGAGGTATGTCCCCCATATTGCTGTGAGCAGCCATGCAAAGATGAGGCATTTCATGAAAGGACTCAGGCCAGAACTATTTGACCGGGTTATCTCCAACAACCCTAGCTCTTTTGATGACGCCCTGACACGGGCAGAGTTAGCGGAAATTGCAGTGGGAGCATACAAGGATGTTGTACCCCCTCCAGTACCATCACAGAGGCCTGTTGCTGATAGTTTGAAACCACGAGGAGATCAGTTCAAGACTCGTGGAGCCTCATCATCTTCCAGATTTAGCGGGAAGAAATCTCAGAGTCAGAAACAGAGCAATCGAGGACCTACACAGGGGAGTAAGGCAGGAGGGGACAGGTGTGACCGCTGTGGAGGATTTCACTTGTCACGTGACTGCCGAGGCTGTTATGTTTGTGGCAAGGTGGGCCACTTAGCTAGGAACTGCCCCAATCGGGCAAGTCAGACAGACTCAGGGCCGAATAGGCCAAGATTTGATGCTGGGAGGGCACCACCGAGACAGCAGTTTGCGCCTCGACCGCAAGGAGGTCAGGCGGCAGGACCACCGCAGGGTCAGGTGTACGCACTGACTAGGGAGCAGGCTGAGGCAGCCCCAGAGGAGGTCATTGCTGGTACGTGTCATTTATTTACGTACCCTGCATTTATTTTGGTAGATACAGGTGCTTCTCATTCTTTTGTGTCTGTTGCTTTTGTGGAGAGACACCACTTGTGCTCGTCTCTGTTGCCCACGCCTCTCATGGTCTCGACACCCACGGGGAAGCATGTGATTGCGGATCGGCTGTTGTCTGATTGCCTCATTTATTTTGAGGGCAATGATCTGAGGGCTGATCTGATTCAGTTAGAGATGGCAGACTTTGACTGTATTATCGGCATTGATGTGTTGAGCAGATACCGAGCTGTGGTAGACTGTCGGCAGAGGACTGTTCGTTTTCTATCTGATCAGGGGTTCCAGTGGACTTTTTATGGGGACGGCTCTCGTCCAAGGATTCCAGTGATCTCAGCGGTTAAGATGTCGCGGTTATTGGAGCGCGGCCACACCGGTTACATCATTTATGCGGTGGATGTATCTGAGGAAAAAGAAGTGAGAGCCGAGGACATTCCAGTTGTGGCGGAGTTCATTGATGTGTTCCCAGATGAGATTCCGGGATTTCCGCCTGTCAGGGATGTTGAGTTTGCTATTGAGCTGTTACCGGGGACATCAGCCATTTCTCGTGCCCCATACAGGATGGCACCGGCAGAGCTGAGGGAACTAAAGGTACAGTTACAGGAGCTCCTTGACAAGGGATACATTCGTCCTAGTGTATCGCCTTGGGGTGCACCAGTCTTGTTCGTGAAAAAGAAGGATGGATCAATGCGTCTGTGCATTGACTACAGGCAATTGAACAAGGCTACAGTGAAGAACAGATATCCACTCCCGAGGATTGATGATCTGTTCGACCAGCTTCAGGGTACAGAGGTGTACTCGAAGATAGACTTGAGGTCAGGCTATCATCAGGTACGGGTTAGAACTGGTGATGTTCAAAAGACGGCTTTTAGAACTCGATATGGACACTATGAGTTCTTGGTGATGCCTTTCGGTGTGACAAATGCACCTGCAGTTTTTATGAGCCTGATGAACAGAGTATTTCAGGAGTACCTCGATCAGTTTGTGATCGTATTCATTGATGACATCCTCGTCTATTCAAGGAGTGAGGAGGATCATGCCAATCATCTGAGGATAGTGCTCCAGATCCTCAGAGATCATCAGTTGTACGCCAAACTCAGCAAGTGTGAGTTTTGGCTGAGCAGTGTTGCATTCTTGGGCCATATTATATCACGAGAAGGGATATCAGTAGACCCGAGGAAGATAGAGGCAGTTATGGATTGGTCTACCCCTACTTCAGTCAGTGAGATTCGGAGTTTTCTTGGGTTGGCTGGCTATTATCGACGTTTCGTCGAGGGTTTCTCAAAGATCGCCAAACCACTTACACAGCTGACTCAGAAGGGAGTCTCTTTTTGTTGGTCAGAGGCTTGTGAGCAGAGTTTCCGGGAATTGAAACACAGACTGACTACTGCACCAGTTCTTGTGATTCCCAAGGAGAACAAAGGATTTGTTCTTTATACCGACGCATCGCTACAGGGCTTAGGATGCGTACTGATGCAGGACAGACATGTAGTGGCTTATGCTTCGAGACAGTTGAAGCCACATGAGACGAGGTATCCAGTCCATGATCTGGAATTGGCAGCTATAGTTTTCGCCTTAAAGATATGGCGACACTACTTATACGGTACCTCATTCACCATCTTCACTGATCACAAAAGCCTGAAGTTCTTGTTTACACAGGCTGAGCTGAACATGAGACAGAGGAGATGGATGGATCTATTGAAGGATTATGATTGTGAAATCCTATACCATCCCGGGAAAGCAAACTTGACAGCCGACGCCTTGAGTCGGAAGGTGAGGAGCACAGCAGAGGATGCCATGTACCTATCGGCTATGTTGGGCTCCTACTGCCATTTGGGATTCGATTACGATGTGTCTACTTCACCAGTACAGGTTTTGACCTTGCTAGCTGAGCCGGTTATTTATGATCACATCAGGAAGGCTCAGGGGACCGATGCAGAGATTCAGAGATGGATGTCAGTGGTCCATTCAGATCAGCCATCGAGATTCAGAGTGGCTGAGGACGGTTCTTTGAGACTTGGCGATAGATGGGTGGTTCCAAATACACCCGAGTTGCGCCAGGGTATCTTACAGCGAGCTCATTGCAGTAGGATGAGTGTTCACCCAGGCGGGAAGAAGATGTATAAGGATCTACGCAACCAGTTCTGGTGGAGGCGTATGAAACAAGATGTCACCTCATTTGTCAAGCGCTGTTTGATTTGTCAACAGGTGAAGGCTGAGAGGCAGAGGCCTGGAGGTGAACTAAGGAGTTTGGAGATACCCGAGTGGAAGTGGCAGCACGTGTCGATGGACTTCGTGACCCACTTACCGAGGACTGTTTCGGGTTTTGATGCCATCTGGGTAGTCGTGGACAGATTGACTAAAGTGGCTCATTTCATTCCTTACTGTATGACATATACGCACTTGAGGATGGCACAGTTATATGTCAGAGATATAGTGAGACTACACGGGATTCCTGTTTCGATAGTGTCTGATCGAGATCCACGGTTCACATCTCACTTTTGGGAAGGTCTGCAGAAAGCTCTAGGTACGGAGTTGAGGCTGAGCACAGCCTATCACCCTCAGACGGACGGACAGACTGAGCGTACGATACAGACGCTCGAGGATATGTTGAGAGCTTGTGTGTTAGAGTTCGACATATCATGGCAGGACTTGATAGCCTTGGTGGAGTTCTCTTACAACAACAGCTACCAGGCAAGTATACAGATGGCTCCTTTTGAGGCCCTCTATGGTAGGCGTTGTAGGTCACCCTTGTGTTGGGATGACTTGGACCGTAAGTCGGTTGGAGGACCAGAGTTGGTTCAGGAAATGGAAGAGAAAGTTAAGGTTATCAGACGAAAGATGAAGGCAGCTCAGGATAGACAGGCAGCATATGCCAATCAGCGGCGGAGACCGTTGGAGTTTCAGTTGGGCGACAGAGTTTTTCTGAAGATCTCACCCTTCAGGGGTGTGGTACGGTTTGGTATGCGGGGGAAGTTGTCTCCTAGATACGTGGGGCCGTATGAGATCTTACAGCGTGTGGGTACTCTGGCGTACCGTTTGGCTTTACCGCCTTCTCTGTCGGGTATACACGATGTATTCCATGTGTCTATGCTGAGGAAGTATGAGCCGGACCCTTCACATGTGTTACAGCCTTCTGAGGTTCAGATTGAGTCCGATGTTTCCTATGTGGAGCGGCCTATCAGGATTTTGGATAGGGCAGATCGCAGACTGAGAAACAAAGTTATACCTATGGTCAAAGTTCAGTGGGATCGTAGGGGTGTCGAGGAGGCCACGTGGGAGACGGAGCGACACATGGTGCAGCACTACCCAGAACTGTTTTCTGGTATGTGATTTACGTTTCATTTTATTTTGGGTAAGTGCATGCTGATTTCGAGGGCGAAATCCTATAAGTAGGGGAGTATTGTGATATCCCCGAAATGATTATGTGTTATTTAAACATTAATCATTGTTGTGAAATTTATGGTACTAATTCTTGTGATGAATTAATAATATTGGGAGGTGCATGTGAGGGTGCATGTGTTACATGTTGGGATTTTGGGGATTGTGGCATGTTTAATTTGGGGTGTGTGTTAATCGTTTTGGTAAAGTATATTTTAAATGGGAATTGAAGTATTTTAATGAGAAAATACTATAAAATATCATGTGAGGATATTTTAATACATCGTGCGAAATACCGGGACCAAAACATAACACATCACATAAACCCACCACAAACCACCCCCCCTTGACCCATACCCTGCTGCCAGCTGCAGCTTGCCCATACCTTTTCCCTTACCTCTCACTCCACCTTGTCATAACTGAAATCACTCCATTCTTTCCAACTTTTTCGTCCAACATCTGGTAAGGGAAAACAAGAGGAGATCCACCATTTTTCTTGCTTGGAAAGCTTGCAAAAATCGGAGCCAAAAGGGGTGAGAAACCATTTCTGGGTTTGAAGTTTTTGTTGTTGAGTTCATACTTTGTTTAGTGTGAGAAATGGCATGTTAGGTTAGGTTTCGTTAAACCTTCGATTCATGTTCATTTATGGTGTGTTTATGAAGCTTCCAGTATTTTTCCTTGAGCACATTACATGTTTTATGTGGTAGATTTAAGCATGTAAAGTATGGTGTTCGAAAATCTGGGTAGATATTTTCCCCTGTTTTCTGGAAATATGTGATCTGGGAGTGATATTGAAGGGGTGGTATTATGCATGTTAGAAGGGTTTTTGAATGAACCTTCGATGTGAAAATATGCATGGTAGTTTGGTGAAACCCTTGGCATTTTTATTCGAGCAAATTGCATGACTTATGTGGTAGATTTCATTGCTTGAAAATGTGTACTCAAAAATCTGGGCAGGAAGACAATGCCCTGTTTCCAGAAAATGTTGGATGAGTACTGATGTTCATGGGTGTTTTTAATGCATGTGAGTTTGTGGTTGGGGTAAAATCTTGATGTAAATACACTCAGGGTAATGTATTTTAAATACTAGCATGTTGGTCTTGGCATGTTGTATGTCTTACATGTTAGAATGAAAGGTGTGAATATCGGTGTTGAACATTCTGGAAAATTATCGCGCACAGACCAGGTGGCGATCGATCGCCACAAAGGGCGCGATCGATCGCCATGAAAGGCGCGATCGATCGCCATGGGACAGTGGAGTTTGGCGATCGATCGCCAAGGGGTAGCGATCGATCGCCAGAAGCAAAATTTTGAAATATTGTTTTTTGTTGGATTTTTGATTTTGGATCATATATTGGCATCTAATATTGTGTTGTACACTGGTGTAGAGCCTTCACAGACGGCTACACAACGCAGGGGATAGAGTCCCACCACACACTACTTTTTGGAAAGGTACGTAAGCGACGTACGGGCATCCCAACGGTAACATGTATTTATGTTTTGTCTGCATGACACATGATGAATGCAATGTGATGCATTATTGAGTTGATACATGTTATTATGCATTGTTGTTGCATATTATGCATTGTTGTTGCATATTGTGATGTGGGATAAAGAGATGTATTCCACGAGTCAGGGCGATCACGGTTAAGGTGTTAATGCTTACGCTTTACCGCTAAAAATGTGGAGCGGGAGGGGGGAGGCTCGCTTGCACATGGAGGCGGGTATATACTATACTGAGCGAGGATGAGATACCGCTAGTATAAAGAAGCGAGGATGAGATACCGCTTGTTTTGAGATTATAAAAGCGGAGAAGTATTAAAATAACCGATGACTGACTCAAGAAAAAGAGGAAATGTCATGACATTCATTTGTGAAACCATACATTCATATAATGTGTTATATTATGAATCATGGTACAGGGACAACCAGTGGGCATTGTAAATGCGATGGAAATACAGGAAGTGATTTGTATTTTATGATTGTGCATTTACGCCTTATTTTCATATTATGTTGAATATGAATTGTGATATGCTCATGTGTTGGGGATTGTCTTTGTAGGTGCTTTTGATGTTGAGAACCAGGGTCGGGGTTGAGAAGCTGAGCTGTAAGGAGAGTTACGGGATTAGCTACAAGATTTGAGAAAATTTTATATAGCTTCTACTTGTAGTAGAATAAGACTATAATGTAGCACCTTTTGTAGGAATTTGTGAAATCCCTTTTGAAACTTTTGCTACTGTATTCCTTAAGCTCAGGAAAATCAACATGACTCTTTACTCTGATTTATTCATATGAATGTTTAGTTCTCTTAATCGCACCTATTAGTATATTGAGATATCGGGGTCTCACATGGACCTACTCAAGGACTATGACTGTGAGATCGAGTACCATCCCGGGAAAGCCAATTTGACAGCGGACGCCTTGAGCCGGAAAGTGAGGAGTTATGCTGAGGACGTCATCCATTTGTCTGCTATGATGACCTCCTATTGCCATCTGGGCTATGACTTCGACATTGATACATCGTCTGTGTATGTATCGACTCTGTTAGCCGAGCCAGACATCTATGAGAACATCAGGAGAGCTCAGAGGTCAGATGATGAAGTTCAGAGGTGGTTATCTTTAGTACATCTTGGTCAGCCAACGAAGTTCAGGGTGGCAGATGACGGATCCTTGAGATTGGGTGACCGATGGGTGGTTCCAAATACGCCGGAGTTGCGTAAAGGGATCTTGGAGCGAGCTCACAGTAGCAGACTTAGCATCCACCCAGGCGGGAAGAAGATGTACAGAGATTTGCGTGGTCATTTTTGGTGGAAAAGGATGAAATCAGATGTCGTCGCTTTTGTGAAGAGGTGTTTGATCTGCCAGTAGGTTAAGGCAGAGAGACAGAGACCTGGCGGCGAGTTGAGAAGCTTGGAGATACCGAAGTGGAAGTGGGAGCACATTTCCATGGACTTCGTGACTCATTTGCCGAGGAGTGCTTCAGGCTTCGATGCTATTTGGGTGATTGTGGACAGATTGACTAAGGTAGCCCACTTTATTCCCTATAGCATGACGTCCACATTCTTGAGGATGGCGCAGTTATATATTAGAGATGTGGTGAGATTGCATGGGATCCCCGTTTCCATTGTGTCAGATCGAGATCCGCGATTCACATCTCATTTTTGGGAAGGCCTTCAGTCAGCTTTGGGAACTGAGGTCAGATTGAGTACTGCTTATCATCCTCAGACGGATGGCCAGACCGAGCGCACGATTCAGACGCTCGAGGACATGTTGAGAGCTTGCGTATTGGAGTTCGACGCCTCTTGGCAAGATTCAGTGCCTCTGGTAGAGTTTTCTTATAACAATAGCTACCAGGCAAGTATTCAGATGGCTCCGTTTGAAGCTCTTTATGGCAGACGATGTAGATCACCCTTATGTTGGGATGATTTGGACAGTAGACCAGTCGGAGGGCCTGAGTTGATCCGGGAAATGGAAGAGAAGATAAAGATTATAAGACAGAAAATGAAAGCGGCCCAAGACAGACAGGCAGCTTATGCGAATAAACGGCGGAGACCGTTGGAATTTCAGTTGGGAGATAAGGTCTTTTTGAAGATCTCGCCTTTCAGAGGCGTTGTGCGATTTGGGATGCGCGGGAAACTGTCTCCGAGGTATGTTGGACCGTACGAGATCTTGCAGCGCATCGGCACCTTAGCTTACCGACTGGCTTTGCCGCCTTCTTTATCTGGGATACATGATGTGTTTCATGTATCGATGTTGCGAAAGTATGAGCCGGATCCGTCTCACGTGTTACAGCCTTCCGAAGTTCAGTTGGAATCCGATGTGTCTTATGTGGAACGGCCTGTTAGAATTCTGGACAGAGCAGACCGTAGACTTCGGAACAAAGTGATACCGATGATCAAAGTTCAGTGGGATCGCAGGGGTGTCGAGGAGGCTACGTGGGAGACGGAGCAGCATATGGTGCAGCACTACCCGGAACTATTCTCTGGTATGAGTTTATGTTTAGTTTCTGTTGGGGTAAGTGCATGTGATTTCGAGGACGAAATCTTATAAGTAGGGGAGTATTGTGACATCCCCGAAATGGTTAATTGCTTTTTGGTGCATTAATTGTGTTTACATGATTAATTATGTGGTAATTGATTATGTGTTGGGATTTATTTACCTTATGTGGAAATGCATGGTCATGTGGGTAGGGTGACCCGGGATTGCATTTTAGGGTGCATGTGGTGCATGTTGGGTAAATATTATGGGAAGCATGATTTATTTGCCTTGGTTAGCAATTTATGAGAAATCATGTGTTAATTGATATTATGGTGCATTTTGAGTAAATGCTTTGAAAAATATCATGTTGGGGTGTTTTATACACCATGGAATTACTTTGGCATGTATTTTAAATTAAAACTCACTTTTATCATCCAACCCACCCTTACATCCACTCACTCTTACTTTACCAAATATCACACCCAAACCCTTCCCTTCCCCTTAATTTCGAGTTCCACCTTTGGGGTGAAGAGGAGACCTTGCAAACTTTGATTTGTGGAAGATTGTTGGGTGATTTGAGATCCCCAAGAGGTATGGGTACCTCATGGTTTATTTTTGTAAGGTTTTGTTTAAGTTTGGGTTGGTTTTGAAGGGTTTAAAATGGGTTTGTGTTGGGTGTTGTGATTTTGGTAGTGTTTTGGTTGGATGTGGTTTATATGAGTTTGTTATGATGTTTATGGGTGGTTTTGAGTTGTTGGGTTTGATTAATGTTGGTATTGGTGGGTTTGTTTGTGTTTGGGAAGGAGATGGGTGAATAGTGCCCGAATCTCGCTTGCCCGCAGCTCGGCGATCGATCGGCGTCCGCTCGCGATCGATCGTGAGCAACAGCGCTGAGGCAGTGCACTTCAGCGATCGATCGCGAGATGAGCGCGATCGATCGGCGAGTCCGCGATCGATCGGCGCGAGCTCCGCGATCGATCGCGGATTGTTGAAATTTGTTGGCTGAGACAGTGTGGTCTCGCGATCGATCGGGGCTTGTTGGAGATCGATCGCGAGACACCAAAAATGGTGTTTTTGGGTGTTTTTGTGGGATTTTTGGTATTGGACTATTATTGGGTTCTAATATTGGTATTTGTGAATATGTAGAACCAACCCAGGTGGCAACGCAGCCAAGGAATTGAGGTCCAACCACATTCCACTTTTTGGAAAGGTACGTAGTGGACGTACGGGCACCCAACGGTAACATGTATTTTATATACTCATTGTTTATGCATTATGGATGCGAGTATATATGTGGTATTGCATTGTGGATGCATATACATGTTGATTTATGCCATATGTGGTATTGCATTGTGGATGCATATACATGGTAATTTATGCATATTGATGATAGATGCATATGATGATTATTGGATGCACATCCCATGAGTCGTGGTCATCCTTTGATGATTTTAATGCTTGCCGCTTTTTGTATTGGTTCCGCTAAATGTGAAGCGAGGGGTGGGAGCGCCGCATGTCACATTTGAGCGTGGTTATCATATAGGACGAGGAAAGGGTATTTGCCGCTCAATGAGAGGCGAGGGGTGGGAGTCCCGCAGTCCATTGAAGCGAGGTTATCCTATGCCGTCTATATGTAAATAAGCGAGGGGCATTAAAATACACTGTGATGGACAGACTAGGGAATGGTGACCAATATTTGGTACTGTTGAGATGGTATATGATGTCATGACATGTTTTGGCCATTAAAAATAATCTGTTGATTATACTCATGAGTTATGGTACAGGGACAACCAAACGGGAAGCGTTTGAAATGCATGGGAAAACAGGAAGTGTTTTATATTGATTATGCATTTACGCTTTATCTTCATATTGTGTTGAATATGAATGATTATTATTGCTCATGTTTGGGGGTTGTCCTTGTAGGTACCTTTTTGGCATGATAGCAAGCTTTGAACGGGTTGAGGTGGTGAGCTTGTGAAGCATTCTTTTGAGGATTAAAGGACAGGATTATTTTGTCTAGTGTCTACTCTAGGAGTAGTGTAAAACTAGTTGATAGCATTCATTGATGAGGAATGTAATTAATCCATTCTTTTTGGAAGTCCTTATTATTATGGCATGTAATGCTTAAAGCTCATAGACTCAACATGTTCTTTTCTCACTCTGATCATTATATTAGCTCTATCATGCCTTGTTTCCGCACTTAAGGATTAGGGTCCTTACAGTGGGAGACGGAGCGGCGTATGGTACAGCACTACCCGGAACTATTCTCTGGTATGTGATTTATGTTTAGTTTCTTTTGGGGTAAGTGCATGCGATTTCGAGGACGAAATCTTATAAGTAGGGGAGTAATGTGACGCCCCGGAATAATTAACTACAATTAAGGCGTTAATTATGTTCATGTGCTTAATTATGTGGATAATTGATTTTGTGCTTAAATTAATTATCACGATGAAATGCTTAGTCACATGATAGGCATGACCCGGGGGTTACGTTTCAAGGTGCATGTTATGCATGATAGGAAATGGGGTTAACATGATTTAATTGTGTTGATTGTTAATTATGAGGAAAGTATGAATTTAACGAAGTTGGTTGCATTTTGTAAAATGCTTTTAAAATACCATGTTGGAGTATTTCATACATCATGTTAAGTGTTGGGGTACAATTTAATTAAACCCACATAACCTCCCACCACCCCACCTTTTTAATTCATTTCCCCCCTTTACACTCAAAATCCCCAAAATCATTTCTCCCAAACCCTTTTCCCCAATTTTCGAGTTTGGCACTAAGGTGGGAAAGAAATCCTTGCAAAAGCTTCACCCTTGTGATTCTTGGTAAGATTTAAGCCCTATGGTGCGTATATATCACTCCTTGAAACTTTTGTAAAGTTTTATTTAAGTTTGTGTTGATTTTGGAGGGTTTGAAATGGATTTATATGGGTATGTGTTATTTATGGTTGGGGAATGATTTTTGAAGTGTTTTAAGTGGGTTTTAGTAAGTTATGATGTTATTGTTATTGTTGGGAAGTTTGGTGTTGTAAGGTATGAAGATGAGTTTGCAAAATGCTAATAAAAATGGTGAAATCGCGGCCACTGTAAGTGGCGATCGATCGCTACAAAAGCAGCGATCGATCGCCGAGAAGCAGTACGCGAAGAAGAGCTTAGGCGATCGATCGCCTCAAATGGCGCGATCGATCGCCAACGTCCAGTAGCCTTTTCACGTATCAGGCGATCGATCGCCTAAAATTAAGCGATCGATCGCCGCAAGGCAGAAGAGCGAGGCGATCGATCGCCTCAAGTAGCGATCGATCGCCACTGTGTAAATTATGGAAAATGTTGATTTTTGTTGAATTTTTGGTATTTGGCTATTGTTTAGCTTCTAATATCGATTTGTATGGTTGTGTAGAACCATCCCAGGTGCCAACAACATCGAGAAGATAGAGTTCTTCAATTTCTCCACTTTTGGAATTAAGGTACGTAAGAAGCGTACGGGCATCGGACGGTAACACACTCCTAACTCTGACTATGCATTAATTGCATAAGTATTCACGATGTTTATGATGATGATGATTTTGATGAGGTAGTTTATGATGAGGATTTTGATAAGTAAGTTTATGATGATGATGTTATGATAAAGGAAGATGATATAATGTTTATAAAGATGATTATGATAAGTAAGTTATGATGATGATGATTTTGATGAGGTAGTTTATGATGAGGATTTTGATAAGTAAGTTTATGATGATGCAATACGATGTTTATGATGTGGTAAGATGCCACGGGGTAAGATGCCTACATGATAAGAGACTATACTCCTATATTATGACTATGAATGTATAACAATTTACGATGCCACGATGATGTGTATAATGCATGAAGATGATAAGATATTTAAGATGATGTTATGATAAGTAAGTCCATGATGAAGATGATTTGATAATGAATCAAGACGATAAGATACTTACGATGATGTTATGATGAATAAAGATGATTTTATGATAAATAAAGATGACAAGATGCTTAAGATTATGTTATGATAAATGATGATGATAAGACGTTACTATAACGATTATAATGAGACGATGATGTCTATAAGATGATAATGCTTATATGATAATGATGTTTACAAGATGATGATGTTTATAAGATGCTATGATTTTTATGATGAATATGAAACTATGTTCTTAAGAATGGTTGAATGTCCGGTGGTTATTATGGGCAAGCTAGGAAGGTCTTGCCGCTCACATAAATGAGCGATGGGGTACATCCGCTATCAAGGTGTAGCGATGGGTATCATCCGCTGATGAGCGATGGGGTACATCCGCTATCAAGGTGTAGCGATGGGTATCATCCGCTGAGCGATGGGGTACATCCGCTATCAAGGTGTAGCGATGGGTATCATCCGCTGAATAAGAGATACATCCGCTATCAAGGCGTAGCGATGGGTATCATAAGATGTGTTATGTCGAGCGAGGGGGCCATTTGTGCCGCTGTCATAATAGCACCCGGACAGTTCCATTTCTAATTAACATAGTTTGTTGTGAACATATATGTGAAGTATGATGTTTAATCACTTATGGCAAGAACTAATGATTTTATGCATGACTATGAAACAGGGACAACCAAAGAGGGTTAATACGATTAACCAGGAAGTATATGTTATCAATTACTTTCATGCAATTATTTACATGCCATTTCCTTATGATTATTAAGTAACGATGTATATGCTCATGATGGGTTGTTCCTGTAGGTACACCTTTGGACTAATGGACTAAGGGCTGGGTTGAGGCAGTGAGCTTTGAGAAGCATGGAAGAAGTTAGGATGCAAGAACTTTTGGATAGTATCTACTCTAGGAGTAGAATAATTCTATCGCCTTAACATTCATTTTGTGAATGTAATTATTTTAGCTCTTAAAATTTCATTCTCGGCCCATAATTTTACTAGCTCTAAGCTGCAACTGAAACCCTAAGACGTTATAAATGCATGTTTAGTCCCTAATAGGTGATTAAGACGATGTCAAGGTAGGAAGACCCCACAAAATTGTTTTCTTTAAAGTCTTTATTTAAGTCTTTATTTACATACATCAATTGTTGTGCATTCATATCATGTCCCATCCAAACTTGCAAAAGTGCGTTCGATCCTCCCCTCAATGGTATCAGAGCCAGGTTACGTCCAAATCTAGATCTATCTTCAACTTGTAGAAACCATTCCTTAGTTTTAAGATTATTATTTTAAGTTCATACTGTTATGGTGTTACTGTTTGCGTTGGTCAGCCAGTAAGTCCGTTGGTCAGCCGTATGTAGGTGGTCCCGGTGGTGGTCCCGTACTCCGTAAACACTGTTCTCAGTAGACAACTTAACAATAAGAATTTAAAAACTTTTCTATGGCTTCATCAATTAGAAGACTATTTTCTAGAAGTTCTTCAAGTTCAAACAGTATCATTCAATCAAAAGAAATACATTTACCTATGAACTATTCAAACTGGACTATTCCAGAAGAACAAATAGAGACTCTTTATCAAATAGGATCTTTTGATTTCAAAACTGCTTTTTTCAATTAAAACTCATGAAGAAACTATTTCTATACAACAAGAATTTCAAAGTATACCTTTGATATCTTTACATTCAATTACTAAATATATAGAAAGCCAGTATAAATATATTCACTTTGGTTTAATTCAAGTTGCTGTTAAACCATTAGTTCATATGGGAGTTAATGCTCCAATTTATCTCGCTCTTCGAGATAAAAGATTAAAAAGATACAAATCTTCTTTATTGGCCATGATTCAAACAAATGTTTGTAATGGACCAATATACTTCAACTGTTCCCCTAACTTTTCAGTAGATCTTTTAGATCCACTAATTCAAGACTCATTAGTCTTAAACGTTCATCTTCAAGTAGATGAATTTCGAGATTTATGTAAAAACTTTGAGATTATATATAGAGTTTATTTTAGAATAATGAATTCACAATATCCAAAATTTAATCTTCAAACAACAATAAAAGACGAGACTGTCTTATTACATGTAGAAGCAGATAATCCATCTGTTTTTGTTCCAAAACGTTTAAAATGGGATGAAATCACTATCCCAAATGAATTTATTATTCAAACTCCTCAAATACCTCGAAATTTAATCCGAAGAGACATCTCTCAAATAATTGAAGAAACTTATGGTCGAATATTACTACGATTTAACTCATATAGAGAACGATCCCATTCATCTATACAAGATGACCCCGAACCAGAATCATCTCGAAAATCTGTTTCAAATTATTCCAGTTCTCGTTTTACCGACTCAAAAATCAATTTTAAAACTCCTCTTCCTGAATTCCAACCTTCAAGTTCTACAAATTATTCTCCTCCAAATTCCCCCACTTTATCTCAAATAAACATGATTTCATGTTTAAATTTTAAAGTTAATCATCAATTTTTAAGTGATGATTATAATGATCCAGATAATACGGAGAAAAGACAATGGTTTGAACAGTTAGAACCACAATTCATAGAAAAAATAAAAAAGGCTTGGATGATGGACATCATTAAGAAAAGGTCCAATATTCCTTTACTTAATTGGTTTAATATGTATACTTTTACAAAAGATATAGAAAATGTTTATTCGCTACAACAAATAAATGTTCAAACAGCTCTTTACAAAAAATGGACTTTAGACAATAATACTGTTGTCACTTCTATTCATCCACCTCTTCAAAAAATAAAAGTAACCACTCCAGATGGTGAAATCATAGCCACTCCTTTCAAACGAGGTCGTGACGGAAAAGACCCTGTTACACAAGAAGATGTTATAAAAATATATCAACAAAATAATTTCTCAAATCAAATTTTACATACTATTGCTACTCAGTTAAATCAAATGCAAACTTTACAAATCGAAACTAAAACTGAAAATTTAAAATTTCCTCATGATATTTCCAAACCTCACTTTAACCCAAGAAGTATTCCTATGTCCCTAGAAAGTAAATTAAAATTACCAAATACCGATATACTTAATCGTATAAACGAAAAACTAGCTAATATTCCCTCTACTAGTAATTCAAAAATTAATTGTGTTAAAATATCAAACGAAAATGAAAGTTTCGATAGTGATTCTGATAATCTCATAAATGAAATTAATGAAAATTTCAAAGGCGAAATAAATAAATTACGTTCTTTCGGACCAAGTAGAAATTTTTATAACAAACCTACACCTCCTGATATTCAATATGAAGAAAGAACTCAATTTCAAACTTCTAAATGATGGACAATCTATACATCAATGGAATATAGATGGTAAATCCGAATCAGAAATACTCAATACATTACAAGAAATGGGTATGGCAAAAACTGCCTATCGTATTCATAATGCTACAGAAGAAAATTCTTTAGGTCTACTTGTAACAGGATTTACTGAACAATTAAAAAATTGGTGGGATAACCAATTAACTTTAGAAGAAAAACAAGCTATTATACATCATAAGTCAGAATTTGAAACTGAAGACGGAATAATTCAACAAAAGGCTGATGCCTGTGACTATTTAATAATTACTATAGGTATGTATTTCATAGGAAATCCTAAAGAAGAATTAAGCTCATCTCATATTGTTCTTTCAAACTTAAGATGTCCTACTCTATCTGATTACAGATGGTACAAAGACGTCTTTCTTACTTATGTTCTCAAACGAACAGACTGTAATCAAGCTTTCTGGAAAGAAAGATTCATTGCAGGTCTTCCTAAATTATTCGGTGAACGAATAACACAAAAACTCAAAACTGAAACTGATAGTGATCCTATCAATTTTGATTCAATAACCTTTGGACAATTATTTTCTTTTATCAAAAGAGAAGCTTTAACGTTATGCTCTGAATTAAAAATACAATCAAAATATGGCAAAGATAAACATAATTCTAGAAAAGAATTAGGTAACTTTTGTGAAGCATTTGGTATGCCAAAAATTCTTGCTCCATCAACATATTATAAAAATAAGGTTAGAAAACTCACTTCAGACAAAAGATATCGAAAATATTTTCGCAAAACTAAAAGAAGTTCAAAAGAACCAATGCCAGAAGAATCATTTAAGAAAAAGAAAAAATCTTATAAAAAACCATATAAAAAATTTAGTAACAATAATACTACAAAAATTCAATGTTGGAAATGTCATCGTTTTGGTCACAAGGCAGACACCTGTCCTATGAAGACAAAAATAAATGAATTATTTCAAGATGATCCAGAACTTAGAGATAAAATATCAACATTATTAATAAATGAAGAAAAGCCACATTCTCAAACTTCTGAATCAGAATCTAGTATTAATACTGATTTCGAATATTTAAACCAAATTGCAAATAGCTCTAGTGATAGTGAAGACGAAAATCAAAATTCTAATTTCTGCTCTTTGTCAATAAATGTAATTACAAAAAATAAAGATCAACAAGAATTTTTATTCGAATTAATAAATAAAATCAATAATCCTGAAGATCGTATAGAATATTTACAAAAATTTAAAAATTTACTTATTACTGAAGAAGAACCAGTTAGTCAAATAAATGAACCTTTTAGTATTTCAAAATTATTTGATAAAAGCCCTTCCTCTACTATAAAGAAAATAAATTCTAATGATCTCCAAAGAGAAATTAATCAATTAAAAAAACAAATCTCAAATATTTATTGTCAATTAAATAATCTTGATACAAAAGATTTAGAATTAACTACGAGATTATCTATTCTTGAACAAGAACATTCCTTTGATACAAAAGATTCTGAGCAAGGACAAATTCATGTCTCTCAAAATATGCCTGATCAAGAACAATACGTTCAGACAATAGAAAAAATTTCATTCCAAAAATGGTATTCTATGATTACTTTAATAATTAATGATTTTAAAATTAACACTATTTGCCTAATAGATAGTGGTGCTGATCAAAATTGTATAAATGAAGGACTTATTCCTACTAAATATTATGAAAAAACAAAAGAAAAACTTGTTGCAGCTAATTCAACACCCTTAAATATCAAATATAAATTATCCAAAGCTTATATCTGCAATCAAGGATATTGTTTTAAAACCCCATTCATTTTAGTTAAAAACTTAAATCAAGAAATAATATTAGGAACTCCTTTTTTAACCTCAATTTACCCTTTTCATGTAAATCATAAAGGTATTACTACTAATATTATGGGAAATAAAATAAGTTTTCATTTTTCTACTCCTACAAAAGTAAAAGAAATATCTTTACTTCAAGAATCATCAATTTTTAAACAACTTAATTTAATTAAAACCAAAAAATCACAAATAAATCTGTTAAAAGAAGAAATATCATATTTAAAAATAGAAGAACAAATACAACTTCCCACAATTCAAACAAAAATCAAATCCATAGAAGCCAACATTAAAATAAAAATATGTTCTGAATTTCCTAATGCTTTTTGGGATAGGAAACATCATATCATAGAATTACCTTATGAAAAAGAATTCAATGAAAAGGACATCCCTACAAAAGCAAGACCTATTCAAATGAATAAAGAATTACTTGAAACCTGTAAACAAGAAATTCAAAATTTACTTACTAAAAATTTAATAAGGCCAAGCAAATCTCCTTGGAGTTGTGCAGCCTTCTATGTCAATAATAATGCTGAAAAGGAACGTGGTGTTCCTAGATTAGTGATTAATTATAAAACTTTAAACAAAGTTTTACAATGGATTAGATATCCGATTCCTAATAAAAGAGATTTAATAAATAGATTATATAAGGCAACTATTTTTTCAAAATTTGATATGAAATCTGGATTTTGGCAGATTCAAATTAATGAAAAAGATAAATATAAAACTGCTTTTACTGTACCTTTTGGACATTACGAATGGAATGTAATGCCTTTTGGTCTCAAAAATGCTCCTTCTGAATTTCAAAATATAATGAATAATATTTTCAATTCCTTTGATTTTATCATTGTGTATATTGATGATGTTTTAATATTTTCAGAATCAATAGATCAACATCTTAAGCACTTAAATATTTTTATTCAAGTTACTATGAAAACGGATTAGCCGTTTCTGAATCTAAATTAAAATTATTTCAAACTAAAATTCATTTTTTAGGACACGATATTTTTCAAGGCACTATCAAACCTATTTCAAGAGCCATAGAGTTTGCTTCAAAATTTCCCGATGAAATTAAAGATAAAACTCAACTTCAACGATTCCTAGGATGTCTCAATTATGTCTCAGATTTCTTTCCCAAGCTTTGTATTATTTGTAAACCTCTTTATCAAAGACTTCAAAAGAAACCAACGCACCTTGAGGGGAGGATCGAACGCACCTTTGCAAGTTTGGATGGGACATGATATGAATATTAAACATGATATGAATGCAAAACAATTGATGTATGTAAATAAAGACTCAAAAGAAACCAACGCACCGTTGCTTTAATCTTCCTTTTGAGTAGTGGTAGCTTTACGTCAAATCATCATGTCCTTTTTGTCTGGATCTTTGCAATAAAGCCATCGGCTAGCTGTGATGAGTCCTCCAGCTCTCCACATGAATTTTGATCTTCCAGTTTTAGTGCCGACTAGTTCTCTTTTTTGAATCATTGAATATAAATTGTTGTATTTTTGCTTGGGCATGGACATGGTTTGCTTTGTCATAGCTGTATCATAAATCAAATGGATCTTGAGCAAATTGATCTTTGAATGGGTCGAAATTTGATGTTGATTCATCTGAGTCAGCTTTTGAAGAGGACGACTTCACTTGTTTTAGAAAATTAACATAATTAGCTGCTAATTCTGGACAATCTTCCATCATATGAAGTAGTTTGATCTGTTTTTCTGAGTACTCGGTCATAGGTTGTTTGTCTTTTTCTATTTTTGTTTTTCGTGCATTTTGAATCATGAATTCATTTTTTGCTTGAGTTCGTGCATGCAGGGATGAGTTGGTTTCGTAGATACTTCAGATTGATTAATTGGTGACCATTTAATTTTTCACCAGTTTGAAGAAATCTAAGAACCACTTCTTGATTGCAATAATGAGTTGAATAATTTTGCCACCATTTAATTTTGAATTCTCTTACAATAGAGATAGGGTAAGGTTTTGAATAAAATTGTTGAAATTGGAAATTCCAACAAAAAATCCATGGTACTTTGAATTCAGCGAAATAAAGAATTTGTTTTTCAAAGTCTGTACCTGGAGCTTTTGAAACAAAACTTTGAAGGGCAAGTTTTACATCTGGAGGTAGAATTTCGGTTGAAGGAAATTTGAACCACCAGTCGCAAAACCAAATGGAGAATTCTTTAAAGAAGTTTGAATGAAATGTAAAAAACCAAGAATGATCAAATGGTCGTTTGAAAAAAGTATTAAACCATGCCATTTTGTAATCAGGATAATTATAACCCTTAGGATTAAAATCTTTTGAAAAATTCTTTTGGGAGAATGGAAAAGTCCATTCTTATTGTTTAAAAATCTTTTTTATTATACATTTTGAAAAAGCAATTCTAGAAGGATTTTTATTATCAGGAGTGTGGACTAATTCTATTGATTTTGAATCAACAAGAATAAATTCATAAAATTGTTGAGTCTTTCTGGAGTCTTCTGGGTACCAATGACAACCTTGAGGATAATAACGTTGAATAATACTTCTGAGTGTATTAAAGTCAGAGACAGTTGAAAATCTAGTTAGGGTAAGATGTTCAACATAAGGTTTTGTGAAATAGGGAGATGATTGGGATGATTGAGTAGGTAAAGGCTTTTCAGGTGTGGTAGGTGCAAGGGATGTTTGAACAGCTTGAGTATAGGTAAGAGGTGGAAAATCTGCAAGAACTATAAATCTATTTTGAGTGGGTTTTTGAGCTGCATAATCATCGTATGTTTGAACTTTGGACTGGTTCATCTGTAACAATATTTTTTCCTTGTAAAAATTCTCTAGTAAGAAAATCTAGAAGTGAATTGGATGATCCTTTAATGTATTCAATCTCAAAATCAAACACTGATAAAATAGCTTGCCATCGAGCAAAGATTTGTTTTGAAACTATGTTTTTTACATCTTTTTGTAAAATTTCATTTGCAGATTTGCAATCGATTCTTAACAGAAATGATTTATTGTATAAATCGTCTTGAAATTTAGAAATTCACAAGACTATGGATAAAATTTCTTTTTTGACAGTAGAATAATTTTTTTGAGATCCTAACCAAATGCCTGAATGAAATCGAATGATATGTTCAGTTGTAGGAGATGCAGATGAATGTAATTTTTGTTTGAGGATACCCCCATACCCTGAATCAGATGCATCTGTTTCCACTATAAGGTAGGCGTCAGGATTAGGAAGTCCAAGGCAAGGTAAGGATGTAACTTGGGTTTTAATTAATTGAACTAGACGTGAATGTTCAGATGTCCATTCACAAGGTTTCTTTTGACGTCTTTGATAAAGAGGTTTACAAATAGTACGAAGCTTGTGAAAGAAATCTGAGACATAATTGAGACATCCTAGGAATCGTTGAAGTTGAGTTTTATCTTTAATTTCATCGGGAAATTTTGAAGCAAACTCTATGGCTCTTGAAATAGGTTTGATAGTGCCTTGAAAAATTTCGTGTCCTAAAAAGCGAATTTTAGTTTGAAATAATTTTAATTTAGATTCAGAAACGACTAATCCATTTTTCATAGTAACTTGAATAAAAATATTTAAGTGCTTAAGATGTTGATCTATTGATTCTGAAAATATTAAAACATCATCAATATACACAATGATATTTAAGTGCACGTTTTTTTATTAAAAAATAAAAAAACGTGCTAAATTGTAAAAATTGCTCAAAAGTTTCTTCAAACCAAGAAAATGATGTACTCAAGACATATACTTGAATGAATATTCAAACAAAATAGAAATTTATCAAAAAATAAAAAAACATATGTAATTTGTGAAATTATCTTAATAATTTCTTCCAACTAAGAAAGTGATGTACTCAAAATAAATATTTGAATATTTGGGCAAATCAAAATTTATCAAAAATTAAAAAAAACCTACGAAATTCTGAAAATTTCCCAAAACCTTCCTCCAAATAAGAAAATGATGTACTCAAGACTAGATGTTAAAATTCCACAAATAGAATTGGTTTACAGAGGCATATACTCGAATATTCACACAAAAAAGAAATAAATGATACGACCCTCGAGATTCAATGACACACGAGGATAGTATTTCAAACTCTTGTTTTGAATATATCTTAATAACTTCTTCCATCTAAGAAAATGATATACTCAAAAATATATACTTGAATATTTGGACAAATCGAAATTTATAAAAAATTAAAAAAAAAAAAAACTTTCGAAATTCTGAAAATTTCGCAAAACCTTATTTCCAAATAAGAAAATGGTGTAATAAAAAGAACAGATGTTAAAATTATAATATCTGAATTGCTTTACGAAGACATATACTTAAACATTCACACGAAAATGAAACTAATGAAAATAAAAATAAAAAAACGTCTGTAACTGTGAAAATTGCTCAAACACTTTTTCTAACAAAGAAAATGAGGTATTCAAAACACATACTCGAATATTCGCATGAAATCAAAATTTCTAAGAAAATAAAAAAACTTACGTAATTGGTGAAAATTTCTCGAAATCATCATCCAACCAAGAAAATGTACTCAAGATTTGATGTTAAAATTCCACAAATAGAATTTGTTTACGAAGACATATACTCGAATATTCGAACAAAATCTTCATCCAACAAAGAAAATGATGTCATATACTCGAATATTCGCACATAATAGAAATTTATTAAAAAATCAAAAAACATACGTAATTTTTGAATATATGTTAATAACTTCTTCCATATAAGAAAATGATATATTCAAAAATATATACATGAATATTTGGACAAATCAAAATTTATCAAAAAAATTTTTAAAAAAAAAACTTTCGAAATTCTGAAAATTTCGCAAAACCTTCTTTCCAAATAGGAAAATGGTTTAATAAAAAGACTAGATGTTAAATTCTAAAATCTGAATTGCTTTACGAAGACATATACTTAAACATTCACACGGAAATGAAACTAATGAAAAAAAATAAAAAAACGTCTGTGACTGTGAAAATTGCTTAAACACTTTTCCTAACAAAAAAAATGATGTATTCAAAACACATACACGAATATTTGCATGAAATAAAAATTTCTAAAAAAATCAAAAAGCTTACGTAATTTTGTGAAAATTTCTGAAAATCATCATCCAACCAAGAAAATGTACTCAAGATTTGATGTTAAAATTCCACAAATAGAATTTGTTTACAAAGACATATACTCGAATATTTGCACAAAATCTTCATCCAACAAAGAAAATGATGTCCTATAATCGAATATTCGCACAAAATAGAAATTTATCAAAAAATCAAAAAAAAATATGTAATTTGTGAAATTATCTTAATAATTTCTTCCAACTAAGTAAGTGATGTACTCAAAATAAATACTTGAATATTTGGGCAAATCGAAATTTATCAAAAAATAAAAAAAACATACGAAATTATGAAAATTTCTCAAAACCTTCCTCCAGATAAGAAAACGATGTACTCAAGACTAGATGTTAAAATTCAACAAATTGAATTTGTTTACAAAGACATATACTCGAATATTCAAAAAAAAAAAAGAAATTTACGAAAAAAATAAAAAATGGTCGTAACTATGAAAATTGCTCAAACACTTTTTCCAACAAAGAAAAAATGATGTATTCAAAACACATAATCAAATATTCACACGAAATCCAAATTTCTAAAAAAATCAAAAGACTTTCTCGTAATTCGGGAAAATTTCTTAAAATCATCTTCCAACCGAGAAAATGTACATATGTTATTTGTGAAATTATCAAAAAATCAAAAAACATATGTTATTTGTGAAATTATCTAAATATTTTCTTCCAACTAAGAAAGTGATGTACTCAAATAAATACTTGAATATTTGGGCAAATCGAAATTTATCAAAAAATAAAAAAAACTTACGAAATTCTTAAAATTTCTCAAAACCTTCCTCCAAATAAGAAAATGATGTACTCAAGACTAGATGTTAAAATTCCACAAATTGAATTGGTTTACAAAGACATATACTCGAATATTCACAAAAATAAGAAATTTATGAAAAAAAATAAAAAACGCTCGTAACTATGAAAATTGCTCAAACACTGTTTCCAAAAAAGAAAATGTTGTATTCAAAACACATAATCAAATATTCGCACGAAATCCAAATTTCTAAACAAATCAAAAGACTTTCGTAATTTGGGAAAATTTCTGAAAATCATCTTCCAACCGAGAAAATGTACGCAAGATTTGATGTTAAAATTCCACAAACTGAATGTTTTTACAATGACATTTACTCAAATATTAGCACAAAATCTCCTTACAACTAAGAAAATGATGTACTCAAGGCTTATACTCGAATATTCTCATAAAATCTTCATCCAACAAAGAAAATGATGTACTCAAGATCTATAACTCGAATATTTGCAGGAAATCGAAATTTATTAAAAACTCAAAAAATGTGCTTAATTGTAAAAATTGCTCAAAAGTTTCTTCCAACCAAGAAAATGATGTACTCAAGACATATACTTGAATGAATATTCACACAAAATAGAAATTTATCAAAAAATAAAAAAAAACATACGTAATTTTTGAATATATCTTAATAACTTCTTGCATCTAAGAAAATGATATATTCAAAAACATATACTTGTATATTTGGACAAATCGAAATTTATCAAAAAATTAAAAAAAACTTCCGAAATTCTGTAAATTTTGCAAAACCTTCTTTCCAAATTCGAAAATGGTGCACTAAAAAGACTAGATGCTAAAATTGTAATATCTGAATTGCCTTACGAAGACATATACTTAAATATTAACACGGAAATGAAACTAATGAAAAAAAAATAAAAAAACGCCTGTAACTGTGAAAATTGCTCAAACACTTTTTCTAACAAAGAAAATGATGTATTCAAAACACATACTCGAATATTCGCATGAAATCAAAATTTCTAAAAAAATCAAAAAACTTACGTAATTTGTGAAAATTTCTCGAAATCATCATCCAACCAAGAAAATGTACTCAAGATTTGATGTTAAAATTCCACAAATAGAATTTGTTTACGAAGACATATACTCGAATATTCGCACAAAATCTTCATCAACAAAGAAAATGATGTCATATACTCGAATATTCGCACAAAATAGAAATTTATCAAAAAATCAAAAAACATATGTTATTTGTGAAATTATCTAAATATTTTCTTCCAACTAAGAAAGTGATGTACTCAAAATAAATACTTGAATATTTGGGCAAATCGAAATTTATCAAAAAATAAAAAAAACTTACGAAATTCTTAAAATTTCTCAAAACATTCCTCCAAATAAGAAAATGATGTACTCAAGGCTAGATGTTAAAATTCCACAAATTGAATTTGTTTACAAAGACATATACTCGAATATTCACAAAAATAAGAAATTTATGAAAAAAAATAAAAAACGCTCGTAACTATGAAAATTGCTCAAACACTTTTTCCAACAAAGAAAATGTTGTATTCAAAACACATAATCAAATATTCGCACGAAATCCAAATTTCTAAAAAACTCAAAAGACTTTCGTAATTTGGGAAAATTTCTGAAAATCATCTTCCAACCGAGAAAATGTACTAAAGATTTGATTTTAAAATTCCACAAACTGAATTTTTTTACAAATACATTTATTTAAATATTAGCACAAAATCTCCTTACAACTAAGAAAATGATGTACTCAAGGCTTATACTCGAATATTCTCATAAAATCTTCATCCAACAAAGAAAATGATGTACTCAAGATCTATAACTCGAATATTTGCACGAAATCGAAATTTATTAAAAACTCAAAAAACGTGCTTAATTGTAAAAATTGCTCAAAAGTTTCTTCCAACCAAGAAAATGATGTACTCAAGACATATACTTGAATGAATATTCACACAAATAGAAATTTATCAAAAAATAAAAAAACATACGTAATTTTTGAATATATCTTAATAACTTCTTCCATTTAAGAAAATGATATACTCAAAAATATATACTTGAATATTTGGACAAATCGAAATTTATCAAAAAATTAAAAAAAAACTTCCGAAATTCTGTAAATTTCTCTAAACCTTCTTTCCAAATAGGAAAATGATGCACTAAAATGACTAGATGCTAAAATTGTAATATCTGAATTGCTTTACGAAGACATATACTTAAACATTCACACGGAAATGAAACTAATGAAAAAAATAAAAAAACGTATGTAACCGTGAAAATTGCTCAAACACTTTTTCTAACAAAGAAAATGATGTATTCAAAACACATACTCGAATATTCGCATGAAATCAAAATTTCTAAAAAATTAAAAAAACTTACGTAATTTGTGAAAATCATCATCCAACCAAGAAAATGTACTCAAGATTTTATGTTAAAATTCCACAAATAGAATTTGTTTACGAAGACTTATACTCGAATATTCACACAAAATCTTTTTCCAACAAAGAAAATGATGTCATATACTCGAATATTTGCAAAAAATAGAAATTTATCAAAAAATCAAAAAAACATATGTAATTTGTGAAATTATCTTAATAATTTCTTCCAACTAAGAAAGTGATGTACTCAAAATAAATACTTGAATATTTGGACAAATCAAAATTTATCAAAAAATAAAAAAACCTACGAAATTCTGAAAATTTCTCAAAACCTTCCTCCAAATAAGAAAATGATTTACTCAATACTAGATGTTAAAATTCCACAAATTGAATTGGTTTACAAAGACAATTGAATTGGTTTACAAATACATTTACTCAAATATTAGCACAAAATCTCCTTACAACTAAGAAAATGATGTACTCAAGGCTTATACTCGAATATTCGCATAAAATCTTCATCCAACAAAGAAAATGATGTACTCAAGATCTATAACTCGAATATTCGCACGAAATCGAAATTTATTAAAAAATCAAAAAACTTGCTTAATTGTAAAAATTGCTCAAAAGCTTCTTCCAACCAAGAAAATGATGTACTCAAAACATATACTTGAATGAATATTCACACAAAATAGAAATTTATCAAAAAATAAAAAAAAACATACGTAATTTTTGAATATATCTTAATAACTTCTTCCATCTAAGAAAATGATATACTCAAAAATATAACTTGAATATTTGGACAAATTGAAATTTATCAAAAAATTAAAAAAAAAAAACTTCCCAAATTCTGTAAATTTGGCAAAACCTTCTTTCCAAATAAGAAAATGATGCACCAAAAAGACTAGATGCTAAAATTGTAATATCTGAATTGATTTACGAAGACATATACTTAAACATTCACACGGAAATGAAACTAATGAAAAAAAATAAAAAAACGTATGTAACTGTGAAAATTGCTCAAACACTTTTTCTAACAAAGAAAATGATGTATTCAAAACAAATACTCGAATATTCGCATGAAATCAAAATTTCTAAAAAAATAAAAAAACTTACGTAATTTGTGAAAATTTCTCGAAATCTTCATCCAACCAAGAAAATGTACTCAAGATTTGATGTTAAAATTCCACAAATAGAATTTGTTTACGAAGACATATACTCGAATATTCGCACAAAATAGAAATTTATCAAAAAATCAAAAACATATTTAATTTGTGAAATTATCTTAATAATTTCTTCCAACTAAGAAAGTGATGTACTCAAAATAAATACTTGAATATTTGGACAAATCAAAATTTATCAAAAAATAAAAAAAACTACGAAATTCTAAAAATTTCTCAAAACCTTCCTCCAAATAAGAAAATGATGTACTCAATACTAGATGTTAAAATTCCACAAATTGAATTGGTTTACAAAGACATATACTCGAATATTCACAGAAAAAAGAAATTTAGGAAAAAAAATGAAAATTGCTCAAACACTTTTTCCAAAAAAGAAAATGATGTACTCAAGGCTTACACTCGAATATTCTCATAAAATCTTCATCCAACAAAGAAAATGATTTACTCAAGATCTATAACTCGAATATTCGCACGAAATCGAAATTTATTAAAAACTCAGAAAACGTGCTTAATTGTAAAAATTGCTCAAAAGTTTCTTCCAACCAAGAAAATGATGTACTCAAGACATATACTTGAACAAATATTCACACAAAATAGAAATTTATCAAAAATAAAAAAAAACATACGTAATTTTTGAATATACTTTAATAACTTCTTCCATCTGAGAAAATGATATACTCAAAAATATATACTTAAATATTTGGACAAATCGAAATTTATCAAAAAATTAAAAAAAAACTTCCGAAATTCTGTAAATTTCGCAAAACCTTCTTTCCAAATAAGAAAATTGTGCACTAAAAATACTAGATGCTAAAATCTAATATCAGAATTGCTTTACGAAGACATATACTTAAACATTCACACGGAAATGAAACAAATGAAAAAAAAATAAAAAAACGTCTGTAACTGTGAAAATTGCTCAAACACTTTTTCTAACAAAGAAAATGATGTATTCAAAACACATACTCGAATATTCGAATGAAATCAAAATTTCTAAAAAAATAAAAAAACCTACGTAATTTGTGAAAATTTCTCAAAACTATCATCCAACCAAGAAAATGTACTCAAGATTTGATGTTAAAATTGCACAAATATAATTTGTTTACGAAGACATATACTCGAATATTCGCACAAAATCTTCATCCAACAAAGAAAATGATGTCATATACTCGAATATTCGCAGAAAATAGAAATTTATCAAAAAATCAAAAAACATATGTAATTTGTGAAATTATCTTAATAATTTCTTCCAACTAAGAAAGTGATGTACTCAAAATAAATACTTGAATATTTGGACAAATCAAAATTTATCAAAAAATAAAAAAAACCTACGAAATTCTAAAAATTTCTCAAAACCTTCCTCCAAATAAGAAAATGATGTACTCAATACTAGATGTTAAAATTCCACAAATTGAATTGGTTTACAAAGACATATACTCGAATATTCACAGAAAAAAGAAATTTATGAAAAAAATAAAAAATGCCCGTATCTATGAAAATTGCTCAAACACTTTTTCCACAAAGAAAACGATGTATTCAAAACACATAATCAAATATTCACACGAAATCCAAATTTCTAAAAAAATCAAAAGACTTTCGTAATTTGGGAAAATTTCTGAAAATCATCTTCCAACCGAGAAAATGTACTGAAGATTTGATGTTAAAATTCCACAAACTGGATTTTTTTACAAAGACATTTACTCAAATATTAGCACAAATCTCCTTACAACTAAGAAAATGATGTACTCAAGGCTTATACTCGAATATTCTCATAAAATCTTCATCCAACAAAGAAAATGATGTACTCAAGATCTATAACTCGAATATTCGCACGAAATCGAAATTTATTAAAAACTCAGAAAACATGCTTAATTGTAAAAATTGCTCAAAAGTTTCTTCCAACCAAGAAAATGATGTACTCAAGACATATACTTGAACAAATATTCACACAAAATAGAAATTTATCAAAAAATAAAAAAAACATACGTAATTTTTGAATATATCTTAATAACTTCTTCCATCTGAGAAAATGATATACTCAAAAATATATACTTGAATATTTGGACAAATCGAAATTTATCCAAAAATTAAAAAAAACTTCCGAAATTCTGTAAATTTCGCAAAACCTTCTTTCCAAATAAGAAAATGGTGCACTAAAAAGACTAGATGCTAAAATCTAATATCAGAATTGCTTTACGAAGACATATACTTGAACATTCACACGGAAATGAAACAAATGAAAAAAAAATAAAAAAACGTCTGTAACTGTGAAAATTGCTCAAACACTTTTTCTAACAAAGAAAATGATGTATTCAAAACACATACTCGAATATTCGAATGAAATCAAAATTTCTAAAAAAATAAAAAAACCTACGTAATTTGTGAAAATTTCTCAAAATCATCATCAAACCAAGAAAATGTACTCAAGATTTGATGTTAAAATTGCACAAATATAATTTGTTTACGAAGACATATACTCGAATATTCGCACAAAATCTTCATCCAACAAAGAAAATGATGTCATATACTCGAATATTCGCACAAAATAGAAATTTATCAAAAAATCAAAAAACATATGTAATTTGTGAAATTATCTTAATAATTTCTTCCAACTAAGAAAGTGATGTACTCAAAATAAATACTTGAATATTTGGACAAATCAAAATTTATCAAAAAATAAAAAAAACCTACGAAATTCTAAAAATTTCTCAAAACCTTCCTCCAAATAAGAAAATGATGTACTCAATACTAGATGTTAAAATTCCACAAATTGAATTGGTTTACAAAGACATATACTCGAATATTCACACAAAAAAGAAATTTATGAAAAAAATAAAAAACGCCCGTATCTATGAAAATTGCTCAAACACTTTTTCCAATAAAGAAAACGATGTATTCAAAACACATAATCAAATATTCACACGAAATCCAAATTTCTAAAAAAATCAAAAGATTTCGTAATTTGGGAAAATTTCTAAAAATCATCTTCCAACCGAGAAAATGTACTCAAGATTTGATGTAAAATTCCACAAACTGAATTTTTTACAAAGACATTATTTACTCAAATATTAGCACAAAATCTCCTTACAACTAAGAAAATAATGTACTCAAGGCTTATACTCGAATATTCGCATAAAATCTTCATCCAACAAAGAAAATGATGTACTCAAGATCTATAACTCGAATATTCACACGAAATCGAAATTTATAAAAAATCAAAAACGTAATTAATTGTAAAAATTGCTCAAAAGTTTCTTCCAACCAAGAAAATGATGTACTAGAGATATATACTTCTTCCATCGAAGAAAATGATATACTCAAAAATATATACTTGAATATTTGGACAAATCGAAATTTATCAAAAAATTAAAAAAAAAAACTTCCGAAATTCTGAAAATTTCGCAAAATCTTCTTTCCAAATAAGAAACTGGTGTAATAAAAAGACCAGATGTTAAAATTCTAATATCTGAATTGCTTTAAAAGACATATACTTAAACATTCACACGGAATGTTCTGAATATGTTCTTCCAACTAAGATAGTGATGTACTCAAAATAAATGCTTGAATATTTGGGCAAATCGAAATCTATCAAAAAATAAAAAAAACTTACGAAATTCTAAAAATTTCTTAAAACCTTCCTCCAAATAAGAAAATTATGTACTCAAGACTAGATGTTAAAATTCCACAAATTGAATTGGTTTACAAAGACATATACTTGAATATTCACAAAAAAGAAATTTATGAAAAAAATAAAAAAACGCCCGTATCTATGAAAATTGCTCAAACACTTTTTCCAACCAAGTAGAAATTTTTATAACAAACCTACACCTCCTGATATTCAATATGAAGAAAGAACTCAATTTCAAACTTCTAAATATGATGGACAATCTATACATCAATGGAATATAGATGGTAAATCCGAATCAGAAATACTCAATACATTACAAGAAATGGGTATGGCAAAAACTGCCTATCGTATTCATAATGCTACAGAAGAAATTCTTTAGGTCTACTTGTAACAGGATTTACTGGACAATTAAAAAATTGGTGGGATAACCAATTAACTTTAGAAGAAAAACAAGCTATTATACATCATAAGTCAGAATTTGAAACTGAAGACGGAATAATTCAACAAAAGGCTGATGCCTGTGACTATTAATAATTACTATAGGTATGTATTTCATAGGAAATCCTAAAGAAGAATTAAGCTCATCTCATATTGTTCTTTCAAACTTAAGATGTCCTACCTCTATCTGATTACAGATGGTACAAAGACGTCTTTCTTACTTATGTTCTCAAACGAACAGACTGTAATCAAGCTTTCTGGAAAGAAAGATTCATTGCAGGTCTTCCTAAATTATTCGGTGAACGAATAACACAAAAAACTCAAAACTGAAACTGATAGTGATCCTATCAATTTTGATTCAATACCTTTGGACAATTATTCTCTTTTATCAAAAGAGAAGCTTTAACGTTATGCTCTGAATTAAAAATACAATCAAAATATGGCAAAGATAAACATAATTCTAGAAAAGAATTAGGTAACTTTTGTGAAGCATTTGGTATGCCGAAAATTCTTGCTCCATCAACATATTATAAAATAAGGTTAGAAACTCACTTCAGACAAAAGATATCGAAAATATTTTCGCAAAACTAAAAGAAGTTCAAAAGAACCAATGCCAGAAGAATCATTTAAGAAAAAGAAAAAATCTTATAAAAAACCATATAAAAAATTTAGTAACAATAATACTACAAAAATTCAATGTTGGAAATGTCATCGTTTTGGTCACAAGGCAGACACCTGTCCTATGAAGACAAAATAAATGAATTATTTCAAGATGATCCAGAACTTAGAGATAAAATATCAACATTATTAATAAATGAAGAAAAGCCACATTCTCAAACTTCTGAATCAGAATCTAGTATTAATACTGATTTCGAATATTTAAACCAAATTGCAAATAGCTCTAGTGATAGTGAAGACGAAAATCAAAATTCTAATTTCTGCTCTTTGTCAATAAATGTAATTACAAAAAATAAAGATCAACAAGAATTTTTATTCGAATTAATAATAAAATCAATAATCCTGAAGATCGTATAGAATATTTACAAAAATTTAAAAATTTACTTATTACTGAAGAAGAACCAGTTAGTCAAATAAATGAACCTTTTAGTATTTCAAAATTATTTGATAAAAGCCCTTCCTCTACTATAAAGAAAATAAATTCTAATGATCTCCAAAGAGAAATTAATCAATTAAAAAACAAATCTCAAATATTTATTGTCAATTAAATAATCTTGATACAAAAGATTTAGAATTAACTACGAGATTATCTATTCTTGAACAAGAACATTCCTTTGATACAAAGATTCTGAGCAAGGACAAATTCATGTCTCTCAAAATATGCCTGATCAAGAACAATACGTTCAGACAATAGAAAAAATTTCATTCCAAAAATGGTATTCTATGATTACTTTAATAATTAATAATTTTAAAATTAACACTATTTGCCTAATAGATAGTGGTGCTGATCAAAATTATATAAATGAAGGACTTATTCCTACTAAATATTATGAAAAAACAAAAGAAAAACTTGTTGCAGCTAATTCAACACCCTTAAATATCAAATATAAATTATCCAAAGCTTATATCTGCAATCAAGGATATTGTTTTAAAACCCCATTCATTTTAGTTAAAACTTAAATCAAGAAATAATATTAGGAACTCCTTTTTTAACCTCAATTTACCCTTTTCATGTAAATCATAAAGGTATTACTACTAATATTATGGGAAATAAAATAAGTTTTCATTTTTCTACTCCTACAAAAGTAAAAGAAATATCTTTACTTCAAGAATCATCAATTTTTAAACAACTTAATTTAATTAAAACCAAAAAATCACAAATAAATCTGTTAAAGAAGAAATATCATATTTAAAAATAGAAGAACAAATACAACTTCCCACAATTCAAACAAAAATCAAATCCATAGAAGCCAACATTAAAATAAAAATATGTTCTGAATTTCCTAATGCTTTTTGGGATAGGAAACATCATATCATAGAATTACCTTATGAAAAGAATTCAATGAAAAGGACATCCCTACAAAAGCAAGACCTATTCAAATGAATAAAGAATTACTTGAAACCTGTAAACAAGAAATTCAAAATTTACTTACTAAAAATTTAATAAGGCCAAGCAAATCTCCTTGGAGTTGTGCAGCCTTCTATGTCAATAATAATGCTGAAAAGGAACGTGGTGTTCCTAGATTAGTGATTAATTATAAAACTTTAAACAAAGTTTTACAATGGATTAGATATCCGATTCCTAATAAAAGAGATTTAATAAATAGATTATATAAGGCAACTATTTTTTCAAAATTTGATATGAAATCTGGATTTTGGCAGATTCAAATTAATGAAAAAGATAAATATAAAACTGCTTTTACTGTACCCTTTGGACATTAAGAATGGAATGTAATGCCTTTTGGTCTCAAAAATGCTCCTTCTGAATTTCAAAATATAATGAATAATATTTTCAATTCCTTTGATTTTATCATTGTGTATATTGATGATGTTTTAATATTTTCAGAATCAATAGATCAACATCTTAAGCACTTAAATATTTTTATTCAAGTTACTATGAAAAATGGATTAGCCGTTTCTGAATCTAAATTAAAATTATTTCAAACTAAAATTCATTTTTTAGGACACGATATTTTTCAAGGCACTATCAAACCTATTTCAAGAGCCATAGAGTTTGCTTCAAAATTTCCCGATGAAATTAAAGATAAAACTCAACTTCAACGATTCCTAGGATGTCTCAATTATGTCTCAGATTTCTTTCCCAAGCTTCGTATTATTTGTAAACCTCTTTATCAAAGACTTCAAAAGAAACCAACGCACCTTGAGGGGAGGATCGAACGCACCTTTGCAAGTTTGGATGGGACATGATATGAATATTAAACATGATATGAATGCAAAACAATTGATGTATGTAAATAAAGACTCAAAAGAAACCAACGCACTGTTGCTTTAATCTTCCTTTTGAGTAGTGGTAGCTTTACGTCAAATCATCATGTCCTTTTTGTCTGGATCTTTGCAATAAAGCCATCGGCTAGCTGTGATGAGTCCTCCAGCTCTCCACATGAATTTTGATCTTCCAGTTTTAGTGCCGACTAGTTCTCTTTTTTGAATCATTGAATATAAATTGTTGTATTTTTGCTTGGGCATGGACATGGTTTGCTTTGTCATAGCTGTATCATAAATCAAATGGATCTTGAGCAAACTGATCTTTGAATGGGTCGAAATTTGATGTTGATTCATCTGAGTCAGCTTTTGAAGAGGACGACTTCACTTGTTTTAGAAAATTAACATAATTAGCTGCTAATTCTGGACAATCTTCCATCATATGAAGTAGTTTGATCTGTTTTTCTGAGTACTCGGTCATAGGTTGTTTGTCTTTTTCTATTTTTGTTTTTCGTGCATTTTGAATCATGAATTCATTTTTTGCTTGAGTTCGTGCATGCAAGGGATGAGTTGGTTTCGTAGATACTTCAGATTGATTAATTGGTGACCATTTAATTTTTCACCAGTTTGAAGAAATCTAAGAACCACTTCTTGATTGCAATAATGAGTTGAATAAATTTGCCACCATTTAATTTTGAATTCTCTTACAATAGAGATAGGGTAAGGTTTTGAATAAAATTGTTGAAATTGGAAATTCCAACAAAAAATCCATGGTACTTTGAATTCAGCGAAATAAAGAATTTGTTTTTCAAAGTCTGTACCTGGAGCTTTTGAAACAAAACTTTGAAGGGCAAGTTTTACATCTGGAGGTAGAATTTCGGTTGAAGGAAATTTGAACCACCAGTCGCAAAACCAAATGGAGAATTCTTTAAAGAAGTTTGAATGAAATGTAAAAAACCAAGAATGATCAAATGGTCGTTTGAAAAAAGTATTAAACCATGCCATTTTGTAATCAGGATAATTATAACCCTTAGGATTAAAATCTTTTGAAAAATTCTTTTGGGAGAATGGAAAAGTCCATTCTTATTGTTTAAAAATCTTTTTTATTATACATTTTGAAAAAGCAATTCTAGAAGGATTTTTATTATCAGGAGTGTGGACTAATTCTATTGATTTTGAATCAACAAGAATAAATTCATAAAATTGTTGAGTCTTTCTGGAGTCTTCTGGGTACCAATGACAACCTTGAGGATAATAACGTTGAATAATACTTCTGAGTGTATTAAAGTCAGAGACAGTTGAAAATCTAGTTAGGGTAAGATGTTCAACATAAGGTTTTGTGAAATAGGGAGATGATTGGGATGATTGAGTAGGTAAAGGCTTTTCAGGTGTGGTAGGTGCAAGGGATGTTTGAACAGCTTGAGTATAGGTAAGAGGTGGAAAATCTGCAAGAACTATAAATCTATTTTGAGTGGGTTTTTGAGCTGCATAATCATCGTATGTTTGAACTTTGGACTGGTTCATCTGTAACAATATTTTTTCCTTGTAAAAATTCTCTAGTAAGAAAATCTAGAAGTGAATTGGATGATCCTTTAATGTATTCAATCTCAAAATCAAACACTGATAAAATAGCTTGCCATCGAGCAAAGATTTGTTTTGAAACTATGTTTTTTACATCTTTTTGTAAAATTTCATTTGCAGATTTGCAATCGATTCTTAACAGAAATGATTTATTGTATAAATCGTCTTGAAATTTAGAAATTCACAAGACTATGGATAAAATTTCTTTTTTGACAGTAGAATAATTTTTTTGAGATCCTAACCAAATACCTGAATGAAATCGAATGATATGTTCAGTTGTAGGAGATGCAGATGAATGTAATTTTTGTTTGAGGATACCCCCATACCCTGAATCAGATGCATCTGTTTCCACTATAAGGTAGGCGTCAGGATTAGGAAGTCCAAGGCAAGGTAAGGATGTAACTTGGGTTTTAATTAATTGAACTAGACGTGAATGTTCAGATGTCCATTCACAAGGTTTCTTTTGACGTCTTTGATAAAGAGGTTTACAAATAGTACGAAGCTTGTGAAAGAAATCTGAGACATAATTGAGACATCCTAGGAATCGTTGAAGTTGAGTTTTATCTTTAATTTCATCGGGAAATTTTGAAGCAAACTCTATGGCTCTTGAAATAGGTTTGATAGTGCCTTGAAAAATTTCGTGTCCTAAAAAGCGAATTTTAGTTTGAAATAATTTTAATTTAGATTCAGAAACGACTAATCCATTTTTCATAGTAACTTGAATAAAAATATTTAAGTGCTTAAGATGTTGATCTATTGATTCTGAAAATATTAAAACATCATCAATATACACAATGATATTTAAGTGCACGTTTTTTTATTAAAAAATAAAAAAACGTGCTAAATTGTAAAAATTGCTCAAAAGTTTCTTCAAACCAAGAAAATGATGTACTCAAGACATATACTTGAATGAATATTCAAACAAAATAGAAATTTATCAAAAAATAAAAAAACATATGTAATTTGTGAAATTATCTTAATAATTTCTTCCAACTAAGAAAGTGATGTACTCAAAATATTTAAAAATTAAAAAAAACCTACGAAATTCTGAAAATTTCCCAAAACCTTCCTCCAAATAAGAAAATGATGTACTCAAGACTAGATGTTAAAATTCCACAAATAGAATTGGTTTACAGAGGCATATACTCGAGTATTCACACAAAAAAGAAATAAATGATACGATCCTCGAGATTCAATGACACACGAGGATAGTATTTCAAACTCTTGTTTTGAATATATCTTAATAACTTCTTCCATCTAAGAAAATGATATACTCAAAAATATATACTTGAATATTTGGACAAATCGAAATTTATCAAAAAATTAAAAAAAAAAAAAACTTTCGAAATTCTGAAAATTTCGCAAAACCTTATTTCCAAATAAGAAAATGGTGTAATAAAAAGAACAGATGTTAAAATTATAATATCTGAATTGCTTTACGAAGACATATACTTAAACATTCACACGAAAATGAAACTAATGAAAATAAAAATAAAAAAACGTCTGTAACTGTGAAAATTGCTCAAACACTTTTTCTAACAAAGAAAATGAGGTATTCAAAACACATACTCGAATATTCGCATGAAATCAAAATTTCTAAGAAAATAAAAAAAACTTACGTAATTGGTGAAAATTTCTCGAAATCATCATCCAACCAAGAAAATGTACTCAAGATTTGATGTTAAAATTCCACAAATAGAATTTGTTTACGAAGACATATACTCGAATATTCGAACAAAATCTTCATCCAACAAAGAAAATGATGTCATATACTCGAATATTCGCACATAATAGAAATTTATTAAAAAATCAAAAAACATATGTTAAATTATCTGAATAATTTCTTCCAACTAGGAAAGTGATGTACTCAAAATAAATACTTGAATATTTGGGCAAATCGAAATTTATCAAAAAATAAAAAAAAACCTACGAAATTCTGAAAATTTCTCAAAACCTTCCTCCAAATAAGAAAATGATGTACTCAAGACTAGATGTTAAAATTCCACATATTGAATTGGTTTACAAAGACATATACTCGAATATTCACAAAAAAAAGAAATTTATGAAAAAAATAAAAAACGGTCGTAACTAAGAAAATGTTGTATTCAAAACACATAATCAAATATTCGCACGAAATCCAAATTTCTAAAAAAATCAAAAGACTTTCGTAATTTGGGAAAATTTCTGAAAATCATCTTCCAACCGAGAAAATGTACTCAAGATTTGATGTTAAAATTCCACAAACTGAATTTTTTTACAAAGACATTTACTCAAATAGCACAAAATCTCCTTACAACTAAGAAAATGATGTAATCAAGGCTTATACTCGAATATTCTCATAAAATCTTCATCCAACAAAGAAAATGATGTACTCAAGATCTATAACTCGAATATTCGCACGAAATCAAAATTTATTAAAAACTCAAAAAACGTGCTTAATTGTAAAAATTGCTCAGAAGTTTCTTCCAACCAAGAAAATGATGTACTCAAAACATATACTTGAATGAATATTCACACAAAATATAAATTTATCAAAAAATAAAAAAAACATACGTAATTTTTGAATATATGTTAATAACTTCTTCCATATAAGAAAATGATATATTCAAAAATATATACATGAATATTTGGACAAATCAAAATTTATCAAAAAAAATTTTAAAAAAAAACTTTCGAAATTCTGAAAATTTCGCAAAACCTTCTTTCCAAATAGGAAAATGGTTTAATAAAAAGACTAGATGTTAAAATTCTAAAATCTGAATTGCTTTACGAAGACATATACTTAAACATTCACACGGAAATGATACTAATGAAAAAAAATAAAAAAACGTCTGTGACTGTGAAAATTGCTTAAACACTTTTCCTAACAAAAAAAATGATGTATTCAAAACACATACACGAATATTTGCATGAAATAAAAATTTCTAAAAAAATCAAAAAGCTTACGTAATTTTGTGAAAATTTCTGAAAATCATCATCCAACCAAGAAAATGTACTCAAGATTTGATGTTAAAATTCCACAAATAGAATTTGTTTACAAAGACATATACTCGAATATTTGCACAAAATCTTCATCCAACAAAGAAAATGATGTCCTATAATCGAATATTCGCACAAAATAGAAATTTATCAAAAAATCAAAAAAAAATATGTAATTTGTGAAATTATCTTAATAATTTCTTCCAACTAAGTAAGTGATGTACTCAAAATAAATACTTGAATATTTGGGCAAATCGAAATTTATCAAAAAATAAAAAAAACACACGAAATTCTGAAAATTTCTCAAAACCTTCCTCCAGATAAGAAAACGATGTACTCAAGACTAGATGTTAAAATTCAACAAATTGAATTTGTTTACAAAGACATATACTCGAATATTCAAAAAAAAAAGAAATTTACGAAAAAAATAAAAAATGGTCGTAACTATGAAAATTGCTCAAACACTTTTTCCAACAAAGAAAAAATGATGTATTCAAAACACATAATCAAATATTCACACGAAATCCAAATTTCTAAAAAAATCAAAAGACTTTCGTAATTTGGGAAAATTTCTTAAAATCATCTTCCAACCGAGAAAATGTACATCAATTTTTACAACTAAGCACGTTTTTTTATTTTTTATTAAATTTCGATTTCGTGCGAATATTCGAGTTATAGATCTTGAGTACATCGTTTTCTTTGTTGGATGAAGATTTTATGCGAATGTTCGAGTATAAGTCTTGAGTACATCATTTTTTTAGTTGTAATGAGATTTTGTGCTAATATTTGAGTAAATGTCTTTGTTAAAAAATTCAGTTGGTGGAATTTTAACTTCAAAGCTTGAGTACATTTTCTCGGTTGGAAGATGATTTTCAGAAATTTTTCAAAATTACGAAAGTCTTTTGATTTTTTTAGAAATTTTGATTCCGTGCGAATATTTGATTATGTGTTTTGAATATATCATTTTTCTTTGTTGGAAAAAGTGTTTGAGCATTTTTCATAGTTTCGGGCGTTTTTTATTTTTTTTCATAAATTTCTTTTTTTGTGTGAATATTCGAGTACATGTCTTTGTAAACCAATTCAATTTGTGGAATTTTAACATCTAGTCTTGAGTACATCATTTTCTTATTTGGAGGAAAGTTTTGAGAAATTTTCATAATTTCGTAGGTTTTTTTTATTTTTTGATAAATTTGATTTGCCCAAATATTCAAGTATTTGTTTTAGTTTGAAGAAATTATTAAGATAATTTCACAAATTACATATGTTTTTTGATTTTTTGATAAATTTCTATTTTGTGCGAGTATAGGACTTGAGTACATCATTTTCTTTGTTGGATGAAGATTTTGTGCGAATATTCGAGTATATGTCTTCGTAAACAAATTCTATTTGTGGAATTTTAACATCAAATCTTGAGTACATTTTCTTGTTTGGATGATGATTTTGAGAAATTTTCACGAATCACGTAAGTTTTTTGATTTTTTTAGAATTTTTGATTTCATGCGAATATTCGAGTATATGTTTTGAATACATCATTTTCTTTTTTAGAAAAAGTGTTTGAGCAATTTTCACAGTTACAGACGTTTTTTTTATTTTTTTATTAGTTTCATTTCCATGTGAATGTTTAAGTATATGTCTTCGTAAAGCAATTCAGATATTAGAATTTTAACATCTAGTCTTTTTATTACACCATTTTCTTATTTGGAAAGAAGGTTTTGCGAAATTTTCAGAATTTCGGAAGTTTTTTTTTAATTTTTTGATAAATTTGGATTTGTCCAAATATTCAAGTATATATTTTTGAGTATATCATTTTCTTAGATTGAAGAAGTTATTAAGATATATTCAAAAATTACGTATGTTTTTTTTATTTTTTGATAAATTTCTATTTTGTGTGAATATTCATTCAATTATATGTCTTGAGTAAATCATTTTCTTGGTTGGAAGAAACTTTTGAGCAATTTTTACAATTAAGCACATTTTTTTATTTTTTATTAAATTTTGATTTCGTGGGAATATTCGAGTTATAGATCTTTGAGTACATCGTTTTCTTTGTTGCATGAAGATTTTATGCGAATGTTCGAGTATAAGTCTTGAGTACATCATTTTTTTAGTTGTAATGAGATTTTGTGCTAATATTTGAGTAAATGTCTTTGTTAAAAAATTCAGTTGGTGGAATTTTAACATCAAAGCTTGAGTACATTTTCTCGGTTGGAAGATGATTTTCAGAAATTTTTCAAAATTAGGAAAGTCTTTTGATTTTTTTACAAATTTGGATTCCGTGCGAATATTTGATTATGTGTTTTGAATATATCATTTTTCTTTGTTGGAAAAAGTGTTTGAGCATTTTGCATAGTTTCAGGCGTTTTTTATTTTTTTTCATAAATTTCTTAACCTACGAATTTCTGAAAATTTCTCAAAACTTTCCTCCAAATAAGAAAATGATGTACTCAAGACTAGATGTTAAAATTCCACAAATTGAATTGGTTTACAAAGACATATACTCGAATATTCACACAAAAAAGAAATTTTTGAAAAAAAATAAAAAACGCCCAAAACTATGAAAATTGCTCAAACACTTTTTCCAACAAAGAAAATGTTGTATTCAAAACACAATCAAATATTCGCACGAAATCCAAATTTCTAAAAAAATCAAATGACTTTCGTAATTTGGGAAAATTTATGAAAATCATCTTCCAACCGAGAAAATGTACTCAAGATTTGATGTTAAAATTCCACAAACTGGATTTTTTTACAAAGACATTTACTCAAATATTAGCACAAAATCTCTTACAACTAAGAAAATGATGTACTCAAGGCTTATACTCGAATATTCTCATAAAATCTTCATCCAACAAAGAAAATTATGTACTCAAGATCTATAACTCGAATATTCGCACGAAATCGAAATTTATTAAAAACTCAAAAAACGTGCTTAATTGTAAAAATTGCTCAAAAGTTTCTTCCAACCAAGAAAATGAAGTACTCAAGACATATACTTGAATGAATATTCACACAAAATAGAAATTTATCAGAAAATAAAAAAACATACGTAATTTTTGAATATATCTTAATAACTTCTTACATCTAAGAAAAAGATATACTCAAAAATATATACTTGAATATTTGGACAAATCGCTAATTTATCAAAAAATTAAAAAAAAACTTCCGAAATTCTGTAAATTTCGCAAAACCTTCTTTCCAAATAAGAAAATGGTGCACTAAAAAGACTAGATGCTAAAATTGTAATATCTGAATTGCTTTACGAAGACATATACTTAAATATTCACACGGAAATGAAACTAATGAAAAAAAAATAAACGTCTGTTACTGTGAAAATTGTTCAAACACTTTTTCTAACAAAGAAAATGATGTATTCAAAATACATACTCGAATATTCGCATGAAATCAAAATTTCTAAAAAAATCAAAAAACGTACGTAATTTGTGAAAATTTCTCAAAATCATCATCCAACCAAGAAAATGTACTCAAGATTTGATGTTAAAATTCCACAAATAGAATTGTCGAATATTCGCACAAAATCTTCATCCAACAAAGAAAATGATGTCATATACTCGAATATTTGCACAAAATAGAAATTTATCAAAAAATCAAAAAACATATGTAATTTGTGAAATTATCTTAATAATTTCTTCCAACTAAGAAAGTGATGTACTCAAAATAAATACTTGAATATTTGGACAAATCAAAATTTATCAAAAAATAAAAAAACCTACGAAATTCTGAAAATTTCTCAAAACCATCCTCGAAATAAGAAAATGATGTACTCAATACTAGATGTTAAAATTCCACAAATTGAATTGGTTTACAAAGACATATACTCGAATATTCACACAAAAAAGAAATTTATGAAAAAATAAAAAAACGCCCGAAACTATGAAAATTGCTCAAACACTTTTTCCAACAAAGAAAATGTTGTATTCAAAACACAATCAAATATTCGCACGAAATCCAAATTTCTAAAAAAATCAAAAGACTTTCGTAATTTGGGAAAATTTCTGAAAATCATCTTCCAACCGAGAAAATATACTCAAGATTTGATGTTAAAATTCCACAAACTGAATTTTTTTACAATGACATTTACTCAAATATTAGCACAAAATCTCCTTACAACTAAGTAAATGATGTACTCAAGGCTTATACTCGAATATTCTCATAAAATCTTCATCCAACAAAGAAAATGATGTACTCAAGATCTATAACTCGAATATTCGCACGAAATCGAAATTTATTAAAAACTCAAAAAACGTGCTTAATTGTAAAAATTGCTCAAAAGTTTCTTCCAACCAAGAAAATGATGTACTCAAGACATATACTTGAATGAATATTCACACAAAATAGAAATTTATCAAAAAATAAAAAAAACATACGTAATTTTTGAATATATCTTAATAACTTCTTACATCTAAGAAAATGATATACTCAAAAATATATACTTGAATATTTGGCCAAATCGAAATTTATCAAAAAATTAAAAAAAAAATCCGAAATTCTGTAAATTTCGCAAAACCTTCTTTCCAAATAAGAAAATAGTGCACTAAAAAGACTAGATGCTAAAATTGTAATATCTGAATTGCTTTACGAAGACATATACTTAAACATTCACACGGAAATGAAACTAATGAAAAAAAATAAAAAAAACGTATGTAACTGTGAAAATTGCTCAAACATTTTTTCTAACAAAAAAATGATGTATTCAAAACACATACTCGAATATTCGCATGAAATCAAAATTTCTAAAAATCATCATCCAACCAAGAAAATGTACTCAAGATTTGATGTTAAAATTCCACAAATAGAATTTGTTTACGAAGACATATACTCGAATATTCGCACAAAATCTTTTTCCAACAAAGAAAATGATGTCATATACTCGAATATTTGCACAAAATAGAAATTTATCAAAAAATCAAAAAACATATGTAATTTGTGAAATTATCTTAATAATTTCTTCCAACTAAGAAATTATGTACTCAAAATAAATACTTAATATTTGGACAAATCAAAATTTATCAAAAAATAAAAAAACCTACGAAATTCTGAAAATTTCTCAAAACCTTCCTCCAAATAAGAAAATGATGTACTCAATACTAGATGTTAAAATTCCACAAATTGAATTGGTTTACAAAGACATATACTCGAATATTCACACAAAATAGAAATTTATTAAAAAAATATAAAATGCCCGTAACTATGAAAATTGTTCAAACACTTTTTCCAACAAAGAAAAAATGATGTATTCAAAACAGATAATCAAATATTCACACGAAATCCAAATTTCTAAAAATATCAAAAGACTTTCGTAACTTGGGAAAATTTCTTAAAATCATCTTCCAACCGAGAAAATGTACTCAAGATTTGATGTTAAAATTCCACGAACAGAATTTTTTACAAAGACATTTACTCAAATATTAGCACAAAATCTCCTTACAACTAAGAAAATGATGTACTCAGGGCTTATACTCGAATATTCGCATATAATCTTCATCCAACAAAGAAAATGATGTATTCAAGATCTATAACTCGAATATTAGCACGAAATCGAAATTTATTAAAAAATCAAAAAACTTGCTTAATTGTAAAAATTGCTCAAAAGCTTCTTCCAACAAAGAAAATGATGTACTCAAGACATATACTTGAATGAATATTCACACAAAATAGAAATTTATCAAAAAATAAAAAAAAAACATACGTAATTTTGGAATATATCTTAATAACTTCTTCCATCTAAGAAAATGATATACTCAAAAATATAACTTGAATATTTGGACAAATTGTAATTTATCAAAAAATTATAAAAAAAAAAAAATTCCGAAATTCTGAAAATTTTGCAAAACCTTCCTCCCAAATAAGAAAATGGTGTAATAAAAAGACCAGATGTTAAAATTCTAATATCTGAATTGCTTTACGAAGACATATACTTAAATATCCACACGGAAATGAAACTAATGAAAAATAAATAAAAAAACTTCTGTAACTGTGAAAATTGCTCAAACACTTTTTCTAACAACGAAAATGATGTATTCAAAACACATACTCGAATATTCGTATGAAATCAAAATTTCTAAAAAAATAAAAAAACTTACGTAATTTGTGAAAATTTCTCGAAATCTTCATCCAACCAAGAAAATGTACTCAAGATTTGATGTTAAAATTTCACAAATAGAATTTGTTTACGAAGACATATACTCGAATATTCGCACAAAATCTTCATCCAACAAAGAAAATGATGTCATATACTCGAATATTTGCACAAAATAGAAATTTATCAAAAAATCAAAAAACATATGTAATTTGTGAAATTATCTTAATAATTTCTTCCAACTAAGAAAGTGATGTACTCAAAATAAATACTTGAATATTTGGACAAATCAAAATTTATCAAAAATAAAAAAAACCTACGAAATCCTGAAAATTTCTCAAAACCATCCTTGAAATAAGAAAATGATGTACTCAATACTAGATGTTAAAATTTCACAAATTGAATTGGTTTACAAAGACATATACTCGAATATTCACACAAAAAGAAATTATTGAAAAAAATAAAAAACGCCCGAAACTATGAAAATTGCTCAAACACTTTTTCCAACAAAGAAAATGTTGTATTCAAAACACAATCAAATATTCGCACGAAGTCCAAATTTCTAAAAAAATCAAAAGACTTTCGTAATTTGGGAAAATTTCTGAAAATCATCTTCCAACCGAGAAAATGTACTCAAGATTTGATGTTAAAATTCCACAAACTGAATTTTTTTACAATGACATTTACTCAAATATTAGCACAAAATCTCCTTACAACTAAGAAAATAATGTACTCAAGGCTTATACTCGAATATTCTCATAAAATCTTCATCCAACAAAGAAAATGATGTACTCAAGATCTATAACTCGAATATTCGCACGAAATTGAAATTTATTAAAAACTCAAAAAATCGTGCTTAAATGTAAAAATTGGTCAAAAGTTTCTTCCAACCAAAAAAATGATGTACTCAAGACATATACTTGAATAAATATTCACACAAAATAGAAATTTATCAAAAAATAAAAAAAACATACGTAATTTTTGAATATATCTTAATAACTTCTTCCATCTAAGAAAATGATATACTCAAAAATATAACTTGAATATTTGGACAAATCGAAATTTATGAAAAAATTAAAAAAAAAAAAACTTCCGAAATTCTGAAAATTTCGCAAAACCTTTTTTCCAAATAAGAAAATGGTGTAATAAAAAGACCAGATGTTAAAATTCTAATATCTGAATTGCTTTACGAAGACATATACTTAAACATTCACACGAAAATGAAACTAATGAAAAATAAATAAATAAACGTCTGTTACTGTGAAAATTGCTCAAACACTTTTTCTAACAAAGAAAATGATGTATTCAAAACACATACTCGAATATTCGCATGAAATCAAAATTTCTAAAAAAATCAAAAAACTTACGTAATTTGTGAAAATTTCTCGAAATCATCATCCAACCAAGAAAATGTACTCAAGATTTGATGTTAAAATTCCACAAATAGAATTTGTTTACGAAGACATATACTCGAATATTCGCACAAAATAGAAATTTATCAAAAAATCAAAAAACATATGTTATTTCTGAAATTATCTAAATATTTTCTTCCAACTAAGAAAGTGATGTACCCAAAATAAATACTTGAATATTTGGGCAAATCGAAATTTATCATAAAATAAAAAAACTTACGAAATTCTTAAAATTTCTCAAAACCTTCCTCCAAATAAGAAAATGATGTACTCAAGGCTAGATGTTAAAATTCCACAAATTGAATTGGTTTACAAAGACATATACTCGAATATTCACAAAAATAAGAAATTTATGAAAAAAATAAAAAACGGTCGTAACTTTGAAAATTGCTCAAACACTTTTTCCAACAAAGAAAATGTTGTATTCAAAACACATAATCAAATATTCGCACGAAATCCAAATTTCTAAAAAAATCAAAAGACTTTCGTAATTTGGGAAAATTTCTGAAAATCATCTTCCAACCGAGAAAATGTACTCAAGATTTGATGTTAAAATTCCACAAACTGAATTTTTTACAATGACATTTACTCAAATATTAGCACAAAATCTCCTTACAACTAAGAAAATGATGTACCAAGGCTTATACTCGAATATTCTCATAAAATCTTCATCCAACAAAGAAAATGATGTACTCAAGATCTATAACTCGAATATTCGCACGAAATCGAAATTTATTAAAAACTCAAAAAACGTGCTTAATTGTAAAAATTGCTCAAAAGTTTCTTCCAACCAAGAAAATGATGTACTCAAGACATATACTTGAATGAATATTCACACAAAATAGAAATTTATCAAAAAATAAAAAAACATACGTAATTTTTGAATATATCTTAATAACTTCTTCCATCTAAGAAAATGATATACTCAAAAATATATACTTGAATATTTGGACAAATCGAAATTTATCAAAAAATTAAAAAAAAACTTCCGAAATTCTGTAAATTTGGCAAAACCTTCTTTCCAAATAAGAAAATGATGCACTAAAAAGACTAGATGCTAAAATTGTAATATCTGAATTGCTTTACAAAGACATATACTTAAACATTCACACGGAAATGAAACTAATGAAAAAAAATAAAAAAACGTATGTAACTGTGAAAATTGCTCAAACACTTTTTCTAACAACGAAAATGATGTATTCAAAACACATACTCGAATATTCGAATGAAATCAAAATTTCTAAAAAAATAAAAAAAACTTAAGTAATTTGTGAAAATCATCATCCAACCAAGAAAATGTACTCAAGATTTGATGTTAAAATTCAACAAATAGAATTTGTTTACGAAGACATATACTCGAATATTCGCACAAAATCTTCATCAACAAAGAAAATGATGTCATATACTCGAATATTCGAACGAAATAGAAATTTATCAAAAATCAAAAAACATATGTTATTTGTGAAATTATCTGAATATTTTCTTCCAACTAAGAAAGTGATGTACTCAAAATAAATACTTGAATATTTGGGCAAATCGAAATTTATCAAAAAATAAAAAAACTTACGAAATTCTTAAAATTTCTCAAAACCTTCCTCCAAATAAGAAAATGATGTACTCAAGACTAGATGTTAAAATTACACAAATTGAATTTGTTTACAAAGACATATACTCGAATATTCACAAAAATAAGAAATTTATGAAAAAAAATAAAAAACGCTCGTAACTATGAAAATTGCTCAAACACTTTTTCCAACAAAGAAAATGTTGTATTCAAAACACATAATCAAATATTCGCACGAAATCAAAATTTCTAAAAAACTCAAAAGACTTTCGTAATTTGGGAAAATTTCTGAAAATCATCTTCCAACCGAGAAAAAGTACTAAAGATTTGATGTTAAAATTCCACAAACTGAATTTTTTTACAAATACATTTATTTAAATATTAGCACAAAATCTCCTTACAACTAAGAAAATGATGTACTCAAGGCTTATACTCGAATATTCTCATAAAATCTTCATCCAACAAAGAAAATGATGTACTCAAGATCTATAACTCGAATATTTGCACGAAATCGAAATTTATTAAAAACTCAAAAAAAGTGCTTAATTGTAAAAATTGCTCAAAAGTTTCTTCCAACCAAGAAAATGATGTACTCAAGACATATAATTGAATGAATATTCACACAAAATAGAAATTTATCAAAAAATAAAAAAACATACGTAATTTTTGAATATATCTTAATAACTTCTTCCATTTAAGAAAATGATATACTCAAAAATATATACTTGAATATTTGGACAAATCGAAATTTATCAAAAAATTAAAAAAAAACTTCCGAAATTCTGTAAATTTCTCTAAACCTTCTTTCCAAATAGGAAAATGATGCACTAAAAAGACTAGATGCTAAAATTGTAATATCTGAATTGCTTTACGAAGACATATACTTAAACATTCACACGGAAATGAAACTAATGAAAAAAATAAAAAAACGTATGTAACTGTGAAAATTGCTCAAACACTTTTTCTAACAAAGAAAATGATGTATTCAAAACACATACTCGAATATTCGCATGAAATCAAAATTTCTAAAAAATTAAAAAAACTTACGTAATTTGTGAAAATCATCATCCAACCAAGAAAATGTACTCAAGATTTGATGTTAAAATTCCACAAATAGAATTTGTTTACGAAGATTTATACTCGAATATTCACACAAAATCTTTTTCCAACAAAGAAAATGATGTCATATACTCGAATATTTGCAAAAAATAGAAATTTATCAAAAAATCAAAAAAACATATGTAATTTGTGAAATTATCTTAATAATTTCTTCCAACTAAGAAAGTGATGTACTCAAAATAAATACATGAATATTTGGACAAATCAAAATTTATCAAAAAATAAAAAAAACCTACGAAATTCTGAAAATTTCTCAAAACCTTCCTCCAAATAAGAAAATGATGTACTCAATACTAGATGTTAAAATTCCACAAATTGAATTGGTTTACAAAGACAATTGAATTGGTTTACAAATACATTTACTCAAATATTAGCACAAAATCTCCTTACAACTAAGAAAATGATGTACTCAAGGCTTATACTCGAATATTCGCATAAAATCTTCATCCAACAAAGAAAATGATGTACTCAAGATCTATAACTCGAATATTCGCACGAAATCGAAATTTATTAAAAAATCAAAAAACTTGCTTAATTGTAAAAATTGCTCAAAAGCTTCTTCCAACCAAGAAGATGATGTACTCAAGACATATACTTGAATGAATATTCACACAAAATAGAAATTTATCAAAAAATAAAAAAAACATACGTAATTTTTGAATATATCTTAATAACTTCTTCCATCTAAGAAAATGATATACTCAAAAATATAACTTGAATATTTGGACAAATTGAAATTTATCAAAAAATTAAAAAAAAAAAAATTCCGAAATTCTGAAAATTTCGCAAAACCTTCCTTCCAAATAAGAAAATGTTGTAATAAAAAGACCAGATGTTAAAATTCTAATATCTGAATTGCTTTACGAAGACATATACTTAAACATTCACACGGAAATGAAACTAATGAAAAATAAATAAAAAAACGTCTGTAACTGTGAAAATTGCTCAAACACTTTTTCTAACAAAGAAAATGATGTATTCAAAACACATACTCGAATATTCGTATGAAATCAAAATTTCTAAAAAAATAAAAAACTTACGTAATTTGTGAAAATTTCTCGAAATCTTCATCCAACCAAGAAAATGTACTCAAGATTTGATGTTAAAATTCCACAAATAGAATTTGTTTACGAAGACATATACTCGAATATTCGCACAAAATCTTCATCAACAAAGAAAATGATGTCATATACTCGAATATTCGAACAAAATATAAATTTATCAAAAAATAAAAAAACATATGTTATTTGTGAAATTATCTGAATATTTTCTTCCAACTAAGAAAGTGATGTACTCAAAATAAATACTTGAATATTTGGGCAAATCGAAATTTATCAAAATATAAAAAAAACTTACGAAATTCTTAAAATTTCTCAAAACCTTCCTCCAAATAAGAAAATGATGTACTCAAGACTAGATGTTAAAATTCCACAAATTGAATTGGTTTACAAAGACATATACTCGAATATTCACAAAAAAAGAAATTTATGAAAAAAATAAAAAACGGTCGTAACTATGAAAATTGCTCAAACACTTTTTCCGACAAAGAAAATGTCGTATTCAAGACACATAATCAAATATTCGCACGAAATCCAAATTTCTAAAAAAATCAAAAGACTTTCGTAATTTGGGAAAATTTCTTAAAATCATTTTCCACCCGAGAAAATGTACTCAAGATTTGATGTTAAAATTCCACAAACTGAATTTTTTTACAAAGACATTACTCAAATATTAGCACAAAATCTTCTTACAACTAAGAAAATGATGTACTCAAGGCTTATACTCGAATATTCTCATAAAATCTTCATCCAACAAAGAAAATGATGTACTCAAGATATATAACTCGAATATTCGCACGAAATAAAAATTTATTAAAATCTCAAAAAACGTGCGTAATTGTAAAAATTGCTCAAAAGTTTCTTCCAACCAAGAAAATGATGTACTCAAAACATATACTTGAATGAATATTCACACAAAATAGAAATTTATCAAAAAATAAAAAACACATACGTAATTTTTGAATATATCTTAATAACTTCTTCCATCTAAGAAAATGATATACTCAAAAATATATACTTGAATATTTGGACAAATCGAAATTTATCAAAAAATTAAAAAAAAACTTCCGAAATTCTGTAAATTTCGCAAAACCTTCTTTCCAAATAAGAAAATGGTGCACTAAAAAGACTAGATGCTAAAATTTTAATATCTGAATTGCTTTACGAAGACATATACTTAAACATTCACACGGAAATGAAACTATTGAAAAAAAATAAAAAAACGTATGTAACTGTGAAAATTGCTCAAACACTTTTTCTAACAAAGAAAATGATGTATTCAAAACACATACTCGAATATTCGTATGAAATCAAAATTTCTAAAAAAATCAAAAAACTTACGTAATTTGTGAAATCATCATCCAACCAAGAAAATATACTCAAGATTTGAAGTTAAAATTCTACAAATAGAATTTGTTTACGAAGACATATACTCGAATATTCGCACAAAATCTTCATCAACAAAGAAAATGATGTCATATACTTGAATATTCGCACAAAATAGAAATTTATCAAAAAATCAAAAAACATATGTTATTTGTGAAATTATCTTAATATTTTCTTCCAACTAAGAAAGCGATGTACTCAAAATAAATACTTGAATATTTGGGCAAATCGAAATTTATCAAAAAATAAAAAAACTTACGAAATTCTTAAAAGTTCTCAAAACTTTCCTCCAAATAAGAAAATGATGTACTCAAGACTAGATGTTAAAATTCCACAAATTGAATTGGTTTACCAAGACATATACTCGAATATTCACAAAAAAAAGAAATTTATGAAAAAAATAAAAAACGGTCGTAACTATGAAAATTGCTCAAACACTTTTTCCAACAAAGAAAATGTTGTATTCAAAACACATAATCAAATATTCGCACGAAATCCAAATTTCTAAAAAAATCAAAAGACTTGTGTAATTTGGGAAAATTTCTGAAAATCATTTTCTAACCGAGAAAATGTACTCAAGATTTGATGTTAAAATTCCACAACTGAATTTTTTTACAAAGACATTTACTCAAATATTAGCACAAAATCTCCTTACAACTAAGAAAATGATGTACTCAAGGCTTATACTCGAATATTCTCATTAAATCTTCATCCAACAAAGAAAATGATGTACTCAAGATCTATAACTCAAATATTCGCACGAAATCGAAATTTATTAAAAACTCAAAAAACGTGCTTAATTGTAAAAATTTCTCAAAAGTTTCTTCCAACCAAGAAAATGATGTACTCAAGACATATACTTGAATGAATATTCACACAAAATAGAAATTTATCAAAAAATAAAAAAAACATACGTAATTTTTGAATATATCTTAATAACTTCTTCCATCTAAGAAAATGATATACTCAAAAATATATACTTGAATATTTGGACAAATCGAAATTTATCAAAAAATTAAAAAAAAACTTCCGAAATTCTGTAAATTTCGCAAAACCTTCTTTCCAAATAAGAAAATGATGCACTAAAAAGACTAGATGCTAAAATTGTAATATCTGAATTGCTTTACGAAGACATATACTTAAACATTCACACGGAAATGAAACAAATGAAAAAAATAAAAAAACGTATGTAACTGTGAAAATTGCTCAAACACTTTTTCTAACAAAGAAAATGATGTATTCAAAACACATACTCGAATATTCGCATGAAATCAAAATTTCTAAAAAAATCAAAAAACTTACGTAATTTGTGAAAATCATCATCCAAACAAGAAAATGTACTCAAGATTTGATGTTAAAATTCCACAAATAGAATTTGTTTACGAAGACATATACTCGAATATTCGCACAAAATCTTCATCCAACAAAGAAAATGATGTCATATACTCGAATATTTGCATAAAATAGAAATTTATCAAAAAATCAAAAAACATATGTAATTTGTGAAATTATCTTAATAATTTCTTCCAAATAAGAAAGTGATGTACTCAAAATAAATACTTGAATATTTGGACAAATCAAAATTTATCAAAAAATAAAAAAAACCTACGAAATTCTGAAAATTTCTCAAAACCTTCCTCGAAAAAAGAAAATGATGTACTCAATACTAGATGTTAAAATTCCACAAATTGAATTGGTTTACAAAGACATATACTCGAATATTCACACAAAAAAGAAATTTATGAAAAAAATAAAAAACCACCCGTAACTATGAAAATTGCTCAAACACTTTTTCCAACAAAGAAAAAATGATGTATTCAAAACACATAATCAAATATTCACACGAAATCCAAATTTCTAAAAAAATCAAAAGACTTTCGTAATTTGGGAAAATTTCTTAAAATCATCTTCCAACCGAGAAAATGTACTCAAGATTTGATGTAAAAATTCCACAAACTGAATTTTTTACAAAGACATTTACTCAAATATTAGCACAAAATCTCCTTACAACTAAGAAAATGATGTACTCAAGGCTTATACTCGAATATTCGCATAAAATCTTCATCCAACAAAGAAAATGATGTACTCAAGATCTATAACTCGAATATTCGCACGAAATCGAAATTTATTAAAAAATCAAAACACTTGCTTAATTGTAAAAATTGCTCAAAAGCTTCTTCCAACCAAGAAGATGATGTACTCAAGACATATACTTGAATGAATATTCACACAAAATAGAAATTTATCAAAAAATAAAAAAAACATACGTAATTTTTGAATATATCTTAATAACTTCTTCCATCTAAGAAAATGATATACTCAAAAATATAACTTGAATATTTGGACAAATTGAAATTTATCAAAAAATTAAAAAAAAAAAAATTCCGAAATTCTGAAAATTTCGCAAAACCTTCCTTCCAAATAAGAAAATGTTGTAATAAAAAGACCAGATGTTAAAATTCTAATATCTGAATTGCTTTACGAAGACATATACTTAAACATTCACACGGAAATGAAACTAATGAAAAATAAATAAAAAAACGTCTGTAACTGTGAAAATTGCTCAAACACTTTTTCTAACAAAGAAAATGATGTATTCAAAACACATACTCGAATATTCGTATGAAATCAAAATTTCTAAAAAAATAAAAAACTTACGTAATTTGTGAAAATTTCTCGAAATCTTCATCCAACCAAGAAAATGTACTCAAGATTTGATGTTAAAATTCCACAAATAGAATTTGTTTACGAAGACATATACTCGAATATTCGCACAAAATCTTCATCAACAAAGAAAATGATGTCATATACTCGAATATTCGAACAAAATATAAATTTATCAAAAAATAAAAAAACATATGTTATTTGTGAAATTATCTGAATATTTTCTTCCAACTAAGAAAGTGATGTACTCAAAATAAATACTTGAATATTTGGGCAAATCGAAATTTATCAAAATATAAAAAAAACTTACGAAATTCTTAAAATTTCTCAAAACCTTCCTCCAAATAAGAAAATGATGTACTCAAGACTAGATGTTAAAATTCCACAAATTGAATTGGTTTACAAAGACATATACTCGAATATTCACACAAAAAGGAAATTTATGAAAAAAATAAAAAACGGTCGTAACTATGAAAATTGCTCAAACACTTTTTCTAACAAAGAAAAAATGATGTATTCAAAACACATAATCAAATATTCACACGAAATCTAAATTTCTAAAAAATCAAAAGACTTTCGTAATTTGGGAAAATTTCTTAAAATCATCTTCCAACCGAGAAAATGTACTCAAGATTTGATGTTAAAATTCCACAAACTTAATTTTTTACAAAGACATTTACTCAAATATTAGCACAAAGTCTCCTTACAACTAAGAAAATGATGTACTCAAGGCTTATACTCGAATATTCGCATAAAATCTTCGCCCAACAAAGAAAATGATGTTCTCAAGATCTATAACTCGAATTTTCGCACGAAATCGAAATTTATAAAAAAATCAAAAAACGTGCTTAATTTTGAAAATTGCTCAAAAGATGTTTGATCTGCCAGCAGGTAAAGGCAGAGAGGCAGAGGCCTGGTGGCGATGAAGAGCTTAGAGGTACCTGAATGGAAGTGGGAGCATATATCTATGGACCGTGACCCACTTGCCAAGGACGGCCTCAGGATTGATGCGATCAGGGTGATCGTGGATAGGCTGACGAAGGTGGCTCACTTCATCCCTTACAGTATGTCATATACATACTTGAAGATGGCCCAGATGTATATACGGGATGTGGTGAGATTGCATGGTATTCCAGTCTCGATAGTGTCTGACAGAGACCCGAGGTTCACTTCACATTTCTGGGAGGGTCTCCAGACAGCTTTGGGCACAGAGGTGAGACTGAGTACGACCTATCACCCTCAGACAGACGGCCAAACAGAGCGTACCATTCAGACGCTCGAGGACATGTTGAGGGCATGTATTTTGGAGTTTGATACTCCGTGGCAGGATTCAGTGCCGCTGGTGGAGTTCTCCTATAATAACGGTTATCAGGCGAGCATTCAAATGGCTCCTTTTGAAGCTCTGTATGGACGACGATGTAGATCACCGCTGTATTGGGAGGAGTTGACTAGCAAAGCGGTCGGAGGACCGGATATGATCAAGAACATGGAAGAAAAGATTAAGATGATACGCCAAAAGATGAAAGCGGCCCAGGATAGGCAAGCAGCCTATGCCAATAAGCGGCGACGACCGCTGGAATTCCAGTTAGGAGACAGGGTCTTCTTAAAGATCTCGCCCTTCAGGGGTGTGGTTCGGTTTGGTATGCGGGGAAAGTTATCTCCGAGGTATGTTGGGCCATATGAAGTTTTGCAGCGTATCGGTACTATGGCATATCGTTTGGCTCTACCGCCGTCTTTATCTGGCATACACGATGTTTTTCACGTTTCTATGTTACGGAAGTATGAACCAGACCCGTCTCATGTCTTACAGCCTACTGAAGTTCAGTTAGACTCAGATGTGTCCTACGTAGAACGACCAATCAGAATTCTGGATCGAGAGGATCGCAGACTACGAAGCAAAGTTATACCGATGGTCAAAGTTCAGTGGGATCGTCGGGGTGTCGAGGAGGCTACGTGGGAGACGGAACGGCATATGGTGCAGCACTATCCGGAACTATTCTCTGGTATGTTTTTATGTTTAGTTTCGATATGGTGATAAAGTCTGTTGACTCCTCCTCCTTTTAAAAAGGTACGTAAGAGACGTACAGGCATCGGACGGTAAAACATACACTACGACTATGCTTTTATTGCATGAGTATACATGATGAAATGATGATATTTATAAGATGTTTATATATATCCATACGATCTTATTATGTGGTAAGATGCCACGGGGTAAGATGCCCATATGGTAAGAGGCCATACGATGTTATTATGTGGTAAGATGCCACGGGGTAAGATGCCCATATGGTAAGAGGCCATACGATGTTATTATGTGGTAAGATGCCACGGGGTAAGATGCCCATATGGTAAGAGGTCATACGATGTTACTATGTGGTAAGATGCCACGGGGTAAGATGCCCATATGGTAAGAGGCCATACAATGTTATGATGTGGTAAGATGCCACAGGGTAAGATGCCCATATGCATGAACATGAATCAGGGACAACAAAAAGAAGTTAATGAATAACCAGCATATTTACTTAACCAATATTTCATGCATTTACTGTGATGTTTTTATGATGTTAAGTAAGATTGTATATGCTCATGATGTGTTGTCCCTGTAGGTACACTTTTGGGCTAAAGGACTAAGGGTCGGGTTGAGGCAGTGAGCTACAAGGAACACAGGAATGTATAGGATTCAAGTCATGATTACTATCTACTCTAGGAGTAGTGTAAATCTAAATGTTAACATTCTTTTGGGAATGTAATGAATTACTTTTGAAGTTTTGTATTTTGGGCCTGTAATCCTGTTAGCTCATGTAACAACTGGAACCTTAAGATGTTATTTAATGCATGATTAGTCCTTCTTATGTCTCTAGAACACTGTTAAGGTGGGAAGACCCCACATTAGTGGTATCAGAGCAGTGGTTAGATAACCCGGGAATGAGTGAAGGGTAGCCTTAGCAATAAGATTGGCTAGGTGCTTACTTTTAAACATGTTTTATATGTATGCTGCATATGAAGTAGAAGATGTGTAAGGACCCTAATCCTTAAGTGCGGATCAAAGGCATAAATAGAGCTAATATAAATGATCAGAGTGAATTAACCGTGTTGAGTCTATGAGCTTTAAGAATTACATGCCAAAATGAGGACTATCAATGGATTAATTACATTCCTCATCAAAAGAATGTTATCAACTATAGTTTTACACTACTCCTAGAGTAGACACTATACAAAAGAATTAATCCTGTCCTTCCTGCCTCAAAAGAATTCTCCACAAGCTCACCACCTCAACCCGCTTAGCCCTTCTATCATGCCAAAAGTGTACCTACAAGGACAACCCCCAAACATGAGCAATAATATCATTCATATTCAACACAATATGAATATAAAGCGTAAATGCATAAAACACAATTAAAACACTTCCTGTTTTCCCATGCATTTCAAAACGCTTCCAGTTTGGTTGTCCATGTACCATAACTCATGAGTATAATCAATAGATTATTTTTAATGGTCTAGACATGTCATGACACAATACCGTCTCATCAATATCAAATACTGGTCACCATTCCCTAGTCTGTCCATCACAATGTATTTTAATGCCCCTCGCTTATTTACATATAGGCGACATAGAATAACCTCGCTTCAATGGACAAGCGGTACTCCCACCCCTCGCCTCACATTGAGCGGCAAATATCCTTTCCTCGCCCTATATGATAACCACGCTCAAATGTGACATGCGGCGCTCCCACCCCTCGCTTCACATTTAGCGGAACCAAAACAATTAGCGGCAAGCATTAAAATCATCAAGGGATGACCACGACTCATGGGATGTGCACCAATAATCATATGCATCTATAATCATCATGCATAATTCAACATGTATTTGCATCCACAATGCATAATCACATATATACTCGCATCCACAATGCATAAACAATGAGTATATTAGATACATGTACCGTTGGGTGCCCGTACGTCCTCTACGTACCTTTCCAAAATGTAGGATATGGTAGGACTTCAATGCCTTGGCTGTGTTGCCACCTGGGATGGTTCTACACATTCACACAAATCAATATTAGAACCCAATAATAGTCCGATACCAAAAATCCTACAATAAAATCCAAAACACCATTTTTGGTGTCTCGCGATCGATCGCCATACAGCCCCGATCGATCGCGAGACCACACTGCCTCGAGCAACAAAAATTTACAATCCGCGATCGATCGCTGAGTTTGCGCCGATCGATCGCGACCTCGCCGATCGATCGCGCCAAACTCGCGATCGATCGCTGAAGGCCACTGCCTCCAGCCCTGCAACTCGCGATCGATCGCTGAAGGCGCCGATCGATCGCCGAGTCTTGCACATGCGATTTTCGGGCACTATTCACCCTTCTCCTTCCCAAACTCAAACAACCTCAAATAATCAAACATCCACCATACCAAATCACTACAAATCTTCAATAAACAACATCATACAACCATAAATCTAACACTCACCCAAAAATAACACCAACTCATACAAACCCATTTTAAAACCCTTCAAAAACATACCAAACTTAAACAAAACCTTACAAAATCAACAATGAGGTATCCATACCTCTTGGGGATCTCGAATCTCCCAATAAACTCCACAAATCCACTTTTTGCAAGGATTTCTCTCCACCCTTAAGTTCAAGAACGAAAATGAGAGAAAAGAAGGGTTTGGGTGGTGTTATTTGGGAAAGTTGAAAAGTGATAGTGAAATGTATGGTGGGGGGGGGGGGGGGGGGGGTTTGGGGTAATAAAGTGGGTTAATTAATTAAAATGCATCCCACAACTCATGGTGTATAAAACACCCCAACATGATATTTTTAAAAGCATTAATCCAAATGCACCAAATATCAATTAAACTCATGATTTCCAATTAATTGCTACCCATGGCAAATAAATCATGCTAATACCATTTTTCAAACATGCACAACATGCACCCTGAAATGCCCTCCCGGGTCACTCTATCATGTGACTAAGCATTTCCATAAGATTAATAAATCCAACACATAATTAATTACTACCATAATTAATCATATAAACACAATTAATGCCCAATTGCAATTAATCATTTCGGGGATATCACAATACTCCCCTACTTATAAGATTTCGTCCTCGAAATCACATGCACTTACCCCCGAAAGAAACTAAACATAAACACATACCAGAGAATAGTTTCGGGTAGTGCTGCACCATATGCCGCTCCGTCTCCCACGTAGCCTCCTCGACACCCCTGCGATCCCACTGAACCTTGATCATAGGTATCACTTTGTTCCGAAGCCTGCGGTCTGCTCGATCCAGAATTCTAACAGGCCGTTCCACATAAGACACATCGGACTCTAACTGAACTTCGGAAGGCTGTAAAACATGCGACGGATCCGGCTCATACTTCCGCAACATCGATACATGAAACACATCATGTATACCAGATAAAGAAGGCGACAGAGCTAGTCGGTAAGCTAAGGTGCCAATGCGCTGCAAAATCTCGTACGGTCCAACATACCTCGGAGACAGTTTCCCGCGCATCCCAAATCGCACAACGCCTCTGAAAGGCGAGATCTTCAAAAAGACCTTATCTCCCAATTGAAATTCCAACGGTCTCCGCCGTTTGTTCGCATAAGCTGCCTGTCTGTCCTGGGCTGCTTTCATTTTCTGCCTTATCATCTTTATCTTTTCTTCCATCTCCCGAATCAATTCTGGTCCTCCGACCGGTTTACGGTCCAAATCATCCCAACAAAAGGGTGATCTACACCGTCTGCCATAAAGAGCTTCAAAAGGAGCCATCTGAATACTCGCCTGGTAGCTGTTATTATAAGAGAACTCTACCAAAGGCACTGAATCTTGCCAAGAAACATCGAACTCCAAAACGCAAGCTCTCAACATGTCCTCGAGCGTCTGAATAGTACGCTCGGTCTGGCCATCCGTCTGAGGATGATAAGCAGTGCTCAATCTGACTTCAGTTCCCAAGGCTGACTGAAGACCTTCCCAAAAATGGGATGTGAATCGCGGATCTCGATCCGACACTATGGAAATGGGGATCCCATGCAATCTCACCACATCTCGAATGTACAACTGCGCCATCCTCAAAAAGGTGAAAGTCATGCTATAGGGGATGAAATGAGCTACCTTAGTCAATCGATCCACAATCACCCAAATAGCATCAAAGCCTGAAGCACTCCTCGGCAGGTGAGTCACGAAGTCCATGGAAATGTGTTCCCACTTCCACTTCGGTATCTCCAAGCTTCTCAACTCGCCGCCAGGTCTCTGTCTCTCTGCGTTAACCTGCTGGCAGATCAAACACCTCTTAACAAAAGCGACGACATCGGATTTCATCCTCTTCCACCAAAACTGACCACGTAGATCTTTATACATCTTCTTCCCACCTGGGTGGATGCTAAGTCTGCTACTATGAGCTCGCTCCAAGATCCCTCTACGCAACTCCGGCGTACTCGGAACCACCCAACGGTCACCCAATCTCAAAGATCCGTCATCGGCCACTCTGAATTTCGTTGGCTGACCAAGATGTACTAAAGATAACCACCTCTGAACCTCATCATCTGACCTCTGAGCTCTCCTGATGTTCTCATAGATATCTGGCTCAGCTAACAAGGTCGATACATACACAGGTGATGCATCAATGTCGAAATCATAGCCTAACTGGCAATAGGAGGTCATCATGGCTGACAAATGGATGACGTCCTCAGCAGAACTCCTTACTTTCCGGCTCAAAGCGTCTGCTGTCAAATTAGCTTTTCCGGGATGGTACTCAATCTCACAATCATAGTCTTTGAGTAAGTCCATCCACCTCCTCTGCCTCATGTTCAGCTCCGCCTGAGTGAATAAAAACTCGAGGCTCTTGTGATCCGTGTATATGGTAAATGAAGTACCATACAAGTAATGTCTCCAAATCTTCAGGGCGAAGATGATAGCCGCCAATTCCAAGTCATGGACTGGGTATCTCGTCTCATGCGGTTTCAACTGCCTCGATGCATAAGCTACCACATGCCTATCCTACATCAGTACACACCCAAGGCCCTGGAGTGATGCATCGGTATACAAAACAAATCTGGAGTTCTCCGTAGGGATCACTAACACTGGCGCCGTCGTCAAACGATGCTTTAACTCCTGGAAGCTCTCTTCACAAGCTTCTGACCAAAAGAAAGGTACTCCTTTCTGGGTCAACTGGGTCAACGGCTTGGCAATCTTCGAAAAGCCCTCGACGAAGCGTCGATAATATCCGGCCAAACCAAGGAAGCTCCGAATCTCAGGCACAGAAGTGGGGGCAGCCCACTCCATCACAGCTTCGATCTTCCTGGGATCCACTGCTATCCCACTGTTAGAAATGACATGCCCCAGAAATACTACACTGCTCAACCAGAACTCACACTTACTGAGCTTGGCATACAACTGGTGATCTCGAAGAATCTGGAGAACTGTCCTCAAGTGTTTCACGTGCTCTTCCTCACTCCGGGAATAGATGAGAATGTCGTCGATGAACACGATGACGAACTGATCAAGGTACGGCTGAAACACTCTGTTCATCAGACTCATAAAGACCGCTGGAGCATTCGTCACACCGAACGGCATCACTAAGAACTCATAATGCTCATATCGAGTCCGGAACGCTGTCTTCTGTACATCTTCCTCTCTGACTCGAATCTGATGGTACCCGGCCTCAAATCAATCTTGCTATAAAGTCTGGTACCCTGCAACTGATCAAACAAATCATCAATCCTTGGGAGAGGATATTTGTTCTTTACTGTAGCCTTATTCAGCTGCCGGTAATCGATGCACAACCTCATCGAGCCATCCTTCTTTTTCACAAAGAGAACCGGTGCGCCCCATGGCGATACGCTCGGGCGTATATATCCTTTGTCAAGGAGCTCCTGCAACTGCTCCTTCAACTCTCTCAACTCCGCCGGTGCCATCCTGTAAGGTGCACGGGAGATAGCGGATGTCCCCGGTAACAACTCGATTCCAAACTCAACTTCCCTAGCCGGTGGGAATCCTGGGATCTCTTCTGGGAATACATCAGCAAACTCTGCTACCACTGGTACATCCTCAACTCTCAATTCCTTATTCTTCCCAGACGTGTCCACGGCATAGATGAGATAGCCCGTGTGGCCACGTTCCAATAGCTGAGTCATCTTGATCGCTGAAATCAACAGAATCTTCGCACGAGAACCGTTGCCAAAGAAAGTCCACTGACTACCCAAATCACGTCTGAACTTCACTGTCTTCTGCCGGCAATCTACCACTGCCTGATATCTGTTCAGAATATCAATGCCCAAGATGCAGTCGAAGTCCGACATACCCAACACGATCAAGTATGCCTTCAACTCGTTGCCCTCAAAATAAATGAGGCAATCTGCCATGAACTGATCAGCAACGACATTTCTTCTAGTGGGTGTCGAGACAAGGAGAGGCGTGGGTAGAGAAGACGTGCGCATATGGTGTCTCTCCACAAAACCAACAGATACAAAAGAGTGGGAGGCACCTGTATCTATCAAAATAAAAGCAGGGTACGTAAATAAATGACACGTACCGGCGATCACCTCCTCTGGGGCTGCCTGGGCCTGCTCTCTAGTCAGCGCATACACCTGTCCCTGGGACGGTCCCACTGTCTGACCTCCCGATGGTCGAGGCCCAAACTGCTGCCTCTGGTGTACAGTCCTGTCATCAAACCTCGGCCTATTGCCCTGGAACTCTGACTGTCCTCCCCGGGTGGGGCAATACCGAGCGATGTGGTCCATCTTGCCACAGCTATAACAGGCAGGGCACTTACTTGAAGAATGTGGCCCTCCACAGTTGTCGCACCTCGGCTCTCCCGGCCTATTCCCTTGTGAAGACCCTCGATTGGCCGACCAATTCTTCTTGTTCTCCTGTTTCTGACCAAAGAACTTCTTTCCACCGAACCGTGAAGATGAAGAGGCACCACGGGGTTTAAATGGCTCTCCCTGGGGCCTCAAGCTGTCATTCGTTTGCCTTTGCTGTGGTACTTGTGGTGGCACAGCACTAGGATAAGCTCCCACTCCAAGCTCGGCAAGCTCCGCTCTTGTGAGAGCATCATCAAAAGAAGTTGGGTTATTGGTGATAATCCGGTCATAGAGCTCCGGTCGCAACCCCTTCATAAAACTGCTCATCTTTGCGTGCCCATTAGTGGCAATGTGGGGAACATACCTCAGCAACGAAGAGTACCGTGTGGCATAGTCTGACACTGTCATGTTCCCCTGTTTCAAACTCGTAAACTCGTCTTCCTTCGTCTGTCTCGCCGCCGCGGAGAAGTACCGGTTCAGAAACCGGGTCCTGAAGAGTGTCCAATCAATCACAGTACCTAGTGCTCTTAGCTCCAATACAGTGCCCCTGCACCACATTAGAAGTTTCTTAGCTAACTGGAACTCCGCTAGCCTCAGCCACGCTGTAACAGCACAAGGAGCCGACACAAATATCTGCTCAAGTCTTTCCAGCCACTCCTCAGCTTCCTCCCCTGATTCTGTTCCCTCAAACCGGGGCGGGTGGTAAGACAGAAACTGAGTCAAGTTAATCTCACCGGGTAGTAACAACTGAACCACTGGCTCCAAGCCTACTGCTGGTGGAGGTAGAGGGTTCACTTGTCCAACGCTAGCGTTAACACTGCCCACATCGCCAACTTCTTCGTTAAGGTTCCCCGCATTCATAGCAGCCATGCTGTAACACAAAGGTTAACAACAATTCCAAAACAAATATACATGTTATGCCGTTAGATAACAGGAATGATAATAAGCATGTTAGTATAACAGAATATACATCAATATGCACCACATGCATAAACATGCCTAAAATGTAAGCACCAAGCCAATCATGCTAAGGCTACCCTTCACTCGTTCCCGGGTTCTCTAACCACTGCTTTGATACCACTAATGTAAGGAACCTAATCCTTAAGTGCGGATCAAAGGCATAAATAGAGCTAATATAAATGATCAGAGTGAATTAACCGTGTTGAGTCTATGAGCTTTAAGAATTACATGCCAAAATGAGGACTATCAATGGATTAATTACATTCCTCATCAAAAGAATGTTATCAACTATAGTTTTACACTACTCCTAGAGTAGACACTATACAAAAGAATTAATCCTGTCCTTCCTGCCTCAAAAGAATTCTCCACAAGCTCACCACCTCAACCCGCTTAGCCCTTCTATCATGCCAAAAGTGTACCTACAAGGACAACCCCCAAACATGAGCAATAATATCATTCATATTCAACACAATATGAATATAAAGCGTAAATGCATAAAACACAATTAAAACACTTCCTGTTTTCCCATGCATTTCAAAACGCTTCCAGTTTGGTTGTCCCTGTACCATAACTCATGAGTATAATCAATAGATTATTTTTAATGGTCTAGACATGTCATGACACAATACCATCTCATCAATATCAAATACTGGTCACCATTCCCTAGTCTGTCCATCACAATGTATTTTAATGCCCCTCGCTTATTTACATATAGGCGGCATAGAATAACCTCGCTTCAATGGACAAGCGGTACTCCCACCCCTCGCCTCACATTGAGCGGCAAATATCCTTTCCTCGCCCTATATGATAACCACGCTCAAATGTGACATGCGGCGCTCCCACCCCTCGCTTCACATTTAGCGGAACCAAAACAATTAGCGGCAAGCATTAAAATCATCAAGGGATGACCACGACTCATGGGATGTGCACCAATAATCATATGCATCTACAATCATCATGCATAATTCAACATGTATTTGCATCCACAATGCATAATCACATATATACTCGCATCCACAATGCATAAACAATGAGTATATTAGATACATGTACCGTTGGGTGCCCGTACGTCCTCTACGTACCTTTCCAAAATGTAGGATATGGTAGGACTTCAATGCCTTGGCTGTGTTGCCACCTGGGATGGTTCTACACATTCACACAAATCAATATTAGAACCCAATAATAGTCCGATACCAAAAATCCTACAATAAAATCCAAAAACACCATTTTTGGTGTCTCGCGATCGATCGCCATACAGCCCCGATCGATCGCGAGACCACACTGCCTCGAGCAACAAAAATTTACAATCCGCGATCGATCGCTGAGTTTGCGCCGATCGATCGCGACCTCGCCGATCGATCGCGCCAAACTCGCGATCGATCGCTGAAGGCCACTGCCTCCAGCCCTGCAACTCGCGATCGATCGCTGAAGGCGCCGATCGATCGCCGAGTCTTGCACATGCGATTTTCGGGCACTATTCACCCTTCTCCTTCCCAAACTCAAACAACCTCAAATAATCAAACATCCACCATACCAAATCACTACAAATCTTCAATAAACAACATCATACAACCATAAATCTAACACTCACCCAAAAATAACACCAACTCATACAAACCCATTTTAAAACCCTTCAAAAACATACCAAACTTAAACAAAACCTTACAAAATCAACAATGAGGTATCCATACCTCTTGGGGATCTCGAATCTCCCAATAAACTCCACAAATCCACTTTTTGCAAGGATTTCTCTCCACCCTTAAGTTCAAGAACGAAAATGAGAGAAAAGAAGGGTTTGGGTGGTGTTATTTGGGAAAGTTGAAAAGTGATAGTGAAATGTATGGTGGGGGGGGGGGGGGGGGTGGGGGGTTTGGGGTAATAAAGTGGGTTAATTAATTAAAATGCATCCCACAACTCATGGTGTATAAAACACCCCAACATGATATTTTTAAAAGCATTAATCCAAATGCACCAAATATCAATTAAACTCATCATTTCCAATTAATTGCTACCAATGGCAAATAAATCATGCTAATAACCATTTTTCAAACATGCACCCTGAAATGCCCTCCCGGGTCACTCTATATTAATAAATCCAACACATAATTAATTACTACCATAATTAATCATATAAACACAATTAATGCCCAATTGCAATTAATCATTTCGGGGATATCACAAGATGTTATACTAACATGTTTAATTATCTAACGATGTACTTTATAAACTGCTTTTGGTATTGTTGTTAACCCCTGTGTTGCAGCATGGCAGCAAACGCCGAAGTAGGTGACGCTATTAGTGTAAATGCAAGTGCTGGGCGTACGAATCCACTACCCCCACCAGCCTTGGGGGAAGAACCCTCTGAACAGCAATTATTACCTGGGGAGTTGAGCTTGTCTCAGTTTTTGACATACCGACCTCCGATGTTCGAAGGAACGGAAATCGGGGAAGTGGCCGAGGAGTGGCTAGAGAGGATAGAGCAGATATTTGTGGCAGCGCCTTGTGCAAAGACGGCATGGATCAGATTAGCAGAATTTCAGCTGGCTAAGAAGGCACTGATGTGGTGGAAGACCATGGTGATAGAACAAGAGGCTCAGGGTCAGGAGATCAATTGGAAACTGTTCAGGACTAGGTTTCTGACCCGCTATTTCTCAGCTGCTGCGAGACAGGCTAAAGAAGATGAGTTTACCAACTTAAGACAAGGTACCATGCCTGTATCCGATTATGTCCTACATTACTGTTCCTTACTACGGTATGTACCACATGTGGCTGCAAATACCCAAGCTAAGATGAGGAATTTCATGAAAGGCTTGAGGCCTGAGCTGTATGACAGGGTCGTCACTTATGGCCCTGCCTGTTTTGACGATGCGCTTTCACGGGCTGAACTAGCTGAACTGGGAGTTGGTGCATATTCTGATGCCGTGCCACCTCCAGTACCCCCTCAGAGATCCACTTCTGATAATTTGAAACCAAGGGGTGATCAGTTTAAGCCCAGGGGGAACACTTCGGCTTCAAGGTTCAGTGGTAAGAGGCCCGAGAACCGTTGGAAAGGGAATCGTAGGAATGATGCCCCTACAGGGAGAGGACAGTCTCAGGGAGACAGATTTGGAAGAGTTCAGTGCACTCTTTGTGGGCAACCACATTTGGCAAAAGATTGCGTAGGATGCTATGTCTGTAGCGACAGAGGCCACTTTGCTCGGCAGTGTCCCAACAGGGGAAGACAGCAGAACTCTGGGGGGAGGCCTGCGGACAGAGCGGCACAACACAGGCCACCTTTTGTGCCGAGACAGTATGGAGGTCAGCCCAAGGGGCCACCTCAGGGACAGGTGTATGCTTTGACGAGGGAGCAGGCTACAGCGGCTCCGGAGGAGGCGGGTACGTGTCTTTTATTTACGCACCCTGCTCTTATATTGATAGACACAGGTGCGTCACACTCTTTTGTGTCGACGAGTTTTGTTGAAAGGCACCACATATGCACTTCTCCGTCGCCCATGCCTCTTATAGTCTCGACACCCGCTGGAAGAAGTTTGACTACGGATCAGATTGTCTATGATGGCCTCATTTATTTTGAGGATAATGAACTAAGGTCAGATTTGATTGTTTTGGGGATGGTTCTCGTCCAAAGATTCCGTTAATATCTGCTGTCAAGATGGCACAGTTATTGGAACGAGGCCATACAGGATATCTTATCTATGCTGTGGATGTTGCGGAAAAGAGGGAAGAAGTAAAGGTTGAGGATGTGCCCGTAGTGGCGGAGTTTCCTGATATTTTTCCGGAAGAGATTCCCGGATTCCCACCGATGAGAGAGGTCGAGTTTGGGATTAAGTTACTACCGGGGACGTCGGCCATTTCTCGTGCCCCGTATATGATGGCACCAGCGGAGCTAAGAGAGTTAAAGATTCAGTTGCAAGAGCTCCTTGACAAGGGCTACATACGCCCTAGCGTATCGCCCTGGGGTGCGCCTGTCTTATTTGTTAAGAAGAAAGATGGATCGATGCGTCTATGCATTGACTACAGGCAACTGAACAAAGCCACGGTAAAGAATAAGTATCCGCTCCCAAGGACTGATGATTTGTTTGACCAACTGCAGGGTACGAGGCTCTACAGTAAGATCGATCTGAGGTCGGGGTACCATCAGATTCGAGTAAGAGAAGATGATGTTCAGAAGACAACTTTCAGGACTAGATATGGGCACTATGAATTCTTAGTCATGCCTTTTGGGGTGACAAATGCCCCAGCTGTTTTTATGAGTCTGATGAACAGGGTGTTCCAGTCATTTTTGGATCAATTCGTCATAGTCTTCATTGACGATATACTCATCTACTCCCGGACTGAAGAAGAACACGCGGAGCACTTGAGGACAGTACTTCAGATCCTCAGGGATCATCAGCTATATGTAAAGCTCAGCAAGTGCGAGTTCTGGTTGAGCAGCGTGGTATTCTTAGGTCATGTTATATCTAGCAGTGGGATATCTGTGGATCCCAGGAAGATTGTGTGATGCCCCGAAATTAATTAATTGCAAGTAAGGCATTAATTATGTTTATATGATGTACCATGTGTTGATGGATTTATGTGTTGGGTATTAAGATGTTAACATGATTTAATTGTGTTAATTATTAAATATGAGGAGGATGTGATTTTAGATGAAGTTTGGAGCATTCTTGTAAAATGCCTTTAAAATACTATGTTGGAGCATTTTATACATCATGTTAGGTTTGCGGTACAATTTTTAATTAAGTTTAAGTCACCCTTTTTTTTAAAATCCCCTACCCATCACTTTAACCCTTTACCTTTCACTTTATTAAAATCCCCAAATCATTTCCCAAACCCCAAACCCTCCCATTTTCGAGTTCCACCAAAAGGGAAGAAGGAAAGTTCCACAAAAACTTTGTTTGTGTGATTTTTGCTAGGATTTGGAGCCTACAAGAGGTATGGAACCATTCCTATAAGTTTTATGATGTTTGGTGTTGAAATGGGTTAAGTTTTTGATGTTTTATATGGGTTTGTTTGGGTATGTGTTGTTTATGGTTGGGGTATGATTTTTGAAGTGTTTTATGTGGGTTTTAGTGGGTTATGGTGTTATTGAAGTTGTTAAGAAGTTTGGTTTTGGGGTGGCATGTGGAAGAGCTTGAAAAATGAGCATTAATGGCGAAAATTCGTAGCACAGCACTCGGCGATCGATCGCCCGTTCTTGGCGATCGATCGCGAGCCTCCAGTGCCCGCCAGTAGCATTTGGCGATCGATCGCCACTCTTGGGCGATCGATCGGCGAGGCTGGCGATCGATCGCGCCAAAAGTGGCGATCGATCGCCAAGGAAGGGATTTTGCACCCTCGTCCAGTGCGATCTCGCGATCGATCGCGCCTGGGCAGCGATCGATCGCGAGCTGTTAAAAGATGGATTTTTGATATTTACGTGGGATTTTTGGATATTGGACTATAATTAGCTTCTAATATCAATTTGTATGGTTATGTAGAACCATCCCAGGTGCCCACGACTTCAAGGAGATAAAGTCTACGATTTCTCCTTCTTTTGGAATTAAGGTACGTAAGAGACGTACGAGCATCGGACGGTAAACCATGCCCTTACCTATTATGATGATATTTAAGATGATATTTATGATGATGATATCTATGATGATATTTATGATGATGATGTCTATGATGATATGTATGATGATGATGCTTATGATGATGTTACGATGATGATGCTTATAATGATGTTACGATAATGATGCTTATGATGATGCTTATGATGACGATGTTTATGAGGACGTCTATAACGACGAAGTTTATGATAAGGTCATACGACGTGTATGATTGGGTAAGACGCCCACGTGGTAAGATGCCACACTATGATTATGACGTGGTAAGATGCCACGCAATGTTTATGATATGGTAAGACGCCATATGACTGGGTAAGATGCCCACGTGGTAAGATGCCACACGATGATTATGACGTGGTAAGATGCCACACGATGATTATGACGTGGTAAGATGCCACACGATAATGATGATATGGTAAGATGCCATACAATGGGGTAAGACGCCCTAATGTATGAATAAGAGTCAGGGATAACAAGGAAGTCGAAGGACGACCAATAACCTTTACTTAACTAAGATGTTATGCATTATTGTATGCTTTTATATGATGTTAAGTAAATATGTGTATGCTCACGATGTGTTATCCCTGTAGGTACACTTTTGGACCAAGGGCCTAGGGTCGGGTTGAGGAAGTGAACTAAAGGGAGCATGATGAACGTAGGATACAGGATTTTGATAGTCTCTACTCTAGAAGTAGTGTAAATCTATAGCTTTAACATTCTTTATTGGGAATGTAATTAAATAGCTTTTGAAAACTTTATTTTGGCCTGTAATCTCCTTAGCTCAAGCTACAACCGGAACCCTTAAGAGGTTATAAATGCATGTTCTGTCCAATTTATGTGTACTAAATGATATTAAGGTAGGAAGACCCTACAGATTGAGGCTGTGATGGAGTGGGCTGCACCCACTTCTGTACCTGAGATACGGAGTTTTCTCGGTTTGGCAGGATATTACCGACGTTTTTCTAGGGTTTTTCAAAGATCGCCAAACCCCTGACACAGCTAACTCAGAAAGGAGTCCCCTTCTTTTGGTCCGAGGCTTGTGAGGAAAGTTTCCAAGAACTGAAGCGTCGCTTGACTACAGCGCCTGTATTGGTGATTCCGTCTGAGAATAAGAGGTTTGCCTTGTATACGGATGCGTCACTCTAGGGTTTGGGATGTGTGTTGATGCAAGATAAGCATGTGGTGGCTTATGCATCGAGGCAGCTGAAGCCACACGAGGCTAGGTATCCATTGCATGATTTGGAACTGGCGGCCATCATTTTTGCCTTGAAGATTTGGAGGCATTACTTGTATGGCACGTCTTTCACTATATATACGGACCATAAGATCCTGAAGTTCTTATTCACTCAGGCAGAGTTGAATATGAGGCAAAGAAGGTGGATGGATTTACTCAAAGACTATGATTGTGAAATTGAGTACCATCCAGGTAAAGCAAACTTGATAGTAGACGCCTTAAGTTGGAAGGTGAAGAGTACTGCAGAGGATGTTATGTGTTTGTCGACTTTGATGACTTCTTATTGCCATCTGGGCTATGATTTTGATATAGACACGTCGCCTGTGTGAGTGTCGACCTTATTTGCGGAGCCAGATATATTTGAGGCAATCAGGAAGGCCCAGAGGTCGGATAATGAGGTTCAGAGATGGACGTCATTGGTACTAAAGGGTCAGCCATCCAAGTTCAGAGTGGCTGAGGATGATTCTTTAAGACTGGGTAACCGATGGGTAGTCCCAGATGCACCAGAGTTACGTAGAGGAATATTGGAACGAGCTCACAGTAGTTGGTTCAGTATCCACCTAGGAGGAAGAAAGATGTACAAAGACCTATGCGGTCAATTCTGGTGGAGGCGCATGAAGCGTGATGTGACTGCCTTTGTTAAAAGATGTTTGATCTGCCAGCAGGTAAAGGCAGAGAGGCAGAGGCCTGGTGGCGAGATGAAGAGCTTAGAGGTACCTGAATGGAAGTGGGAGCATATATCTATGGACTTCGTGACCCACTTGCCAAGGACGGCCTCAGGATTTGATGCGATCAGGGTGATCGTGGATAGGCTGACGAAGGTGGCTCACTTCATCCCTTACAGTATGTCATATACGTACTTGAAGATTGCCCAGATGTATATACGGGATGTGGTGAGATTGCATGGTATTCCAGTCTCGATAGTGTCTGATAGAGACCCGAGGTTCACTTCACATTTCTGGGAGGGTCTCCAGACAGCTTTGGGCACAGAGGTGAGACTGAGTACGGCCTATCACCCTCAGACAGACGGCCAAACAGAGCGTACCATTCAGACGCTCGAGGACATGTTGAGGGCATGTATTTTGGAGTTTGATACTCCGTGGCAGGATTCAGTGCCGCTGGTGGAGTTCTCCTATAATAACGGTTATCAGGCGAGCATTCAAATGGCTCCTTTTGAAGCTCTGTATGGACGATGATGTAGATCACCGCTGTATTGGGAGGAGTTGACTAGCAAAGCGGTCGGAGGACCGGATATGATCAAGGACATGGAAGAAAAGATTAAGATGATACGCCAAAAGATGAAAGCGGCCCAGGATAGGCAAGCAGCCTATGCCAATAAGCGGCGACGACCGCTGGAATTCCAGTTAGGAGACAGGGTCTTCTTAAAGATCTCGCCCTTCAGGGGTGTGGTTCGGTTTGGTATGCGGGGAAAGTTATCTCCGAGGTATGTTGGGCCATATGAAGTTTTGCAGCGTATCGGTACTTTGGCATATCGTTTGGCTCTACCGCCGTCTTTATCTGGCATACACGATGTTTTTCACGTTTCTATGTTACGGAAGTATGAACCAGACCCGTCACATGTCTTACAGCCTAATGAAGTTCAGTTGGACTCAGATGTGTCCTACGTAGAACGACCAATCAGAATTCTGGATCGAGAGGATCGCAGACTACGAAGCAAAGTTATACCGATGGTCAAAGTTCAGTGGGATCGTCGGGGTGTCGAGGAGGCTACGTGGGAGACGGAACGGCATATGGTGCAGCACTATCCGGAACTATTCTCTGGTATGTTTTTATGTTTAGTTTCGATATGGTGATGCATGTGGATTTCGAGGACGAAATCTTATAAGTAGGGGAGTAATGTAATACCCCCGAAATGTTATTTGATTTTGTGCCATGATGATAATTTATGATATGTTTAAGGGTTGTGGTGTATTTAAATTGGGGGTTATATTTATGTTAGGATGATATGATTTAGGGGGCATGTTGGGTGTTTTAAAGGGATGTATTAATTAAATGAAGTTATAAATATCGAGTGAGGATATTTTAATACATCGTACTAAATACCGGGACACAATTAAACACCACATGACCACCCCAACCCTCACCACCCCACCCCCAAAGTCGGCCACCCTCCCCTAAATGCACCCTACCCCCACTTGCTATCAACCCATACTCCCTTCTCCTTCCCCCACTCCACCTCCTCTCCCTCTTCCTCTCCCAAAAATCGTGCCTGTAAGCTGTAGGAGAAGGAAGGAAAAGCTTGGGTTGAAAAGTGTTTAAATCCTTGCAAAGAGGAGCAAAAAGGGTGGGGTAAGTTGGTACTCTGTTTTTCGGAGTCTTTGAGTGAGTTTGGGTTTTGTTGAATGATTTTTATGCATGCTAAGTATAGGTTTGGGTGAAACCTTTTTATGGGTAATTACATGGAAGAATTAGGTAACTACTAGCATGTTTGCTCGAGCATATCACATGTTTTATGTGGTAGATTTCTAGTTATGAAACATTGTGCTCGAAAATCTGGGCAAAGATGAACATACTATGTTTTCTGTAAAGGTTGGTTGAGGTCGAAGATTTTGATGATGTTATGATGCATGTTAGCATAGGTTTTGTTAAACATTTGATTTAAGTACCTACATGGAAGTTTTATGAAGTTCCTAACATGTTTGTTTGAGCAAGTATGATGTGTTATGAAGTAGAAATGAAGGTAGGAAAGGAGGTGCTCAAAAATCTTGGAAAGTCCCAATTTTTCAGAGCGCTCGATCGATCGAGATTTTGGTCCCGATCGATCGAGCGAGGCAGAAATTTTAAAGCATGTTTTGAATTTCAGGTGCCGATCGATCGAAGGATTTCTCGATCGATCGGTGAAGCTCCTCGATCGATCGGTAAAATATTTCGATCGATCGATCGAGGCAGAGTGTTTGAGCACTGTTTATGCACAGTTTCTCGATCGATCGAGACCTTGGGGCCGATCGATCGAGAGAGGCAGAATGTTGAAAAATAAAATGATGATTTATTTTGTTAAGTTTATGGTCTGAGATGGTATTGAGGCATCTAATATGTTATTATGTGGTCTTGTAGAACCATCCCAGGTACCAGCTCAATCAAGGAGATAAATTCTGTTGACTCCTCCTCCTTTTAAAAAGGTACGTAAGAGACGTACGGGCATCAGGCGGTAAAACATACCTTTACACTACGACTATGCTTTTATTGCATGAGTATACATGATGAAATGATGATATTTATAAGATGTTTATATATATCCATACGATGTTATTATGTGGTAAGATGCCACGGGGTAAGATGCCCATATGGTAAGAGGCCATACGATGTTATTATGTGGTAAGATGCCACGGGGTAAGATGCCCATATGGTAAGAGGTCATACGATGTTATTATGTGGTAAGATGCCACGGGGTAAGATGCCCATATGGTAAGAGGCCATACAATGTTATGATGTGGTAAGATGCCACAGGGTAAGATGCCCATATGCATGAACATGAATCAGGGACAACAAAAAGAAGTTAATGAATAACCATCATATTTACTTAACCAATATTTCATGCATTTACTGTGATGTTTTTATGATGTTAAGTAAGATTGTATATGCTCATGATGTGTTGTCCCTGTAGGTACACTTTTGGACTAAAGGACTAAGGGTCGGGTTGAGGCAGTGAGCTACGAGGAACACAGGAATGTATAGGATTCAAGTCATGATTACTATCTACTCTAGTAGTAGTGTAAATCTAAATGTTAACATTCTTTTGGGACTGTAATGAATTACTTTTGAAGTTTTGTATTTTGGGCCTGTAATCCTGTTAGCTCATGTAACAACCGGAACCTTAAGATGTTATTTAATGCATGATTAGTCCTTCTTATGTCTCTAGAACACTGTTAAGGTGGGAAGACCCCACAAAATCCAACCCAAAACCTTACCAAAATCCACAATACTACTATCAAATCAAAGATAAGGACGAGGGGAAGAATAATACCTGATTATCTTCGATAAATCCGGCTCCCGAGCCGAGCTTCCAGCCATTTTTCTCCAAAGAGAAAAGAGAAGGGTTTTGGGGGAGATGGGGCGCGAAGAGAGAGAGAGGAGAGATTTCGTGCAATGGCGGAATATCGAGTCCACTTGGTATATATAGTACCAAGGCTCCAAAATACCAAGCCTCTACAAATACATCATGACTCATTAAAAATCATCTGTTTTCAATAATTATCTCTCTAATCTCAATTTTCAATACCAGCCCCAATACAAAGTACCCCGGACCCCAGATACCACCAAAAACCCACTTCCAAGGTTTTTCACCATGATGAGAATACAATCTCAACATTTGGATCTAACGATCTCAAATACCCGATTTAACGTCCTCTGTGATGTCCCCGAAATGCTTATGTGCAATAGAACATTAATTATGTTTATGTGAGGATTATGGTATTAAATCATTGGTGTTGAATTAATAATAATAGGAAATGCTTGTCATGCAATGGCCATGACCTAGTAATGCATTTCAGGGTGCATGTGATGCATGTTGGGAATTTCAGTTATGGCATGATTATTTGGGGTGGGTGTTTGATTGTTTTTGGTAAAGCATGTTTAATTGGAGTTTTGATGTATTTTATTGAATAATTGTTATAAAATATCATGTGAGGATATTTTAATACATCATGCTAAATACCTGGACCAAAAACATAACCTATCATTAAACCAACTCCCCAACCCATACCTATCTGAAATCTGCAGCATGCCCATACCCCCACTTGACTCTTCCCTCACTCAACCCTCATCACTTTGAAGCCTCTCCCCTTCTTCCCCATTTTCGTCCAGCTTGAGCTCAACAAAGAGGAGAGGAAGACTTGCTTCCATATTGCTTAAAACCTTGCAAAACGTTGGAGCAAAAAGGGTGAGGAACCATATCTTGTAATGGTGAATATTTTGGTTGAGTTTAGATAAATTGTTGAGTAGAAATGGCATATGTAGTAGCTTTTTGTTGAGAATATTGTTTTGAGTAGTTACTTGGTACTATAATGGTGTATTTTGTGTGTTGAGTTGTTGGGGTATGATGGTTTGTGGTATGTTTTATGGTAGCCTTGGGATGGTGCTTGAAAATGGTGGCTTTTCGCGATTACAGACTTCGGCGATCGATCGGCGCGCTCTTCCCGATCGATTGCGAGCACCAGAGTGCGAGGCAGAGACATTCGGTGATCGATCGCGAGTTTGAGCGATCGATCGGCGAAGTCAGCGATCGATCGGCATGTTTTCAGCGATCGATCGCGGAATGGAGAATTTTGGGCATTGAGGCAGTAGCATCTCGCGATCGATCGGTACCCATTGGCTATCGATCGCGATAAGCCAAAATATGTGTTTTAATTATTTATTGTGGGATTTTTGGTACTCGACTATTACTGGCTTCTAATATGGGTTTGTGTGATTGTGTAGAACCATCCCAGGTGGCAACACAGCCAAGGAAGTAAAGTCCTACCACATCCTACTTTTGGAAAGGTACGTAGAAGTCGTACGGGCACCCAACGATAACATGTAATTTATATACGCATTGGGATATGCATTGTAGATGCAAGTGTATATTGAATTGTGCATTGTGGATGCAAATACATGTTGATCTATGCATTATGATTGCATATGTGTATGTTGATTGTTTGGTGCACATCCCATGAGTCATGGTTATATTGGAGTGATGATTTTAATGCTTTGCCGCTGTCACTTGAAGCGATGATAGAATACTTGCCGCTGTCATATTATAGCAAGGAATGAATATTTGCCGCCAAATGTTGAAGCTAGGGTATTGCCGCATGTCGCATTTGAGCGAGGTTATTCAATGCCGCTAATATGTCGAAGCGAGGGGTATTGGTGCCGCTGTCATGACATGCGAGGTGCATTAAAATACACTGTTATAACAGACTAGGGATTGGTAATTGGTGATATGTCATGACATTTGAGAAACCATTGAATAATCCATTGATTATACTCACGAGTTATTATACAGGGACAACCAAAAGGGGGAGTTTAAAATGCAATTGGGAAACAGGAAGTGTTTTGTATTTACGGTTTCTGCATTTACGCTTTTAATCATGCTACGTTTAATATGGATTATTATATGCCCATGATTTGGGGGTTGTCCTTGTAGGTACATCTTGGCATAAAAGGGGCTAAGGTCGGGTTGATGCAGTGAGCTAGCGAGGAGGGCTTTTGATATAGAAGCTGGGATTCTTTTGTATAGTTTCTACTCTATGAGTAGTGTAATTCTATAGGATAACCTTCATTTTGTTAGGAATGTAATTAATCCATTTGGAAGTAATTATCTTGGCATGTAACCCTTAAAGCTCAAGGCCTCAACACGAAATTTTTATACTCTGATAATACACTTTAGCTCTACTTATGTCCTTATTTTACACTTAAGGAACTAGGGTCCTTACATTAGTGGTATCAGAGCAGTGGTTAGAGAACCCGGGGATAATCGAAGGGTAGCTTTAGCACTTGTTGGCTAGGAGTTAAATATGAGTATGTTTATGCATATGGTGCATATTGGTATATAACTGTTATGCTAACATGCTTTTGTTATTCATGTTATCTAACAGTGAAATATATGTATTATTTTTTGGAATTGTTGTTAACCCTTATATTACAGCATGGCGGCCATAAATTTGGGTAATCTTAATGAGGAGGTGGGTGATGTAGGAAGTGTTAACGCTAGCATTGCTCAGACGAATCCTCTACCGCCACCTGTTGTGGGTGTGGAACCTATGGTACAACCGTTATTTCCTGGTGAACTGAGTCTGACACAATTCCTAACCTTCCATCCGCCTAGATTCGAGGGAACTTAGACTGTGGAAGAGGCCGAGGAATGGTTAGAGAGGATAGAGCAGATCTTCGTGTCGGCACCCTGTGCCAAGACTGCCTGGCTGTGGTTAATGGAATTCCAACTAGCTAAGAAGTCCTCCATGTGGTGGAAGACAACTATTATGGAGCTGAGAGCTCAAGGGGTACCTATTGATTGGAGCCTGTTCAGAACTCGGTTTTTGAATCGATACTTCTCAGCTGCTGCCACAGAGCTGAAAGAGGACGAGTTCACCAACTTGAAACAGGGCAGTATGACTGTCTCAGACTATGTCATGCACTACTCATCACTGTTGAGGTATGTCCCTCACGTTGCTAGCAATGGACATGCCAAGATGAGGCACTTTTTGAAAGGTCTGAGACCGGAGTTATTTGACCGTGTTATCTCAATAACCCTAGCTCTTTTGATGATGCTCTTACTAGAGCAGAGCTAGCAGAAATCGGAGTTGGGGCTTATGCTGATACTGTACCCCCACATGTGCCAACGCAGAGGTCAGTTGCCGATAGCCTGAGACCACGAGGAGAGCAGTTTAAGCCTCGTGGAGCTTCTTCGTCTTCTCGATTTAGTGGGAGAAGTCCTATAACCGAAAACAGGAGAATCGAAAGGGCAATGTAACAATCACTCGGGGGCCAATGCAAGTGAACAAGACAGGGGAAACAAGATGTGATAATTGTGGAGGGCCACACTCATCAAACAACTGCCCAGCTTGTTTCAGTTGTGGCAAGATGGGCCACATTTCTCGGTATTGCCCCAGTCGGGGAGGACAGTCGGATTTCAGGATGAATAGGCCGAGATTTGATGATAGGACAGTGCATCAGAGGCAGCCGATTATGCCTCGACCATCAGGAGGACAGACAGTGGGACTGCCTCAGGGACAAGTATATGCACTGACCAGAGAGCAGGCCGAGGCAGCCCCAGAGGAGGTGATTGCTGGTACGTGCCATTTATTTACGTACCCTGCTTTTATTTTGATAGACAAAGGTGCTTCCCATTCTTTTATATATTCTGATTTTGTGGGGAGACATCGTATGTGCCCGTCTCCGTTGCCCACGCCTCTTATGGTCTCGACACCCACCGGAAGGAATGTAAGTGCAGATCAGTTTCTTGTTGACTGCCTCATTTATTTTGAGGGCAATGATTTGAAGACTGGTCTGATTGTACTGAATATGGCAAACTTTGATTGTATTGTGGGCATTGATGTCTTGAACAGATATCAGGCCGTGGTTGACTGTCGACTGAGGACTGTTCGCTTCCGATCTGATCAGGGGTTCCAGTGGATCTTTTATGGGAATGGTTCTCGTCCGAAGATTCCATTGATTTCAGCTGTTAAAATGTCACGGTTATTGGGACGTGGCCATACGGGTTACCTTATCTATGCCATTGATATAGCGGAAAATAAGAAAGAATTGAGGATTGAGGAAATACCGGTGGTTGCAGAATTTACCGATGTATTCCCGGATGAGATTTCAGGGTTTCCGCCGTGTAGAGATGTCGAGTTTGGAATCAAGTTATTACCCGAGACTTCTGATATTTCTCGAGCCCCTTATAGAATGGCGCCCGCGGAACTAATGGAATTGAAGGTGCAATTACAGGAACTTCTTGATAAGGGATACATACGTCCGAGTGTATCGCCTTGGGGTGCACCGGTCCTGTTTGTCAAGAAGAAGGAAGGTTCGATGCGGTTGTGCATCGATTACCGACAGTTGAACAAAGCGACGGTTAAAAACAAGTACCCTCTTCCACGGATTGATGGTCTGTTTGATCAGTTGCACTCGGTATGGACATTACGAGTTCTTGGTTATGCCGTTCGGTGTGACGAATGCTCTGGTTGTCTTTATGGGTCTAATGAATCGGGTGTTCCAGCAATATCTTGACCAGTTCGTCATCGTATTCATTGACGACATACTTATCTATTATCGGAGTGAGGAGGAACACGTGAGTAATTTGCGGGCGGTGCTCCAGATCCTCAGGGATAATCAGCTGTTAGCCAAGCTCAGCAAATGTGAATTCTGGTTGAGCAGCGTGGTATTTCTTGGTCATGTCATTTCTAGGGATGGGATATCAGTAGATCCAAGGAAGGTAGAGGCGGTGATGGAATGGTCTACGCCTACTTAAGTGCCCGAGATACGGAGCTTTCTTGGTTTGGTCGGATTTTACCATCGTTTCGTCGAAGGATTCTCGAAGATTGCCAAGCCACTGATGCAGTTGACTCAAAAGGGAGTACCATTTTATTGGTCTGAGGCTTGTGAACAGAGTTTCCAGGAGTTGAAGCACGGATTGACATCAGCACCCGTGTTGGTGATTCCCACTGAGAACAAGAGATTCGTTCTATATACTGATGCATCACTTCAAGGCTTAGGATGTGTGCTGATGCAAGACAAGCATGTGGTAGCTTATGCATCGAGACAGTTAAAGCCGAATGAAACTAGGTATCCAGTTCATGATTTGGAACTTGCGGATACTGTATTTTCCCTGAAGATTTGGCGGCACTACTTGTATGGTACTTCGTTTACCATTTATACAGACCACAAGAGCCTAAAGTTTCTCTTTACTCAGGCAAAGCTGAACATGAGACAGAGGAGATGGATGGACTTACTCAAAGACTATGATTGTGAGATTGAGTACCATCCTGAGAGAGATAACCTGACAGCAGACGCGTTGAGCCAGGAAAGTGAGGTGTACTGCTGAGGATGTCATGCAATTGTCAGCCATGATGACCTCCTACTGTTATCTGGGCTATGACTACGATGTGGATGCGTCGCTTGTACGTGTATTGACCTTATTAGCTGAGCTAGATATTTATGAGAGTAGGAGAGCTCAGAGATCAGACGAGGGGATACGGAGATGGTTATTGATGTGAGAATCATGAAGAGCTTCAAATAGACATACAAGTCCAAAATCAAGAGCATGGATTCTACATAATGTTTTGGATCATCATTGTATTCATATTTTGTGCTAGTTTGGATTGAATTATATATTAGTAGGCTTTTATTTAAGTTTTTATCATGTTATTTTCGAATTATTGCTAGATGGGCAAACAAAAATGTTGTATTGAGCTTGTTATGAGCCCATTAGGTCATGGAAAGTCAATGGGTCCTATAAATACTTGTATTTAATCATTTTAATGGAGATATACAACAACATTCATCCAAAAAAAGTGGCTCTTTGCCTTGTGGAGAGTTTTCTCTCATGGATCCAAGTGATCCCATTCTTGGAACTTATCAAGGAGTATTCCTTGTGGCGTTCGTCATTTGATACCGAGGTTCCTACTTTTCTAAGTAGTGGGTCGAGGTGCGTCATGTTGATACCGAGGTTCCTACTTTTCTAAGTAGTGGGTCAAGGTGCATGTTGAAACCTTTGTTTCTTGCTTCGTGTTAAGCGATGGGTCGAGGTGTGATTTTACATACCAAGGTTCTTGTCTCAATTCTAGACAACGGGTCGAGGTTCGAATCATATACCGAGGTTCTTGCTTGGATAAGCAACGGGTAGGGGTTCGTTTGTTAGTTGAGTCGTTTTGTTCTTTGTGTTGTGTCAAAATCGTTTTTATTTGTCAATACCGCGTCTTTTGCTTGATTTTTAAGTCCTTGGCAAAACGAGATTTTGAAATACTATCCAAGTGTGTCATTGAATCTCGAGGGCCAAACATATCGTCAATCCATGACGATTACCAAAAAAAAAGCCCCGGCTAAGCATGCATAATACCCAAAATATTCCCTTTTTCATGTTTAAAAGATAGTCAAAAACCCAACCAAGAATTCCGTTTAATTAACTTTGGCTCCAACCAATCCATTTTAAAAGTATAACATTCCCATAGGAATGTAGACATTGCCCCGGAAACGAGCCACTCAAACCTCGATTCCAAAATCCCGACATTTTTCCCAAAATTCCAAAAAAACAAGTCTTACAGGCGGCGATCGATCGCCTCTTTTAGCGCGATCGATCGCCCCTGTCCTGTGGGCAAAATCGCCTCCTCGCGATCGATCGTCAACCCTCGCGATCGATCGCCAACATGCTCGCGATCGATCGCCAAGGCCACGCGATCGATCGCCATCAAAAATTGAATTGCTCGTCGCGATCGATCGCCCCTCCTCGGCGATCGATAGCCACCTGCGATTTCCCGAAAAACTCAAGCTTCCATGGTGCTTTTCACACCCAAACTCAAAACCAACACCCCATACACCTTCAACACCTCAAATACACCCTTAAAACTCAATAAAAACTCCCACAACAAACTTTATGATTTTTACCAAAAAATCCACAAACCCAAATCTAACATTTATACTCAACCAAAAACAACAATACTACTACCAATTGAAGACAATGACGAGGGGAAGACTAATACCTGATTATCTTCGAGAAAACCGGCTTCTGAGCCAAGCTACCATCGATTTTCCCATCATGGAAGAAGAGGGGAAATGGGGGGAAGAAGGGTTAGGCGTAGAGAGAGAGAGGAGAGAGGGAAGGGTTCCGTGCCAAAAGACGGAATACCGAGTCCACTTGGTATATATAGTACCAAAACTCAAAAATACCAATCCCTTCACAAATACATCATGATTCATTAAATATCATATGTTTTCAAAAATCATCTCTCTAACCTCAATTCCCATTACCAGCCCCAATACAAAGTACTCCGGACCCCAAATCCCACCAAATTCCAAGGTTATCACCACGATGAGAATACAATCTCATCCCTTGGATCCAACGACTCCAAAAACAGGATTTAAAATCCCAGGGAGTCCCAAAACCACAATTAATACACAATTGCCACAATATAAACCATTATGGGTTATTACCACACAGGGATTAACATCATTAATTCCCGGGTATCACAATTATCCCCCACTAATAAAATTTCATCCTCGAAATTTGCACGGCGTACTCCACGTATTGCCAAAACCACATAATCCAAGCGGATCTACATTGTCGAATCATGAACATGTCATGAACGACACACTAACCGCGAGGATACCGACCTCGCACCCAAAACCTGGAATGGGGTGAACCTCCCATACCATCACAAACTCAAAGAAAGACGTCAGCATTCCCCGATCCCAACCATCTCAAAAGCAGTCAGTCAACCCTAACTGCAGATCAAACGAATCATACGTGATCCCAAAATAGATATCGTCTCGATGATATCTCTATGATCTAGCCTACAATGTTAATCATACATTATTACTAAGGAAACCGCCAGTACACTACAATATACTTATACCATGCCCGGTTTCCACTCTTCAGTCCGTCTCCATCAAAGGAGTAGTTGCACCACATTGCAACACCGATTGGGCCACAACACGGCCCCGATCAACACGAAACACATCTACAAAGATGTCTACAACCGCGTGTTCCAAGAAATCACATCTTGGTCAGAACACACTATCGAGACTCCACTAGGTCTCGAGCTCTCAAAAAGGACATGCAAGAACAATCGATTGCATTCCCGCCACACGTGTCAATCACGACACTAAACAAATCCGAATCTAGGTCATCCCTCATTTATCCTGGGATTCAACAATCTTAAAACAGGGAGGCTATCGAATTGACCTGCAAGAATTACTATGGTCCAAGGTACGACAATCCCTCCTCAGGGGAAGTCAACCAACCCTCGCGATCATTCATCAGAATGCATCGTGTCGTCGAGATTACCAATCTCAAAGTGCTACAATCTCTACCGGAGATTCGTCAACCAAACACTCTAATCCGATACTCAACAAGTACCAAAACGTGGGCATTCGTATTCACATACCTGCCCAAGTACCAATCACAACATGCATACTCAATGCAATAGGCTCGGGCATCTCCAATCATACCCAAAGTTCCAAAACCAATTGTCAATCCCCAGCTATTCTCATCTCGCAGAGAATAATGATTGACAGACAAACGGTCAGTGGCGTGATTCCAACATAAACACCTCACAAATCGGCTTATTGAATCTCCCAAAGATTCCCAATTGGTAGGTATGACAATACTACCTTCCCCACAAGGGAAAACGTCATGGACACATGACCCTCCAACCTCGAACCAGCGTTCGGAAAACTGGATATATTTATGCCAAAACATATCTCGGAACCAAAAATACGCAACTGGTTCAGAATAGTGCATCAAGCCACTATTACCAAATCGAAAAAATCGTATACACAATGTATACTCGTTCTAACAATGCTTTGTACTAATACCAAAGTACTTCACAACCTCGAGCATTACCCCGGAGACGTCTCCTCGAACGTCTTACCGAAAGTACGAAGCCATCACCTAGTCCAACACTAGTAGGGCTTCCACCGGTTGATTCACAATCAACCCTCAACCATACCAGTTGTCTCCATGACAGTACAATCCAAATCTCTCCAAGAGATAAAATCAATATAGTGTTACCCCACTAACTATATCTCACAAATTCAATTGTGACTAACGTTGCATTCCATATGCAAGGATGCTCCACTAGAGCTAACAACGACTTGTTGACACTCGTGTTGGTACTACCAACAAAATTGAGTTGTCCCAGCACAAGTCCCTCAAAACAATAGACGTATAAACATTCCCGTGAGGTATTCCCTGCCTCAATCATCATGCTACATAGAGACTACAAGAGTCTACCATAAGTCCTCATCGTATCGTCGTACGATTCACCGAACTCGGTCCCAACGTGCAGTATAATTGCTACAACAAGCACACTATCTCACTGCAACAATACCTGGCTAGCGATTCACTGCTCCCATAGGTTCATACTAACCCATCAACGTGACACACGTTCCATCCCGGTATACCATACCGTACAAACTATTAGAGTTGTGGGTCATCACCCAATATATCTCTAAAACACCAAATCATAATGGACATCCTGGTGTCCTTGCTCAACTCCCAAGCAATCCTAACCATTAGGATTTATTCCACACCCTCAGGGTGGGTGTATGTAAGGACCCTAGTTCTTTAAATGCGGATTAAGGCATAAATAAAATTTTCGTGCATAAACGGAGTATAAATGTTGTGTTGGTGCCTTGAGCTATTAGATTACAGTGCCAAAATAAAGTTCCAAAATGGATTAATTACATTCCCAACCAATGAATGTTAATCCTATAGTTTTACACTACTCCTAGAGTAGATACTATACAAAAGAATGTGCCTGCTACCAAGAGCACTCCTCACTAGCTCACCGCACCAACTTGCCTTAGCCCGTCCGCCCAAAAGTACCTACAGGAACAACCCCAAAACCATGAGCATGTACAAAATCATATTCACAATAATATGATAGCAATTCAAATGCATAAATCGTAAATGTGGTTCACTTCCTGTATGTAACACATTTAAAAGCTCCCTCGGGTTGTCCCTGTACCACATTATAACCAATAGATTATATTACCAATAATGTATGTCATGACATGCACCGATTTCCATATATTCCGTGTTCAATTCCCGAGTCTTATTATATCAGTGGCATAATACCCCTCACGTTAACATGACAGCGGAAATACCCCTCGCTTAGACAATACCAGCGGCACTAATATCCCTCGCTATAAATATGACAGCGGTCGTGTTCTTCGCTTCATATTAGCGGCAAATATTCTTTCATCGCTACGGTATGACAGCGGCAAGTATTCACATCGCTACTCCACTGGCGGCAAGTATTCTCCATCACTGGAATATAAATCCCGATTCACAATCACATGCAACAATGCATCCAATATACACATGCAACCAAAATGCATGACCAAACCATGTATGCAATCCATGATGCATAAACAAGACCACATATGCAACCACAATGCATAATCAATTCCATGTGTGCAACCATAGTGCATAACCAATTCAAAGCGTAATAAATACGTTTTACCGTCCGATGCCCGTACGTCTCACTACGTACCTTAGTCCCAAAATGTGATGTGTCGTGGACTTTATCTCCTAAGCTGTGTGGCCACCTGGGATGGTTCTACACATTCACACAATTCAATATTAGGAGCCAATAATAGTCCAATATCAAAAATTCCACAAAAATAACCAAAAATACCAAATTTTGCAACTCGCGATCGATCGCCACGAAGGGCCGATCGATCGCGAGATCGTACTGCCCGAAACCAAAATTTTCACCCTTTCGGCGATGGATCGCCACACTTGGCGCGATCGATCGCCAACCTCGCCGATCGATCTCCCAAGAGTGGCGATCGATCGCCAAAAGCTTCTGGAGCGCACTGACGGCTCGCGATCGATCGTCAAAAATGGGCGATCGATCGCCTAGTCCCGCACTTCGAAAAATCGTCATTTTTGCTCCAAAACTCCTTTCCAATCCATACCAACTCCCCTACCTTCAAACCAACAACATCAAATACATAATAACCTTCAAAATACACTTTAAACATCCCAAAAATCCAACATTCAACTAAAATGGTACCAACCCATAAAAACCCATTTCAAAACCATACAAAACCACTACAAACTCAATCCAAACACAACAAAAACATTAGGGAGGTATCCATACCTCTTGGGGACTTCAAAACTCACACTAAATCCCATAAAACAAGTTTTTGGAAGGATTTCTCTTCCACTCTTTGCCCAAAAACGAAAATGAGGAGGGAAGGGTTTGTGAGAAGTGATTTGGGGAAAAATAGAAAGAGTGATGGGTTTTTGTGGGGTTGGGGGGTATTAGTGGGTTCTTTGGGGATTAATTAAATTTGCATACCCACTATTAATCATGATTTATAAAAATACCCCAACATGGTATTTTAAAACATTGCACCAAAATCACAATTAAATATATGATTCCCAATTAATCACAAACCATCTCATATAAACCATTATAACCCCCAATTACCCATCATGCATACTTGCACCTCGAAATGCATTACCGGGTCACGCCTACCATGTGACTAAGCATTTCACCAAGATAATTAATGCCAACACAATTATTAATTATCACCATCAAAAATTACTTAAACATAATTAAAGCCCAAATTGCAATTAATTATTTCGGGGATATCACAATACTCCCATACTTACAAGATTTCAACCTCGAAATCGCATGCACTTACCCAAATCGAAACTAAACATAAATCACATACCAGAGAATAGTTCCGGGTAGTGCTGCACCATATGCTGCTCCGTCTCCAACGTGGCCTCCTCGACACCCCTACGATCCCACTGAACCTTGATCATCGGTATCACTTTGTTCCGGAGTCTGCGATCAGCCCTATCCAGAATCCTGACTGGCCGTTCCTCGTATGATACATCAGAATCCAACTGAACCTCGGAAGGCTGTAATACATGCGACGGATCCAGCTCATACTTCCGCAGCATAGATACATGAAACACGTCGTGAATACCAGACAACGACGGTGGTAGTGCCAAACGGTACGCCAAGGTACCGATGCGCTGTAAAATCTCATACGGTCCCACATACCTCGGAGACAATTTACCACGCATACCAAACCGAACCACACCCCTGAAAGGTGAAATCTTCAAAAAGACTCTGTCTCCCAACTGAAACTCTAACGGTCTCCGCCGTTTATTCGCATAGGCTGCCTGCCTGTCCTGAGCTGCCTTCATTTTGTGACGGATAACCTTCACCTTATCCTCCATCTCTCGAATCAGTCCGGGTCCTCCTACCGCTTTACTGGTCAAGTCATCCCAGTACAAAGGTGACCTACAACGCTTACCATACAAAGCCTCAAACGGAGCCATCTGAATACTCGCCTGATAGCTGTTGTTGTATGAGAACTCTACCAAGGCCAAAGAATCTTGCCATGAGGCATCAAACTCTAATACGCAAGCCCTCAACATGTCCTTGAGCGTCTGTATAGTACGTTCAGTCTGACCATCCGTCTGGGGGTGATATGCGGTGCTCAATCTCACCTCAGTACCCAATGCTGACTGAAGACCTCCCCAGAAATGAGATGTGAACCGCGGATCTCTTTCAGACACAATAGACACCGGAATCCCATGCAATCTCACTATGTCCCTGACATACAATTGAGCCATCCTCAAGTATGTGTACGTCATACTGTAGGGAATGAAGTGAGCTACCTTCGTCAGTCTGTCGATGATCACCCAAATAGCATCACAACCCGAAGTAGTCCTAGGCAAGTGGGTCACAAAGTCCATAGATATGTGCTCCCACTTCCACTCGGGTATCTCTAAGCTCCTTAGTTCACCACCGGGTCTCTGCCTCTCTGCCTTGACTTGCTGACAGATCAAACACCTCTTGACAAAAGCGATCACATCACGCTTCATCCGTTTCCACCAGAACTGATCACACAAGTCCTTATACATTTTCCTCCCTCCTGGGTGGATACTAAATCGGCTACTATGAGCTCGCTCCAAGATTCCTCTACGCAACTCCGGCGTACCTGGAACTACCCATCTGTTACCGAGTCTCAAAGAACCATCCTCAGTCACTCTGAACTTCGATAGCTGACCCTGTAGTACCAATGATGACCACCTCTGAACCTCATCATCTGCCCTCTGAGCTCTCCTGATATTCTCATAGATATCTGGCTCAGCCAATAAGGTCGATACCCAAACCGGCGATGCGTCCACATCGAAGTCATAGCCAGATGGCAACAGGAAGTCATCATGGCTGACAAATGCATGACATCCTCAGCAGTATTCTTCACCTTCCGACTCAAGGCGTCTGCTGTCAAGTTCGCTCTCCCCGGATGGTATTCTATTTCACAGTCATAGTCCTTGAGTAGATCCATCCATCTCCTCTGACGCATATTCAATTCCGCCTGAGTGGACAAGAATTTCAGGCTCTTATGATCCGTATATATGGTAAAGGACGTACCATACAGATAATGCCTCCAAATCTTCAGGGCAAAGATAATAGCCGCCAATTCCAAATAGTGGACTGGGTACCTAGCCTCATGCGGCCTCAATTGCCTCGATGCATAAGCTACCACATGCTTATCTTGCATCAGTACACAACCCAAGCCCTGCAGTGATGCGTCAGTATAAAGGACAAACCTTTTGTTCTCCGTAGGAATCACCAATACCGGTGCCGTCGTCAATCTGTGCTTCAACTCTTGGAAGCTCTCCTCGCAAGCCTCTGACCAAAAGAAGGGTACTCCCTTTTGGGTCAATTGTGTCAGTGGTTTAGCAATCTTAGAGAATCCCTCGACAAAGCGTCGGTAATAACCAGCCAGACCAAGAAAACTTCGTATCTCGGGCACAGAAGTGGGTGCAGCCCACTCCATTACAGCCTCAATCTTCCTGGGGTCCACTGAAATCCCACTGCTAGATATGACATGCCCCAGAAATACTACACTGCTCAACCAAAACTCACACTTGCTGAGCTTGGCATATAATTGATGGTCTCTGAGGATCTGGAGCACTGTCCTCAAGTGTCTCACGTGCTCTTCCTTGCTCCGGGAGTAGATAAGTATATCGTCAATAAACACAATGACAAACTGATCCAGATAGGGTTGGAACACCCGATTCATCAAGCTCATAAAGACAGCCGGGGCGTTCGTCACACCGAACGGCATCACTAAGAACTCGTAGTGCCCATACCGAGTCCGAAATGCTGTCTTCTGTACATCCTCCTCCCTGACCCGTATCTGGTGGTACCCAGATCGCAAATCAATCTTACAATACAGCTTCGTACCTTGCAACTGATCAAATAAATCATCAATCCTCGGAAGAGGATACTTGTTCTTTACCGTGGCCTTATTCAGTTGCCGGTAATCGATGCACAAACGCATCGAACCGTCTTTCTTCTTCACAAAAAGAACTGGTGCGCTCCAAGGCGATACGCTAGGGCGTATATATCCTTTATCAAGGAGCTCCTGCAACTGCTCCTTTAGTTCTCTCAACTATCCTGGTGCCATACGGTAAGGAGCACGAGAAATAACAGATGTCCCCGGTAATAACTCAATCCCAAACTCGACTTCCCTTGCCGGTGGGAATCCGGGAATCTCCTCCGGGAATAAATCGGCAAACTCTGCTACTACGGGTACATTCTCAACCTTCAACTATTTACCCTTCCCCGACGTGTCCATGGCATAGATGAGGTATCTTGTGTGTCCACGTTCCAACAATTGGGACATTTTCAGTGCCGAAATCAACGGAATCTTCGCACGAGAACCGTTGCCATAAAAAGTCCACTGAACCCCCAAACCAGACCTGAAGCGAACTGTCCTCTGCCGACAATCTATCACTGCCTGATATCTGTTCAGAATGTCGATGCCCACAATGCAGTCGAAGTCTGACATACCCAGTACAATCAAGTCTGCCTTAATCACATTGCCCTCAAAATAAATGAGGCAGTCCATCAGAAACTGATCAGCAACAACTTTCTTTCCGGTGGGTGTCGAGACCAGTAGAGACGTGGGTAACGGAGACGTGCACATATGATGTCTCGCCACAAAGTCCGTAGACACAAAGGAGTGTGAAGCACCTGTGTCTATCAAAATAAAGGCGGAATACGTAAATAAAAGGCACGTACCCACTATCACCTCCTCTGGAGCTGCATCGGCCTGCTCCCTAGTCAACGCATAGACCTGTCCCTGAGGTGGCCCCATTGCCTGTCCTCCCATCTGTCGAGGCACCATCGGCAGCCTCTGCTGTACTGTCCCGGTAGAAAACCTCCCTCTGCCTCCTCTAAGATCCACCTGACCATCACCATTCTGACAGAACCGATATATGTGGCCCATCTTGCCACATTTATAACAAGCCGTACAGTCTCGCATGTGATGTGGTCCTCCACAAAAGTGACACTTCACCACTCCACTCCTACTCGCTTGAGTCTGCCCTCTGTTGCTAGGCACACCGCCCCTCCGGTTATCCATTCGTCTCCCACCAAACCGAGAAGATGAGGAAGAAGCCCCACGAGGTTTAAATGATTCTCCTCGTGGCCTCAGATTATTAGACACTGGCCTCGGCGGTGGGACTTGTGGGGGTGCAACGTCCGGGTAAGCACTGACTCCGATCTCTGCTAGCTCCGCTCTAGTGAGAGCATCATCAAAAGAAGTGGGGTTGTTGGAGATAACCCGATCAAAAAGTTCCGGTCGCAGCCCCTTTAGAAAGTGCCTCATCTTGGCATGCCCATTTGTTGCAATGTGGGGAACATACCTCAACAAGGACGAGTAATGCATGGCATAGTCCGAGACTGACATGCTCCCCTGTTTCAAGCTCGTGAATCCATCCTCCTTTGTTTGCCTAGCCGCCGCAGAAAAGTATCGGTTCAGAAACCGAGTCCGAAATAAAGTCCAGTCAATCACCATACCCTGAGCTCTCAGTTCCATCACCGTCCTCTTCCACCACATAGAAGACTTCTTCGCCAGTTGGAACTCCGCCAACCTCAGCCATGCTGTCCTAGCACAAGGAGCGGACACAAATATTTGCTCTAATCTCTCGAGCCACTCCTCAGCTTCTTATCCTGTCTCCGTCCCCTCAAACATGGGCGGGTGGAAAGTTAGGAACTGACTCAGACTAAGCTCCCCGGTAAAAGCAACTGAGCTACCGGCTCCACGCCCACGGTAGGTGGAGGTAAAGGATTTGCCTGACCAACGCTAGCGTTCACGCTTCCAACATCACCCACCCCTTCATTGAGGTTCTCCACATTCATAACCGCCATGCTGTAATACAAAGGTTAACAACAATTCCAAACAATATATATGTTATGCCGTTAGATAACATGAATGATACTAAGCATGTTAGTATAACAATTTATACACCAATATGCATAAACATGCTCCAATGTAAACACCTAGCCAACCATGCTAAGGCTACCCTTCACTCATTCTCGGATTCTCTAACCACTGCTCTGATACCACTAATGTAAGGACCCTAGTTCCTTAAATGCGGATTAAAGGCATAAATAAAATTTTCGTGCATAAACGGAGTATAAATGTTGTGTTGGTGCCTTGAGCTATTAGATTACAGTGCCAAAATAAAGTTCCAAAATGGATTAATTACATTCCCAACCAATGAATGTTAATCCTATAGTTTTACACTACTCCTAGAGTAGATACTATACAAAAGAATGTGCCTGCTACCAAGAGCACTCCTCACTAGGTCACCGCACCAACTTGCCTTAGCCCGTCCGCCCAAAAGTACCTACAGGAACAACCCCAAAACCATGAGCATGTACAAAATCATATTCACAATAATATGATAGCAATTCAAATGCATAAATCGTAAATGTGGTTCACTTCCTGTATGTAACACATTTAAAAGCTCCCTCGGGTTGTCCCTGTACCACATTATAACCAATAGATTATATTACCTATAATGTATGTCATGACATGCACCGATTTCCATATATTCCGTGTTCAATTCCCGAGTCTTATTATATCAGTGGCATAATACCCCTCGCGTTAACATGACAGCGGAAATACCCATCGCTTAGACAATACCAGCGGCACTAATATCCCTCGCTATAAATATGACAGCGGTCGTGTTCTTCGCTTCATATTAGCGGCAAATATTCTCTCATCGCTACGGTATGACAGCGGAAAGTATTCACATCGCTACGCCACTGGCGGCAAGTATTCTCCATCACTGGAATATAAATCCCGACTCACAATCACATGCAACAATGCATCCAATATACACATGCAACCAAAATGCATGACCAAACCATGTATGCAATCCATGATGCATAAACAATGCCATATATGCAACCACAATGCATAATCAATTCCATGTGTGCAACCATAGTGCATAACCAATTCAAAGCGCAATAAATACGTTTTCTCGTCCGATGCCCGTACGTCTCACTACGTACCTTAGTCCCAAAATGTGATGTCGTGGACTTTATCTCCTAAGCTGTGTGGCCACCTGGGATGGTTCTACACATTCACACAATTCAATATTAGGAGCCAATAATAGTCCAATATCAAAAATTCCACAAAAATAACCAAAAATACCAAATTTTGCAACTCGCGATCGATCGCCACGAAGGGCCGATCGATCGCGAGATCGTACTGCCCGAAACCAAAATTTTCACCCTTCGGCGATCGATCGCCACACTTGGCGCGATCGATCGCCAACCTCGCCGATCGATCGCCCAAGAGTGGCGATCGATCGCCAAAAGCTTCCGGAGCGCACTGACGGCTCGCGATCGATCGCCAAAAACGGGCGATCGATCGCCTAGTCCTGCACTTCGAAAAATCGCCATTTTTGCTCCAAAACTCCTTTCCAATCCATACCAACTCCCCTACCTTCAAACCAACAACATCAAATACATAATAACCTTCAAAATACACTTTAAACATCCCAAAAATCCAACATTCAACTAAAATGGTACCAACCCATAAAAACCCATTTCAAAACCATACAAAACCACTACAAACTCAATCCAAACACAACAAAAACATTAGGGAGGTATCCATACCTCTTGGGGACTCCAAAAAACTCACACTAAATCCCACAAAACAAGTTTTTGGAAGGATTTCTCTTCCACTCTTTGCCCAAAAACGAAAATGAGAAGGGAAGGGTTTGTGAGAAGTGATTTGGGGAAAAATAGAAAGAGTGATGAGTTTTTGTGGGGTTGGGGGGGGGGGGGGGGGGTATTAGTGGGTTATTTGGGGATTAATTAAATTTGCATACCCACTATTAATCATGATTTATAAAATACCCCAACATGGTATTTTAAAACATTGCACCAAAATCACAATTAAATATATGATTCCCAATTAATCACAAACCATCTCATATAAACCATTATAACCCCCAATTACCCATCATGCATACTTGCACCCCGAAATGCATTACCGGTCACGCCTACCATGTGACTAAGCATTTCACCAAGATAATTAATGCCAACACAATTATTAATTATCACCATCAAAAATTACTTAAACATAATTAATGCCCAAATTGCAATTAATTATTTCGGGGATATCACAGTGTAATGTCTACCACACATTACAATGACAAGCGAGTAGTTTCCTCTATGACTACTCTTACCACCGATCACTTGGCATTAGCCATACCAGAGAGTATACCCAAGGTATCACTACTCGAAATGTTTACCTCTATTACATGATGCGGTACACTCACCGGTACAATGCATCCAATAATCCATCGAGCAAACATGCTCGGCGTAATAGTTTCGTCAACCAGTGACGTAGACATCATCTTGTGCCCATCAACAGCACTCAAACCATATGACTAAATACGTACACCCAGACGTATTATTCGTCATCACGACGCTACACGTCTACATAGAATATCCACTAAGTCATCGTCACCCCATGACGGTATATGCCAACATATGACATCCAAAATCCCATCGTCAACTCTTGAAAGTACATGTCGATACACGACATCCATATTCTCATCGTCAAACACATGACAATATATAACCACACATGGTATTCACAATAATGCTAACAAAGCAGTAATATAACATACTTCATCGCTATCAAGATAGCGGTATACCTGTATCCATCGTCCACTAGCGGTACACAAGCATCACCCATCGCTCGTATGCGGCATAATCCAGTGCTACGCACATAGTGGTATAACCCATCGCTATAGAATCAGCAGCATGATCCCTCGTCATAGAGTCAGCGGCATAAAACATTGCTATAGATATCCGGCGGTATGAACCATCGCCATAGATCTAGCGGAATGAACCATCGCTATATAATACCTGGCGGCATAAACCACCGCCAATAGATGTAGCAGAATGAACCATCGCTATAGAGATACCCAGCGGCATAAACCATCGCCAATAGAATAGCGGAATAAACCATCGATATGAATATCCGGCGGCATGAACCATCGCCAATAAACTAGCGGAATGTACCATCGCTATATAGATACCCGGCGGCATGAACCATCACTAATAGAATAGCGGAATAAACCATCGCTATGAATATCCGGCGGCATGAACCATCGCCAATAAACTAGCGGAATGTTCCATCGCTATATAGATACCCGGCGGCATGAACCATCGCCAACAAACTAGCGTCATGATATCCCTCGCTAAGAAGCGGCAAATATTGTAGGGTCTTCCTACCTTAACATCATCTTAATAACATATTAGGGCTAAACATGCCTTACTGACAGCTTACGACTCCGGTTATTACGTGAGTTATTAGAATTACAGGCCAAAATAAAACTTCAAGCAAATTAATTACATTCTCAAATGAATGGCACTATAGAATTATACTACTCCTCGAGTAGAGACTATACCAAATCCTGAATCCTAATTCATAAGGCATCTCGAAGCTCACTTCTTCAACCCTGCCCATAGCCCTTCAAATCCAAATGTGTACCTACAGGAACAACCCATCGTGAGCATATTCGTCATTACTCAACATCATAGGATAATGGCATATAAATAAATGCATGAAGTAAATGGGTAACGTATACTTCCTGGTTAATCACATTAACCCTCTTTGGTTGTCCCTGTTTCATGGTCATGCATATAATCGTTAGTTCTCGACATAAATGATTAAAATCATACTTCACATATATGCTCACAACAAACTATGTTAATTAGAAATGGGACTGTCCGGGTTCCATTATGACAGCGGTATAGTTGGCCCCCTCGCTCGACATAACACATCATATGATACCCATCGCTACGCCTTGATAGCGGATGTATCTCTTTGTTCAGCGGATGATACCCCTCGCTACGCCTTGATAGCGGATGTACCCCGTCGCTTAGCGGATGATACCCATCGCTACACCTTGATAGCGGATGTACCCCATCGCTCAGCGGATGATACCCATCGCTACACCTTGATAGCGGATGTACCCCATCGCTCATTTATGTGAGCGGCAAGACCTTCCTCGCTTGCCCATAATAACCACCGGACATTCAACCATTCTTAAGAACATAGTTTCATATTCATCATAAACATCATAGCATCTTATAAACATCATCATCTTGTAAACATCATTATCATGTAAGCATTATCATCTTATAGACATCATCGTCTCATCATAATCGTTATAGTAACGTCATATCATCATCATTTATCGTAACATCGTCGTAAGCATCTCTTCATCTTAATTCATCATAAACATCATCATCATTTATCATAACATCATCGTAAGCGTCATCGTAACTTATCATAAGCATCATCATCATTTATCATAACATCATCGTAAGCGTCTCTTCATCTTAATTCATTATGAAAATCATCTTTATTTATCAAGCATCTTATCATCTTTATTCATCATAAAATCATCTTTACTTATCAAGTATCTTATCATCTTTATTCATCATAAAATCATCTTTACTTATCAAGTATCTTATCATCTTTATTCATCATACACATCATCATAGCATCGTAAATTCTTATACAATCATAGTATGATCATAATATAGGAGTATGGTTTACCGTCCGATGCCCGTACGTCTCTTACGTACCTTAATTCCAAAAATGGAGAAGTTGTAGAACTTTATCTCCTTGAAGTTGTGGGTACCTGGGATGGTTCTACATAACCATACAAATCGATATTAGAAGCTAATTATAGTCCAATATCCAAAAATCCCACAAAAACATCAAAAATACACATTTTGGTGTCTCGCGATCGATCTCCATGAAGTCCCGATCGATCGCGAGATCACACTGCCTCGTCCAACAAAATTTTCCAATTCGCGATCGATCGCCGAGTTTGCGCCGATCGATCGCGACCTCGCCGATCGATCGCGCCAAACTCGCGATCGATCGCTGAAGGCTACTGCTTTCTCCCTTGTAGCTCGCGATCGATCGGTGGAAGGTGCCGATCGATCGCCGAGTCCTGTAGGTCCGATTTTCGGGCACTATTCATCCTTCTCCTTCCCCAACACAAACAAACTCAAATATCAAAACACCAACCATACCAAATCACTACAAATCTTCAATAAACATCCTCATATAACCATAAATCATACCCCAACTACATACAACACATACCCAAAACAAACCCATTTCAAAACCCTCCAAAAACATATCAAACTCAAATAAAACTTTACAAAAACAACAATGAGGTATCCATACCTCTTGGGGACTCCAAATCTCCCAACAATTTCCACAAATCAAGTTTTTGGAAGGATTCCTCTTCTTCTTTAAGCCCAAAAACGAAAATGGAAGGGTTTTGGGTTGGGAAGGGATTTTGGGGATTTTAAGAGTGATGGGTTAAAATGAATGAAGTGGGTTGGGTATAGTGGGGTATGGGTTAATTAAATTATACCCAATAATTAACATGATGTATAAATTACCCCAATATGGTATTTTAAAAGCATTTTACAACATGCTACAAACTTCCCTTAAATTCATGCTTTCTTCATAATTAACAATCAACATAATTAAATCATGTTAACACCTCATTTTCTAACACGCATAATATGCACCCTGAAATGCAACCCTGGGTCACGCCTATCATGACTAACCATTTCAACATGATAATTAATTTCGACACGTAAATCAATTATCAACATAATTCATTATATAAACATAATTAATGCCTTAATTGCAATTAATCATTTCGGGGGCATCACATTACTCCCCTACTTATAAGATTTCGTCCTCGAAATCGCATACCCCAAAAGAAACTAAACATAAATCACATACCAGAGAATAGTTCCGGGTAGTGCTGTACCATATGCCGCTCCGTCTCCCACATAGCCTCCTTGACACCCCGACGATCCCACTGAACTTTAATCATCGGTATAATCTTGCTTCGTAATCTGCGATCCTCATGATCCAAAATTCTGATCGGTCGTTCAACGCAGGATACATCTGAGTCCAACTGCACTTCAGTAGGCTGTAAAACATGAGACGGGTCTGGCTCATACTTCCTTAGCATAGAAACGTGGAAACATCATGAATCCCAGATAAGGACGGTGGCAGAGCCAAACGGTAGGCTACAGTACCGATACGCTGCAATACTTCATATGGATCAACATACCTCGGGGATAACTTTGCCCGCATACCGGAACGAACTACACCCCTAAAGGGTGAGATTTTCAAGAAGAGCCTGTCTCCTACTTGGAATGCTAGCGGCCATCGCCGCTTGTTGGCATAGGCTGCTTGCCTATCCTGGGTCGCTTTCATCTTTTGGCGTATCAACTTAATCTTGTCTTACATATACTTAATCATATCCGGTTCTCCGACCGCTTTACTAGTCAAGTCCTCCCAATACAGCGATGACCTACATCGTCGTCCGTAAAGAGGAGTTATTTAAATGCTCGTCTGATAGCTGTTAATATAGGAGGACTCCATCAGTGGCACTGAATCTTGCCACGGAGTATCAAACTCCTAAACACATGCCCTCGACATGTCCTCGAGCGTCTGAAGGGTACGCTCTGTCTGGCCGTCTGACTGAGGGTGATAAGCCGTACTCAGCATCACTTCTGTGCCCAAAGCTATATGAAGACCCTCCCACAAATGTGGAGTAACCTTGGGTCTCTGTCAGACACAATCGAGACTGGAACCCCATGCAACCTCACCACATCCCGCACATATAATTGGGTCATCTTTAGGTACGCAAAAGTCATACAGTAGGGGATGAAGTGAGCTACATTCGTTAGCCTATCCACGATCACCCAGATCACATCAAATCCAGAGGCCGTCCTTGGTAAGTGGGTCACAAAGTCCATAACGATATGTATCCACTTCCACTTAGGTACCTTCAAGCTCTTCAGCTCGCCACCAGGCCTCTGCCTTTCTGCCTTTACCTGTTGGCACATCAAACATCTTTTAACGAAAGCGATCACATCGTGCTTCATGCGTCTCCACCAGAACTGACCACTTAGGTCCTTATACATTTTCCTTCCTCCTGGGTGGATATTGAACCGACTACTATGAGCCCGTTCTAACATTCCTTTAAGCAACTCCGGCGTATCTGGGACTACCCATCGGTTGTCCAATCTCAAGGAATCGTCCTTAGCCACTCTAACTTTGATGGCTGATCCCGAAGTACCAATAATGACCACCTCGGAACCTCATTCTCTGACCTCTGGCTTCCCTGGTAATCTTGAATATGTCTGGCTCAGTCAACAAGGTTGACACTCGAACTGGCGACGCGTCCACATCAAAATCATAGCCCAGATGGCAACAAGAGGTCATCATCGCTGATAACACATAGCGTCCTCAGCAGTACACTTCACTTCCAAATTAAGGCGTCTGCTGTCAAATTGCCTATTCAACTCAGCCTGTATGAACAAAACTTCAGGCTCTTATAGTCCGTGTAGATGGCAAACGACGTACCATGCAAGTAATGCCTCCAAATCTTCAAGGCAAATATAATGGCTGCCAGCTCCAAATCATGGACTGGGTACCTAGCCTCATGTGGTTCAACCGCCTCGATGCATAAGCCACCACATGCTTATCTTGCATCAACACACGGTCCAAACCCTGCAGTGATGCAGTCGTGTACATAGCAAACTTCTTATCCTCAGAAGGAATTACCAATATAGGTGTCGTAGTCAAACGACGCTTCAATTCTTGGAAGCTTTCCTCACAAGCTTCGGACCAATAGAACGGCACTCTTTTCTGAGTCAGCGGTGTCAGGGGCCTGTCAATCCCTAAGGATCTGGAGTACTGTTCTCAAGTGCTTCACGTGTTCCTCTTCAGTTCGAGAGTAAATGATCATATCGTCAATGAAAACTATGACGAAATGATCCAAATATGGTTGGGGTACCCTGTTCATCAGGCTCATAAAATTGCTGGGGCATTCGTCACCCCAAAGGGCATGACTAAGAATCCGTAGTGCCCATATCTAGTCCGGAAAGCTGTCTTCTGTACATCATCCTCTCGAACTCGAATCTGATGATACCCCGATCTCAGATCGATCTTACTGTAGAGCCCCGTACTCTGCAGTTGATCAAACAAATCATTAATCCTTAGAAACGGATACTTATTCTTCACTATGGCTTTGTTCAGTTGTCTGTAATCGACGCGCAGCCGCATCGAACCATCTTTCCTCTTATCAAACAAAACTGGTGCACCACAGGGCGATACGCTAGGGCGTATATAGCCCTTATCAAGGAGCTCTTGCAACTGAACCTTTAACTCCCTTAGCTCCGCTGGTGCCATCCTATACGGGCACGAGAAATGGTAGACGTCCCTGGTAGTAACTTAATCCCAAACTCGACCTCTCTCATCGGTGGGAATCCGGGAATCTCTTCCGAAAATACATCAGGAACACCGCCACTACGGGCACATCTTCAACCTTTAACTCTTCCCTCTTTTGAGTAATATCACCAGTATAGATGAGATATACTTTGTGGTCTCATTCCAATAACTGTGCCATCTTGACAGTAGATATCAACGGAATCTTTGAACGGGAACCATCCCCATAGAATATCCATTGGACTCCCATAAGAGACTTGACTCGGATAGTCCTTGCCTGCAGTCCACAACTGCCTGATACTTGTTCAGCACATCGATGCCCACAATGCATTCGAAGTCTGACATTCCCAGATTAACCAAGTCTGTCCTCAGCTCGGTACCCTCAAAATAAATGAGGCTGTCATAAACCACCTGATCAGTTATTAAACTTCTTCCAGCGGGGGTCGAGACTACAAGAGGCGTGGGCGACGGAGAAGTGCATATGACATCGTATCACTTACTTCTGCATTTGCTGCTATGCTGCAACACAAGGGTTAACAACGATACCCAAAAGCAGTTCATATAATACATCGTTAGAGAAACAAAACATGTTAGTACAACATCATATCCTTCATATGCAACATATGCATAAAACATGTTAAAAGTAAGCACCTAGCCAACTTATTGCTAAGGCTACCCTTAACTCGTTCCCGGGTTATCTAACCTGCTCTGATACCACTAATGTAGGGTCTTCCTACCTTAACATCATCTTAATAACATATTAGGGCTAAACATGCCTTACTGACAGCTTACGGCTCCGGTTATTACGTGAGTTATTAGAATTACAGGCCAAAATAAAACTTCAAGCAAATTAATTACATTCTCAAATGAATGGCACTATAGAATTATACTACTCCTGGAGTAGAGACTATACCAAATCCTGAATCCTAATTCATAAGGCATCTCGAAGCTCACTTCTTCAACCCTGCCCATAGCCCTTCAAATCCAAATGTGTACCTACAGGAACAACCCATCGTGAGCATATTCGTCATTACTCAACATCATAGGATAATGGCATATAAATAAATGCATGAAGTAAATGGGTAACGTATACTTCCTGGTTAATCACATTAACCCTCTTTGGTTGTCCCTGTTTCATGGTCATGCATATAATCGTTAGTTCTCGACATAAATTATTAAAATCATACTTCACATATATGCTCACAACAAACTATGTTAATTAGAAATGGGACTGTCCGGGTTCCATTATGACAGCGGTATAGTTGGCCCCCTCGCTCGACATAACACATCATATGATACCCATCGCTACGCCTTGATAGCGGATGTATCTCTTTGTTCAGCGGATGATACCCCTCGCTACGCCTTGATAGCGGATGTACCCCGTCGCTTAGCGGATGATACCCATCGCTACACCTTGATAGCGGATGTACCCCATCGCTCAGCGGATGATACCCATCGCTACACCTTGATAGCGGATGTACCCCATCGCTCATTTATGTGAGCGGCAAGACCTTCCTCGCTTGCCCATAATAACCACCGGACATTCAACCATTCTTAAGAACATAGTTTCATATTCATCATAAACATCATAGCATCTTATAAACATCATCATCTTGTAAACATCATTATCATGTAAGCATTATCATCTTATAGACATCATCGTCTCATCATAATCGTTATAGTAACGTCATATCATCATCATTTATCGTAACATCGTCGTAAGCATCTCTTCATCTTAATTCATCATAAACATCATCATCATTTATCATAACATCATCGTAAGCGTCATCGTAACTTATCATAAGCATCATCATCATTTATCATAACATCATCGTAAGCGTCTCTTCATCTTAATTCATTATGAAAATCATCTTTATTTATCAAGCATCTTATCATCTTTATTCATCATAAAATCATCTTTACTTATCAAGTATCTTATCATCTTTATTCATCATAAAATCATCTTTACTTATCAAGTATCTTATCATCTTTATTCATCATACACATCATCATAGCATCGTAAATTCTTATACAATCATAGTATGATCATAATATAGGAGTATGGTTTACCGTCCGATTCCCGTACGTCTCTTACGTACCTTAATTCCAAAAATGGAGAAGTTGTAGAACTTTATCTCCTTGAAGTTGTGGGTACCTGGGATGGTTCTACATAACCATACAAATCGATATTAGAAGCTAATTATAGTCCAATATCCAAAAATCCCACAAAAACATCAAAAATACACATTTTGGTGTCTCGCGATCGATCTCCATGAAGTCCCGATCGATCGCGAGATCACACTGCCTCGTCCAACAAAATTTTCCAATTCGCGATCGATCGCCGAGTTTGCGCCGATCGATCGCGACCTCGCCGATCGATCGCGCCAAACTCGCGATCGATCGCTGAAGGCTACTGCTTTCTCCCCTGTAGCTCGCGATCGATCGGTGGAAGGTGCCGATCGATCGCCGAGTCCTGTAGGTCCGATTTTCGGGCACTATTCATCCTTCTCCTTCCCCAACACAAACAAACTCAAATATCAAAACACCAACCATACCAAATCACTACAAATCTTCAATAAACATCCTCATATAACCATAAATCATACCCCAACTACATACAACACATACCCAAAACAAACCCATTTCAAAACCCTCCAAAAACATATCAAACTCAAATAAAACTTTACAAAAACAACAATGAGGTATCCATACCTCTTGGGGACTCCAAATCTCCCAACAATTTCCATAAATCAAGTTTTTGGAAGGATTCCTCTTCTTCTTTAAGCCCAAAAACGAAAATGGAAGGGTTTTGGGTTGGGAAGGGATTTTGGGGATTTTAAGAGTGATGGGTTAAAATGAATGAAGTGGGTTGGGTATAGTGGGGTATGGGTTAATTAAATTATACCCAATAATTAACATGATGTATAAATTACCCCAATATGGTATTTTAAAAGCATTTTACAACATGCTACAAACTTCCCTTAAATTCATGCTTTCTTCATAATTAACAATCAACATAATTAAATCATGTTAACACCTCATTTTCTAACACGCATAATATGCACCCTGAAATGCAACCCTGGGTCACGCCTATCATGACTAACCATTTCAACATGATAATTAATTTCAACACGTAAATCAATTATCAACATAATTCATTATATAAACATAATTAATGCCTTAATTGCAATTAATCATTTCGGGGGCATCACATTACTCCCCTACTTATAAGATTTCGTCCTCGAAATCGCATACCCCAAAAGAAACTAAACATAAATCACATACCAGAGAATAGTTCCGCGTAGTGCTGTACCATATGCCGCTCCGTCTCCCACATAGCCTCCTTGACACCCCGACGATCCCACTGAACTTTAATCATCGGTATAATCTTGCTTCGTAATCTGCGATCCTCATGATCCAGAATTCTGATCGGTCGTTCAACGCATGATACATCTGAGTCCAACTGCACTTCAGTAGGCTGTAAAACATGAGACGGGTCTGGCTCATACTTCCGTAGCATAGAAACGTGGAAACATCATTAATCCCAGATAAGGACGGCGGTAGAGCCAAACGGTAGGCTACAGTACCGATACGCTGCAATACTTCATATGGATCAACATACCTCGGGGATAACTTTGCCCGCATACCGGAACGAACTACACCCCTAAAGGGTGAGATTTTCAAGAAGAGCCTGTCTCCTACTTGGAATGCTAGCGGCCATCGCCGCTTGTTGGCATAGGCTGCTTGCCTATCCTGGGTCGCTTTCATCTTTTGGCGTATCAACTTAATCTTGTCTTACATATACTTAATCATATCCGGTTCTCCGACCGCTTTACTAGTCAAGTCCTCCCAATACAGCGATGACCTACATCGTCGTACGTAAAGAGGAGTTATTTAAATGCTCGTCTGATAGCTGTTAATATAGGAGGACTCCATCAGTGGCACTGAATCTTGCCACGGAGTATCAAACTCCTAAACACATGCCCTCGACATGTCCTCGAGCGTCTGAAGGGTACGCTCTGTCTGGCCGTCTGACTAAGGGTGATAAGCCGTACTCAGCATCACTTCTGTGCCCAAAGCTATATGAAGACCCTCCCACAAATGTGGAGTAACCTTGGGTCTCTGTCAGACACAATCGAGACTGGAACCCCATGCAACCTCACCACATCCCGCACATATAATTGGGTCATCTTTAGGTACGCAAAAGTCATACAGTAGGGGATGAAGTGAGCTACCTTCGTTAGCCTATCCACGATCACCCAGATCGCATCAAATCCAGAGGCCGTCCTTGGTAAGTGGGTCACAAAGTCCATAACGATATGTATCCACTTCCACTTAGGTACCTTCAAGCTCTTCAGCTCGCCACCAGGCCTCTGCCTTTCTGCCTTTACCTGTTGGCACATCAAACATCTTTTAACGAAAGCGATCACATCGTGCTTCATGCGTCTCCACCAGAACTGACCACTAGGTCCTTATACATTTTCCTTCCTCCTGGGTGGATATTGAACCGACTACTATGAGCCTGTTCTAACATTCCTTTAAGCAACTCCGGCGTATCTGGGACTACCCATCGGTTGTCCAATCTCAAGGAATCGTCCTCAGCCACTCTAACTTTGATGGCTGATCCCAAAGTACCAATAATGACCACCTCGGAACCTCATTCTCTGACCTCTGGCTTCCCTGGTAATCTTGAATATGTCTGGCTCAGTCAACAAGGTTGACACTCGCACTGGCGACGCGTCCACATCAAAATCATAGCCCAGATGGCAACAAGAGGTCATCATCGCTGATAACACATAGCGTCCTCAGCAGTACACTTCACTTCCAAATTAAGGCGTCTCCTGTCAAATTGCCTATTCAACTCAGCCTGTATGAACAAAACTTCAGGCTCTTATAGTCCGTGTAGATGGCAAACGACGTACCATGCAAGTAATGCCTCCAAATCTTCAAGGCGAATATAATGGCTGCCAGCGGAAATACCCCTCGCTTCGACAATACCAGCGGAAAATAATATCCCTCGCTAAGATATGACAGCGGTCATGTTCTTCGCTTCATATCAGCGGCAAATATTCTCTCATCGCTACGTTATGACAGCGGCAAGTATTCAAATCTCTACGCCATGAAGTGGCAAGTATTCACATCGCTACGCCATGCATGCAACCGTAATGCATAACCCGTATTCCGATAAACATCGCCATGAGTGCATTTTAATGCACCTCGCTTCAAATGTGACATGCGGAATTTTACCATCGCTTCAACATTTAGCGGCAAAGCATTAAAATCATCACTCCGATATATATATGCAACCGTAATGCATAATTCATGTCTCATATAACCCTGCAACCACCATGGTTAGCAACAACATAATCCAATTATGAACACATATCATAAACGCACATAAGCAATATAGTTGTGCCACACAACACTAACTACCATCATGCATAAGTATGTGCTCATGATTCCAGTTAACATATTCCTGGGCCCTCAACAGCCCCAAAGAGCTAACCACTGCTCTGATACCACTAATGTAAGGACCCCCGTGCCCTTAACCCGTTATTAGTGTATTAATACATGCCATTAGTTCATACAACCGTATTATCATGGGAAGGAAACCATATACAAGTGTAACATCATATACCATCTATAACATTTCTTGCATAAGAACCCCATAATGTTCAACTTCCCCAATCGAAACCACTTTCATAGTATGCACCCTAACAATACACTAACATTCGCTCAGTTCATTTAGCAATTCCGTATTTAAATGCATGCAACCCAATAAATGAAGAGAGAAAGTTATTTCTCATTTATACATTCCATATACACATAAGGACGTACTCACATGAGAGTACCCACTGAACAAGCGTGTATCTAATGTATAAAAGGCAATAACAGATACCGTCACTGGTACTTCAGTCCTGGAAGCACCTCCCAAGCACAGCTCGATCTCACTCTGGGTCTATGTACTCATTCAACCAGCTCTGCTACCTCGATCCTGAAAGTACCTCAAATCAACAGCCCGAGCTCAACTCCAAAGCTGCTGCTACACCTATATCACCTGCCCCAACAGAGACAGCCCCCACACGGGGTGAGCATACCAATACCACAATTCCAATAATCATAATATTGCAGTTCATAATTTACAGAATGTAAATGCCATAATTTAAATGATACTCCCTGGATGGTATTATCCTCATCCGGGATCCCCTGTATTGTCCATGTTCTCAAAATAACCAAACTCATTAAATTCCCAAAGCCAGTTAATCGTCACATAGATTAACTAATGCCATTCCTATTATGCTAGTTCCATAATCAATATAGTAAAAATATTATATAAAAGGCCGTAGATATCACATATATCTAACCAATGATTCCAGTTCCTATTTCATTGCTGGCTCCACAATAGCAGCATTCTAAACCCCACGCACGCTCAACAATAGCGGCGTCATAACCGATGGTCGCTCAACGGCGACAGCATCCCAAATTATTGCTCGCTCAATAGCGGCACCGTATGGTTTCCAATGTATGTCCCTTTAACGCAATTACCATTTACCATGCATATCACTATCCATTTATAGCAAGTACCATGTACCATGCATTTCAACGTCCATTTATTGCAAATACTACATACCATGCATTTCAATGCCCATTTAATGCAATTACCTCATACCATGCATTTTATAGTTGCAACATTATAATGGGCTATGCTCGTACGTTATACGTACCTTATACTTCCGTAGTTCGAGTCCGACCTCGCCTGAGTCCCATGACCCGATAAATTATGTGCTAACACATACATAGTTCACAATTAAACACAAGCATGCAACCACGTGCCCAAGCACGTTCATAACCCCCCAAACACATCGTCAATCCATGACGATTACCAAAATAAAAGCCCCCGGCTAAGCATGCATAATACCCAAAATATTCCCTTTTTCATGTTTAAAAGATAGTCAAAAACCCAACCAAGAATTCCGCTTAATTAACTTTGGCTCCAACCAATCCATTTTAAAAGTATAGCATTCCCATAGGAATGTAGGCATTGCCCCGGAAACGAGTCACTCAAACCTCGATTCCAAAATCCCAACATTTTTCCCAAAATTCCAAAAAAAGAAGTCTTACGGGGACCGATCGATCGCCTCTTTTAGCGCGATCGATCGACCCTGTCCAGTGGGCAAAATCGCCTCCTCGCGATCGATCGCCAACATGCTCGTGATCGATCGCCTAGGCCACACGATCGATCGCCTGTACTGTTCAACGCCATCAAAAATTGAACTGCTCGTCGCGATCGATCGCCGTCCTCGGCGATCGATCGCCACCTACGATTTTCTGAAAAACTCAAGCTTCCATGGTGTTTTTCACACCCAAACTCAAAACCAACACCCCATACACCTTCAACACCTCAAATACACCCTTAAAACTCAATAAAAACTCCCACAACAAACTTTAAGATTTTTACCCAAAAATCCACAAACCCAAATCTAACATTAATACTCAACCAAAACAACAATACTACTACCAAATCGAAGACAATGACGAGGGAAAGACTAATACCTGATTATCTTTGAGAAAACCGGCTTCCGAGCCAAGCTACCATCGATTTTCCCATCATGGGAGAAGAGGGGAAATGGGGGGAAGAAGAGTTAGGCGTAGAGAGAGAGAGAGGAGAGAGGGAAGGGTTCCATACCAAAAGACGGAATACCGAGTCCACTTGGTATATATAGTACCAAAACTCAAAAATACCAATTCCTTCACAAATACATCATGATTCATTAAATATCATCTGTTTTCAAAAATCATCTCTCTGACCTCAATTCCCATTTCCAGCCCCAGTACAAAGTACTCCGGACCCCAAATCCCACCAAAGACCAAATTCCAAGGTTATCACCACGATGAAAATACAATCTCATCCCTTGGATCCAACGACTCCAAAAACAGGATTTAAAATCCCCGGGAGTCCCAAAACCGCAATTATTACACAATTGCCACAATAGAAACCATTAAGGGTTATTACCACATCGGGATTAACACCATTAATTCCCGGGTATCACAGGGCAGACCGCAGACTTCGGAACAAAGTGATACCTATGATTAAATTTTTGTGGGATCGCAGGGGTGTCGAGGAGGCCACGTGGGAGACGGAGCAACATATGATGCAGCACTATCTGAAACTATTTTCTGGTATGTGGTTTATGTTTTGTTTCGTTTTGGTAAGTGCATGCTGATTTCGAGGATGAAATCTTATAAGTAGGGGAGTACTGTGATGTCCCCAAAATGATTATGTGCAATCGAACATTAATTATGTTTATGTGAGGATTATGTTGGGATATGCCCTAAGACAAGTCATTAGATGATTGTTTATGACATACAATGTATTATGATTTTATTAATGGCAAATCATTATTATATCTTATTCTAATGTCTGTGCAATATGAATTGATATATAAGTTAATGTCCTTAGAATAATATTGTATTGTTCTTAAAGATTGTCCATAGTCAAGTATTATCATGAATAAGGATAATGATAATGCATTGAGACTAGTATGTTTTGATTGATGAATTAATTCATGGATATGAGATATCAAATCAACACATGGGTCATGTTAGAAAACAATGTACTGGACAGACCCACCATGAGAATGCTACATGGATAGTTATATGAGTGTCATAAGCAATTCTCATAGTGATAATAATGTATGTAATCCTTACGACTTGAGATCATCACAGATCCCAACATAAGGAGTTATGTATCTTGATATTGTCAAACGTTACCTGTAACATGGTAAACTATAAAGGCAAATATTGGATACACTACGAATTATGTAGAGGGATGTTGATTGATCAAGATAGGATTTGTCCCTCCTATATAACAGGAGAAGTGTTTGGGCCCTTGATCAAGTAAGACTAAAATGCATGGCCATGCTCGAATGAGTCGATATGTGATATCGAGCTTATTCGTTTATTCTAGTTCTACTTGGGGATCAAGAAATAAAAGATTGAATATATGAGTATGACTATTCCATGACTCATTTTCAATCAAAACACATGGACAAAGGGATTAAGTTACATGGTTAATATTATCACAAGTTCTAAGGTTATGTCGAGTCAATGACATTCTTGTAATTTGGGTAGCCTTGATGTGTTGCTAGATACCGCTCATTGCTTGTGACATAAAATGAGATTTTATGTCACTGCCAACATTACAAGATCCTATCGGGTCGCACAAAAGATTAAATCGATAAGGGGAATTAAATTCATTGGATGAATTAATTAATTAAGAAGAATCTTAATTACATGATTATAAGGATTTAATTAAATCATGGGTTTGGGCCCATGAAGCTTTAAGAAAGTCTTGAACCTTTAATTAAATCTAATATATAAATGATATCAAGGTTAATTAAGAATTAATCTAACATATCACGAAACCTAATAGCTACAAAACCCTCTCGGCCGCCTCACCTCAAGTCCGAAACCACACGGCCGCCGTCGGTTTTTTCTTGGTGGTTTTAGGCTGCCGTTGATCGGTTTTGAACCGAGAGTTCAGTTTTGGTTCAAGAATAAGTCTAGCAACTTGTTCTTGAACGTCCCTTGTTCGATTTGATCATGTGGATACCGTAGAGGCAAGATCTTGGAGGTGTTGCTCGTGACTCACGATTTGGCATCGTTTCTGCATCAAACACGCTACAAGGGTGAGACTCTTTTATCATTTCGATATGAATACTCTGTATAGGTCCATGGTTAGGAATCCAATTTTTATTTCCGCTGCGCACTTGTGTGTTGGATTCCTTACAGTGGTATCAGAGCCAGGTTCAAAGCTCATATCGGAATTATGTAGTTAATCGTTTAATCATATTTAGAATTTTATTGCATGCTTTAAAACTGTATTATCATATATGATATGAGTAAATCGAGTTTGTGAAAATCATTGTAAAATTATATATGATATAATTGACAATTTATGTATACGATACACGAAGGCGAAAAGCCGAGCCCTTGGCTCTTGATGGTTCGGCCACCACCATGACACTTGACCCACGGCTGCCACATGAGGGCTAGGGTTTTCAAACCCTTGGCTCGAGATGGTCTAGCCGTTGAGGCTCATGGTTGTGCATGGAGGTGGCGAAACATGGTTAGGGTTTAGAACCCTTTTGGATTGATTAAAATCGTGGCGGCGCATTGAAAGTTCGGACCATGGTTCACAAAATCATGCATGTTGGCGGCTACCTCCACATGAGAGCTAGGGTTTTTCGAACTGTAAGGAATCCAACACACAATTGCGCAGCGGAAATAAAATTTGGATTCCTAACCATGGACCTATACACAGTATTCATATCGGAATGATTAAAAGAGTCTCACCCTTGTAGTGCGTTTGATGCAGAAACGATGCCAAATCACGAGTCACGAGCAACACCTCCAAGATCTTGCCTCTATGGTATCCACAAGATCAAATCGAACAAGGGACGTTCAATAACAAGTTGCTAGACTTATTCTTGAACCAAAGCTGAACTCACGGTTCAAAAACGATCAACGGCAGCCGTTCCTTCCACCACTATTCACGGCGGCGTCGTGAAGATGGGGAAGGAGAGGAGGCGGCGGCCGAGAGCTCCAGGGAAGGCTATTAGGTTTTGTGAATTGTATATTCCACAATTAATTATAACCTTATATATTATATGATTTAATTAAGGTTCAAGACTTTCTTAAAGTCTCATGGGCCCAAACTCATGATTTAATTAAATCCTTATAATCAAGTAATTAAGACTCTTCTTAATTATTTAATTCATCCAATGAATTTAATTCTCTTTATCGATTTAATCTTTTGTGCGACCCGATAGGATCTTGTAATGTTGGCAGTAACATAAAATCTCATTTTATGTCACAAGCAATGAGCGGTATCTAGCAACACATCAAGGCTACCCAAATTACAAGAATGTCATTGACTCGACATAACCTTAGAACTTGTGACAATATTAACCATGTAACTTAATCCCTTTGTCCATGTGTTTAGATTGAACACGAATCATGGAATAGTCATACTCGTATATTCAATCTCTATTTCTTGATCCCCAAGTAGAACTAGAATAAACGAATAAGCTCGATATCACATATCGACTCATTCGAGCACGGCCATGCATTTTAGTCTTACTTGATCAAGGGCCCAAACACTTCTCCTGTTATATAGGAGGGACAAATCTTATCTTGATCAATCAACATCCCTCTACATAATTCGTAGTGTATCCAATAGTTGCCTTTATAGTTTACCCTGTTACAGGTAACGTTTGACAATATCAAGATACATAACTTCTTATGTTGGGATCTCTGATGATCTCAAGTCGTAAGGATTACATACATTATTATCACTATGAGAATTGCTTATGACACTCATATAACTATCTATGTAGCATTCTCATGGTGGGTCTGTCCAGTACATTGTTCTCTAACATGTACCCATGTGTTGATTTGATATCTCATATCCATGAATTAATTCATCAATCAAAACATACTAGTCTCAATGCATTATCATTATCCTTATTCATGATAATACTTGACTAGGGACAATCTTTAAGAACAATACAATATTATTCTAAGGACATTAACTTATATATCAATTCATATTGCACAGATATTCGAATAAGATATAATAATGATTTGCCATTAACAAAATCATAATACATTGTATGTCATAAACAATCATCTAATGACTTGTCTTAGGGCATATCCCAACAAATCTCCCACTTGCACTAAGACCAGTCAGACATATACTTAATGCCTAGAGATCTAGTATGACGATCATGCTTCTGCTGTGACAGTGGCTTTGTCAATGGGTCAGATACATTATCATATGTTTGTACTTTGCATATTTTAACATCTCCTCTTTCAACGATTTCTCGAATGAAATGAAAACGCCGAAGTATGTGTTTGGATCTTTGGTGAGATCTAGGTTCCTTAGCCAATGCGATGGCTCCATTGTTGTCACAATAGAGTTCAATCGGATCTAGAATGCTAGGCATCACCCCAAGTTCAGAAATGAACTTCTTGATCCAAACAGCTTCCTTTGCTGCATCTGAGGCAGCAATATACTCAGCTTCAGTTGTAGAATCGGCTATTGTCTCTTGCTTTGAACTCTTCCAGCTTACAGCACCTCCATTTAGGCAAAACACATATACTGATTGCGATCGAAAATCATCTTTGTCGGTTTGGAAACTTGCATCAGTGTAACCTATTACATTGAGCTCTTCCTCACCTCCATAAATCAAGAATGTATCCTTAGTTCTTCTCAAGTACTTCAGGATATTCTTGACTGCAATCCAGTGACATTCACCTGGATCATCTTGATATCTGCTCATCATGCTCAAAGCATACGAGACATCAGGACGAGTACATATCATGGCATACATGATAGATACAATAGCTGACACATATGGAATCTTACTCATGCGTTGTCTCTCATCTGGTGTTGAAGGACACTGATCCTTCGAGAGATGTATCACATGTGTCATAGGCACGAATCCTTTCTTTGATTCTTGCATGCTAAACCGTTTTAGCACTTTGTCTATGTATATACTTTGACTTAGGCCAAGTAATCTTCTTGATCTATCTCTATAGATCTTGATTCCTAATACATAGGTGGCTTCACCCAAGTCTTTCATAGAAAACCAATTCCCTAGCCAAATCTTTACAGATTGTAAGGCAGGGATATCATTCCCAATTAGAAGTATGTCATCTACATACAATATTAAGAATATCATTATGCTCCCACTGACCTTCTTGTAGACACAAGGTTCATCTACGTTTTTGATGAAACCAAACTCTTTGACTGCATCATCAAAACGAAGATTCCAACTCCGAGAAGCTTGCTTCAATCCATAAATGGATCGTTGTAGCTTGCATATCTTTCCAGCATCCTTTGGATCGACAAAACCCTCGGCCTGTGTCATGTACACATCCTCAAGAAGATTTCCATTAAGGAAAGCTGTTTTGACATCCATCTGCCAGATTTCATAATCATGAAATGCAGCTATTGCAAGTAAGATCCTAATGGATTTAACCATGGCAACTGGTGAAAAAGTTTCATCATAGTCAATACCATGAATTTGTTTGAAACCTTTTGCTACCAGTCGATCTTTGAAGGTTTGTACATTACCATCCATGTCGGTCTTCTTCTTAAAAATCCATTTGCACCCTATGGGTCTCACCCCTTCAGGTGGGTCAACCAAAGTCCATACTTTGTTTGCATACATGGATTCCATCTCAGATATTTCATGGCCTCTTGCCATTTCTCAGAATCAGTGGCCATTATAGCTTCTTGATAAGATGACGGTTCATCCTCATCAATAAGTAGTAAGTCACCTTGTTGAGTCACAAGAAATCCATATCTCTGTGGCTCCCGGTGTTCTCTTACAGACCTACGATGGGCTTGTGTCTCTTGAGCAGGCACTTCATCCACCACAGCTTGTGGTGACTTTTCCATCTCAATCTCATGTTCAGTGTTTTCTTGTGGTTGAACTTCACTAAGTTCTATATGTCTCCCACTGGTTTTTCTAGAAATAAATTCTCTTTCAAGAAAGACACCAGTCCGAGCAACAACCACTTTGTTCTCGTGGGGATAATAGAAATAATATCCTTTCGTTTCCTTAGGATACCCCACAAATAAACACTTATCAGATTTGGGTCCAAGTTTGTTAGAGGCGTGACGTCTCACGAAAGCCTCACAACCCCAAATCTTCATAAAAGACATACTAGGACGTTTCCCAGTCCATATCTCATATGGTGTCATTTCCACTGATTTAGATGGAACACGGTTCGGTATGAATATTGCTTTTTCTAAAGCATGTCCCCAAAAGGATATCGGAAGATCTGCATGACTCATCATTGATAGAACCATGTCCAACAAGGTTCGATTTATCCTCTCGGATACACCATTCCATTGTGGAGTATACGGAGGAGTGAGTTGTGGGACTATCCCACACTCCTTTAGATAGTCATGAAACTATTGGCTTAGGTATTCACCTCCTCGATCTGATCGAAGGATTTTGATACTTTTACCAAGTTGGTTTTGTACTTCATTCTTGAATTCTTTGAACTTTTCAAAGGTTTCATGTTTATGTTTCATTAGGTACACATACCCATATCTACTGAAGTCATCAGTAAATGTAACGAAGTATTGAAAACCACCTCTAGCATGTGTGCTTATTGGCCCACATACATCACTATGTATGAGACTCAATAAATCATTTGTCCTTTCAACAACATGTCCCTTGAAAGGAGCTTTAGTCATCTTGCCCATTAAACAAGATTCACATGTTTCATATGATTCAAAATCAAATGAATCCAATACTCCATCCTTATGAAGTTTTGATATGCGATTCTCGTTTATATGGCCCAAGCGACAATGCCAGAGATAAGTTGGATTAGAATCATTATTCTTAATCCTTTTAGTATTTATGTTATAGACAGGCATATCAAGATTTAATACATAAAGACCATTAATCATTTGTGCACTAGCATAAAACATATCATTTAAATAAATGGAGCAACAATTGTCCTTTATAATAAATGAAAATCCAAACTTGTCCAAACAAGAAATAGAGATAATGTTTCTAGTAATTGAAGGCACATAAAAACAGTCTTTTAAATCTAAAGATAAACCGGAAGGCAAAGATAATGAATAATCTCCTATAGCTAATGCAGCAACTCTTGCTCCATTTCCTACTCGGAGATCTACTTCGCCTTTTGCCAATGTCCTACTCTTTTTAAGATCCTGCACATTAACACAAATGTGAGATCGACATCCAGTATCTAATACCCATGATGAAGAAGTAGATAAATTGACTTCTATAACAAAAATACCTGAAGTGGAAGTCACACTTCCCTTCGTCTTCTTAAGATCCTCCAGATAAACTTTGCAATTTCTTTTCCAATATCCGGTCTCACCGCAATGGAAACAGTTCCCCTCTTTTGCCACTCCTCCCTTTGGCTTAAGTGCAGCAGTATGAGGCTTAGATTTGACAAGGACTTTCTTGTTCTTCTTTAAGCCTTTTGCTTTAGCCCTTCCCTTGCACTTTGTGATATCCCCGAAATGATTATGTGATTTTAATCATTAATTAAATTATGATGATTTTGGTGTTAATTCATGGGATTGAATTAATATTATTGAGGAGATGCATATCAGGGTGCATGTGTTATATGTTGGGATTTTGGGGTTGTGGCATGATTATTTGGGGTGTGTGTTATTTGTTTTGGTGAAGCATGTTTAAATGGGAATTGAAGTATTTTATTGAGAAAATACTATAAATATCATGTGAAGATATTTTAATACATCGTGCTAAATACCGGGACCAAAACATAACACATCATACCACCCAACACCCAACCACCCCCCCCAACCCATGCTGATGACACAGCATAAGCTGGCCATACCCCCCACTTGGCACAATGATTCATCCCTTCTCCTCCACTCCAAATCTCGCCATTTCTCTCCCAAATTATCTCCAGCACCTGCTAAGCAAGATTGAGAGGAGCCCTTCCATTTTCATTGCTTGGAAGCCTTTCAAAAATCGGAGCAAAGTAGGGTGAGAAACCATGCTCTGTTTTTTATTTAAGCTTGATTAAGTTCATGTTTATATGTGGTGTGAAAATGGCATGCTAACTTAGGTTTCTTTAAACCTTCGATTTAAATGCTTACATGGTGTTGTTATGAAGCTTCCAGTATTTTTCCTTGAGCATGTTACATGTTTTATGTGAAGGATTTAAGCATGTAAAATATAGTGTTCGAAAATCTGGGTAAGGTGTGTGCCCTGTTTTTCTGGAAAATATGGGATGGGAGTGAAGTTGTGAAGGTGTTATCATGCTTGTTAACTAGGTTTTTGGTAAACCTTCGATTCAAGTTCATTTATGATGTTTTCGTGAAGTACCTAACATGTTTACTTGAGCATGAAACATGTGTTATGTGGTAGATTTAATTTCTTGAAAGTAGGTACTCAAAAATCTGGGCAGAAGGATAATGCCCTGTTCTTCAGAAAGTTTGGTTGAGTACTTAAGTAAATGGACGATTTTGATGCATGTGGGTTTGCGTATGGGGTATAACTTTTATATGAATACACTCAGGGTGGTGTACTGTAGCTACTAGCATAATTGTTTAAACATGTGGTGTATCTTATATGCTAGATTGAAGGGTATGAAAATAGGTGTTTGAGAATTCTGGTATTGTGTTTCTTGAACAGGGCATCTCGATCGATCGGGATTCCATCTCGATCGATCGAGCGAGGCAGAACATTGGCTTTGAAAGAAGGCGTTTTCTCGATCGATCGAAAAGAGGGGCCGATCGATCGAGAGACCCAGAATGTAAAAAAATATAAATTGTTATATTTTGTTTAATTTTTGATATTGAATTGTAATGAGGCATCTAATATTGTGTTGTACACTGGTGTAGAACCATCACAGGTACCAGCACAGTCGAGGAGATAAAGTCGGTTGACTCATCTATCTTTTTGAAAGGTACGTAAGCGACGTACGAGCATCCCAACGGTAACATGTATTAAATGTTCATTAATTGACATATGACAAGATGCAAAGTGGTGCATTATGTGTTATGATACATGTTATTATGCATTGTTGTTGCATATGTATGTTGTGGAATAAAGAGTGTGTATTCCACGAGTCAGGGTTATCGTAGTGATGATTTTTAATGCTTAGGCTTATACCGCTAAAAATGTGGAGCAAGGCTTGCACATGGAGGCGGGGTATACCATACTAAGCGGGGAAGAAGGTACCGCTAGTATGAAGAGCGGGGAAGAAGGTACCGCTAGCGGGGAAGAAGGTACCGCTTGTTATGAAATAATGAAGCGGTGAAGATGGTACCGCTCATTATGAAGTTAAGAAGTAAGAAGCATTATAATACATTGATGATAAACTGACTAAGAAAGAAGTAAAGATTTAAGAAGTGAAGTAATGTCATGACATTCATATAAGCCATAACATCATACATTGAATTGATTTTGAGTTATGGTACAGGGACGACCAATGGGCGTTTTAAATGCATTGGAAATACAGGAAGTATTTCATATCTATGATTATGCATTATGCTTTACATTCATGTTATGTTGAATATGAATTATGATGTGCTCATGCGTTGGGGGTTGTCTTTGTAGGTGCTTTTGATGATGAGAACCAGGGTCGGGGTTGAAACGCTGCGCTGTAAGGAGTGCTACAGGATTGGCGGTATAGAGAGTCACTTTTATATAGTTTCTACAAGCGGTAGAGTAAAGCAATATTGTAGTACCTTTAGTTAGGAATGTGTATAATTCCTTTTTGAACTTTTGGTACTGTAATCTCTTAAGCTCAGGTAGTCAACACGGCCTAATACTCTGATATATATATGTTAAGTTCTCTTAATCGCACCTTAATATCTTATTTAGATAACGGGGTCTCACATTTAGTGGTATCAGAGCAGTGGTTAGATAACCAGGGAAGAGTGAAGGGTAGCCTTTAGAAACAAGTTGGCTAGGTATTCATTGGTGGGCATGTTATGCATGTGGTGCATATTTTGTATAAGTTGTTATACTAACATGCTTTGAATATGATACTCTTGTTATCTAACGGCTTAAATTATGAACTGCTTTTGGGTATTGTTGTTAACTCTTGTGTTGCAGCATGACGGCTATTAACCCGGAGAACCTCAATGAAGAGGTAGGGGATATGGGCAGTATGAATGCCAGTATTGCTCAGCCGAATCCTTTACCGCCACCTGCTGTGGGCGTGGAGCCCAGTGCACAGATGTTATTACCAGGGGAGCTCAGTTTGACACAGTTTCTGAACTTCCATCCACCTATATTTGAGAGGATTGAGTCTGGTGAAGCAGCCGAAGAGTGGCTGGAGCGGATAGAGCAGATACTTGTGACTGCGCCCTGTGCACGTACCGCATGGCTGAGGTTGGCTGAGTTTCAGATGGCAAAGAAGCCTTCTATGTGGTGGAAGATCACTGTGATGGAGCTGAGAGCTCAAGGTGTGGCAGTTGACTGGACTGTATTCAGGACCCGGTTCCTTAACCGGTATTTTTCTGCAGCTGCCAGACAATTAAAGGAAGATGAGTTCAATAATTTGAAGCAGGGCAGCCTGTCAGTGTCAGACTATGCTATGCAGTATTCCTCACTGCTGATGTATGTACCTCATATCGCTGTGAGCAGTCAAGCCAAGATGATAAATTTTATGAAGGGACTGAGGCCAGAGCTATTTGATCGGGTTGTCTCCAACAACCCCAGCTCTTTTGATGACTCCTTGACTAGGGCACAGTTGGCAGAGATTGCAGTGGGCGTGTACAAGGAAGTTGTACCCCCTTTCCTACCACCACAAAGGCCTGTTGTTGATATCCTGAGGCCGCGAGGGGACCAATTCAAGCTTCGTGGGGCCTCATCATCTACTAGATTTGGTGGGAAGAAGTCTCAAGGTCAGAAGCAAAGCAATCGGGGCAGGTCAGGCAGACATTGGGCCGAATAGGCCAAGATTTGACGCAGGAATAACACCACAGAGACAGCATTTTGCACCACAAACGCAGGGAGGTCAGGCGGTGGGACAGCCGCAGGGTCAGGTGTATGCATTGATGCGGGAGTAGGCTGAGGCAGCCCCGGAGGAGGTCATTGCTGGTACGTGTCATTTATTTACTTACCCTGCATTTTTATTGATAGATACAGGCGCTTCCCATTCTTTTGGTGTCTGCTGCTTTTGTGGAGAGACACTGCTTGTGCTCGTCTCTGTTACCCACGCCTCTCATGGTCTCGACACCCACGGGAAAGTATGTGACTGCAGACTGACTGTTATCTGATTGCCTCATTTATTTTGAGGGCAATGATCTGAGGGCCGATCTAATTCAGTTAAAGATGGCAGATTTTGACTGCATTATCGGCATTGATGTGTTGAGCAGATACCGAGCTGTGGTAGATTGCCGACAGAGGATGGTACGTTTTCTGTATGATCAGGGGTTCCAGTGGACCTTTTATGGGGACGGCTCTCGTCCAAAGATTCCAGTGATCTCAGCGGTTAAAATGTCGCGGTTATTGGAACGCGGCCACATGGGCTACCTTATTTATGTCGTGGATGCATCAGAAGAGAAGGAAGTGAGAGCCGAGGACATTCCGGTCGTGGCGTAGTTCATTGATGTATTCCCGGATGAGATTCTAGGGTTTCCGCCGATCAGAGATGTGGAGTTTGCCATTGAGCTACTGCCGGGGACATCAGCCATTTCTCATGCCCCATACAGGATGGCGCCGACAGAGCTGAGGGAGCTGAAGGAACAGTTACAGGAGCTCCTCGACAAGGGATACATTCATCCTAGTGTATCGCCTTGGGGTGCGCCAGTTTTGTTCGTAAAGAAGAAGGATGGTTCAATGCGTCTGTGCATTGACTACAGGCAACTGAACAAGGCCAGAGTGAAGAACAGGTATCCACTTCCGAGGATTGATGATCTGTTCGATCAGCTTCAGGGTACAGAGGTTTACTCAAAGATAGATTTGAGGTCAGGCTATCACCAGGTGCGGGTTAGAGCTGATGATGTCCAGAAGACAGCTTTTAGAACTCGGTATGGACACTATGAGTTCTTGGTGATGCCTTTCGGTGTGACAAATGCACCTGCAGTTTTTATGAGTTTGATGAACAGAGTATTTCAAGAGTACCTCGATCAGTTCGTGATCGTGTTCATTGATGACATCCTTGTCTACTCAAGGAGTGAGGAGGAACATGCCGATCATTTGAGGACTGTAAGGACCCTAATCCTTAAGTACGGATCAAAGGCATAATTAGAGCTAATATAAATGATCAGAGTAAATTAATCGTGTTGAGGCTATGAGCCTAAAAGTTACATGCCAAAATGAGGACTATCAATGGATTAATTACATTCCCCATCAAAAGAATGTTATCAATAATAGTTTTACACTACTCCTAGAGTAGACACTATACAAAATAATCCTGTCCTTCATCTACCAAAAGTGCTCTTCAAGCTCACGGTCTCAACCCGTCTTAGCCCCCTTCATATCATGCCCAAAAGTACCTACAAGGACAACCCCCAAACATGAGCAATAATATCATTCATATTCAACACAATATGAATATAAAGCGTAAATGCACAAAACACAATTAAAACACTTCCTGTTTTCCCATGCATTTCAAAAACGCTTCCAGTTTGGTTGTCCCTGTACCATGACTCATGAGTATAATCAATAGGTTATTTTTAATGGTCTACACATGTCATGACATAATACCATCTCATCAATATCAAATACCGGTCACCATTCCCTAGTCTGTCCATCACAATGTATTTTAATGCCCCTCGCTTATTTACATATAGCCGGCATAGAATAACCTCGCTTCAATGGACATGCGGTACTCCCACCCCTCGCCTCACATTGAGCGGCAAATATCCTTTCCTCGCCCTATATGATAACCACGCTCAAATGTGACATGCGGCGCTCCCACCCCTCGCTTCACATTTACCGGAACCAAAACAAATAGCGGCAAGCATTAAAATCATCAAGGGATGACCACGACTCATGGGATGTGCACCAATAATCATATGCATCTACAATCATCATGCATAATTCAACATGTATTTGCATCCACAATGCATAATCACATATATACTCGCATCCACAATGCATAAACAATGAGTATATTAGATACATGTACCGTTGGGTGCCCGTACGTCCTCTACGTACCTTTCCAAAAGTAGGTGTGGTAGGACTTCAATTCCTTGGCTGTGTCGCCACCTGGGATGGTTCTACATATTCACACAAATCAATATTAGAACCCAATAATAGTCCGATACCAAAAATCCTACAATAAAATTCAAAAACACCATATTTTATAACTCGCGATCGATCGCGGCAAAGGGCCGATCGATCGCGAGATCACACTGTCCGAACATGAATTTTTGTTCCTTCGGCGATCGATCGCCACATTTGGCGCGATCGATCGCCACCCTTGCCGATCGATCGCCCAAATGTGGCGATCGATCGCCAAATGCTTCTGGAGCGCACTGCCTCTTCGCGATCGATCGCCAAAAATGGGCGATCGATCGCCGAGCCCTGTATCGCGAAAAATCGCCATTAATGCTCCAAAACTTCATTCCAACCCATTCCAACTCCCCTACCAACAAATCAACAACATCAAATACATAAAACCCTTCCATAAACACTTAAAGCACCTCAAAAATCCAACATTAAACCAAAACCACAACAACCCAACACAAACCCATTTTAAACCCTTCAAAACCATACCAATACTTAAATAAAACACTTCAAAATCAACAATGAGGTATCCATACCTCTTGGGGACCTCAAATCTCCCAATAAACTTCACAAACTCAAACTTTGGAAGGATTTCTCCCCACCTTTTTTGCTTCAACTCGAAAATGAGGAGGGGGAAGGGTTTGGGTGGTGATTTGGTAAAGTAAAAGTGAGAGTGTATTGAGTGGGGTTGGGGTAAAAAGGGTTGGGTTAATTAATTAAAAGCATTTCACAAACCCATGGTGTATAAAACACCTCAACATGATATTTCAAAAGCATTAATCCAAAATGCACCAAAATATCAATTAATTCATGCTTTCCAAATAATTGCTAACCATGGCAAATAAATCATGCTAAAAGCAATTTTCCCCAACATGTACAACATGCACCCTGAAATGCTCTCCCGGGTCACCCTATCATGTGACTAAGCATTTCAACACATTAATTACATCCAGCACATAATTAATTAATTACCATCATAATTAATCATATAAACACAATTAGTGCCCAAATTGCAATTAATCATTTCGGGGATATCACAAGGACAGTACTACAGATTCTCAGAGATCACCAGTTGTACGCCAAACTCAGCAAGTGTGAGTTTTGGCTGAGCAGTGTATCATTCTTGGGTCACATTATCTCTCGAGAGGGGATATCAGTAGATCCCAGGAAGATTGAGGCAGATATGGATTGGTCCACCCCTACTTCAGTCAGTGAGATTCGAAGTTTTCTTGGTTTGGCTGGCTATTATCGACGTTTCGTCGAGGGTTTCTCAAAGATCGCCAAGACACTTACACAGCTGACTCAGAAGGGAGTCCCATTTTGTTGGTCAGAGGCTTGCGAGCAGAGTTTCCGGGAATTAAAGCGCAGACTGACTACTGCACCAGTTTTGGTGATTCCCAGGGAGAACAAATGATTTGTTCTTTATACTGGCGCATCGCTACAGGGCCTAGGATGAGTACTGATGCAGGACAGACATGTAGTAGCTTATGCTTCTAGGCAGTTGAAGCCACATGAGACGAGGTATCCAGTCCATGATCTGGAGCTAGCAGCTATAGTGTTCGCCTTGAAGATATGGCGACACTACTTATATGGTACCTCATTTACCATCTTCACTGATCACAAGAGCTTGAAGTTCTTGTTTACACAGGCTGAGCTGAATATGAGGCAGAGGAGATGGATGGACCTGCTGAAGGACTATGACTGTGAAATCGAATACCATCCGGGAAAAGCAAACTTGACAGCCGATGCTTTGAGTCGGAAAGTGAGGAGCACGGCAGAGGATGTGTGGGGTCTTCCCACTTTAACAGTGATTATTGGACATAAGAAGGACTAATCATGCATTAAGGTAACATCTTAAGGTTTTGGTTGTTACACGAGCTAACAGGATTACAGGCCAAAATACAAAACTTCAAAAATAATTCATTACATTCTAAAAGAATGTCATTTAGATTTACACTACTCCTAGAGTAGATACTAATCATAACTTGAATCCTATACATTCCTGTGTCCCTCATAGCTCACTGCCTCAACCCGACCCTTAGTCCTTTCGTCCAAAAGTGTACCTACAGGGACAACACATCATGATCATATACAATCTTACTTAGCATCATAAAAACATCATAGCGAATGCATGAAATATTTGTTAAGTAAATATGCTGGATTTCTCATTAACTTCTTATTGTTGTCCCTGATTTATAATCATGCATATGGGGCATCTTACCCCCGTGGCATCTTACCACAATATCATCGTATGGCCTCTTACCATATGGGGCATCTTACCCCGTGGCATCTTACCACAATAACATCGCATGGCCTCTTACCATGTGGGGCATCTTACCCCGTGGCATCTTACCACAATACATCGCATGGCCTCTTACCATGTGGGGCATCTTACCCCGTGGCATCTTACCACAATTACATCGTGTAAACGTCATCATATAAGCATCGTATAAGCATCATCATATAAACATCGTATGAACTTCATCGTATAAACATCGTATAAACATCATCGTGTAAACATCGTATAAACATCATCATTCCATCGTGAATACTCATGCAATAAAAGCATAGTTGTAGTATAAGGATGTGTGTTACCGTCCGATGCCCGTACGCCTCTTACGTACCTTTTCAAAAGGAGGAGGAGTCAACAGACTTTATCTCCTTGATGGTGCCGGTACCTGGGATGGTTCTACAAGACCACATAATACCATATTAGATGCCTCAAAACCATCTCACATCATAAACTTAACAAAATAAAACATCATTATATTTTTCAACGTTCTGCCTCTCTCGATCGATCGGCCCAAGGTCTCGATCGATCGAGACACTGTGCACAAACAGTGCCTTAGCATCCTGCCTCGCTCGATCGATCGAACATTTTACCGATCGATCGAGGAGCTTCACCGATCGATCGAGAAATCCTTCGATCGATCGGCACCAAAATTTTGAAAACATGCATTAGACCTTCTGTCTCGCTCGATCGATCGGGACCAAATCTCGATCGATCGAGAGCTCTGAAAAATCGGGATTTTTCCCAGATTTTTGAGCACCTCTTTTCGTACCATCTTTTCTACTTCATAACACATCTTTCATGCTGAAACAAACATGTGAAGAACTTCATAAAATATCTGTGTAAGCTCTTAAATCAAAGGTTTAACAAAACCTAAGCTAACATGCATCATAACATCATCAAAATCTTCATCCTCAACCATCCTATTCAAAAACAGAGTATCTTCTTCTTTGTCCAGGTTTTTCGAGCACATAGATTCATAACAAGAAATCTATCACATAAATCATGTAAAATGCTCAAGCAACCATGCTAGTAGTTACTTAATACTACCATGTGAGCATCCTTACCAAGGTTTCACCCAAGCCTACACTTAGCATGCGTTAAAAACAACCCACCAAACCCAAGCTCAAACACAAACCCAGAAAAACAGGGTACCCACTTACCCCTCTCTTTTTGCTCCTCTTTTTGCAAGGATTTGAACACCTTCTTACCAAGCTTTTTCCTTGCCTTACAGCTGCTAAGCTGGAACGAAAATGGGGGAAAAAAGAGAAGGAGAAGGGAATGATTTGGCTGCAAGGAGTGATTGGAAGCATGGGCATGATCAAGTGGGGGGTATGGGTTAAACAAGTGGGGAAGGGGTGAGGTGGCCGATTGGGGGGGGGTGGTATGGTTGGGGTGCCTTGAGGTGTTTAATTGTGTCCCGGTATATAGTACGATGTATTAAAATATCCTCACTCGATATTTTCTAACTTCATTTAATTAATACATCCTTTAAAACACCAAACATGTTCCCCACATCATATCATCATAACATAAATCGTGGCCCCCAATTTAAATACACCACAACCCTTAAACACATCATAATTTATCATCGTAGAACATAATCATATCACATTTCGGGGGTATTACATTGCTCCCCTACTTATAAGATTTCGTCCTCGAAATCCACATGCATCATCATATCGAAACTAAACATAAAAACATACCAGAGAATAGTTCCGGATAGTGCTGCACCATATGCCGTTCCGTCTCCCATGTAGCCTCCTCGACACCCCGACGATCCCACTGAACTTTGACCATCGGTATAACTTTACTTCGTAGTCTGCGATCCTCACGGTCCAGAATTCTGATTGGTCGTTCTACGTAGGACACATCTGAGTCTAACTGAACTTCTGAAGGCTGTAAGACATGAGACGGGCCTGGCTCATACTTCCTTAACATAGAGACATGGAAAACATCGTGTATGCCAGATAAAGATGGCGGTAGAGCCAAACGATAAGCTAATATACCGATACGCTGTAAAACTTCATATGGCCCAACATACCTCGGAGATAACTTTCCCCGCATCCCAAAACGAACCACACCCCTGAAGGGCGAGATCTTTAAGAAGACCCTGTCTCCTAACTGGAATTCTAGTGGTCGTCGCCGCTTATTGGCATAGGCCGCTTGCCTATCTTGGGCCGCTTTCATCTTTTGGCGTATCATCTTAATCTTACCTTCCATATCCTTGATCATATCCGGTCCTCCGACCGCTTTGCTAGTCAAGTCCTCCCAATACAGCGGTGATCTACATCGTCGTCCATACAGAGCTTCAAAAGGGGCCATTTGAATGCTCGCTTGATAACTGTTGTTATAGGAGAACTCTACCAGCGGCACTGAATCCTGCCACGGAGTATCAAACTCCAAAATACATGCCCTCAACATGTCCTCGAGCGTCTGAATGGTACGCTCTGTTTGACCGTCGGTCTGAGGGTGATAGGCCGTACTCAGTCTCACCTCTGTGCCCAAAGCTGTCTGAAGACCCTCCCAGAAATGTGAAGTGAACCTCGGGTCCCTGTCAGACACTATCGAGACTGGAATACCATGCAATCTCACCACATCCCGTATATACATTTGGGCCATCTTTAAGTATGTATACGACATACTGTAAGGGATGAAATGAGCCGTCTTCGTCAGCCTATCTACGATCACCCAGATCGCATCGAATCCTGAGGTCGTCCTTGGCAAGTGGGTCACGAAGTCCATAGATATATGCTCCCACTTCCATTCAGGCACCTCTAAGCTCTTCAGTTCTCCACCTGGCCTCTGCCTCTCTGCCTTTACCTGCTGGCAGATTAAACATCTTTTAACAAAAACGATCACCTCACGCTTCATGCGTCTCCACCAGAATTGATCGCATAGATCTTTGTACATCTTCTTTCCCCCTGGGTGGATACTGAACCGACTACTGTGGGCTCGCTCCAATATTCCTCTACGCAGTTCTGGTGTATCTGGGACTACCCATCGGTTGCCCAGTCTCAAAGAGTCATCTCCAGCCACTCTGAACTTGGATGGCTGACCCTGAAGTATCAATGATGTCCATCTCTGAATCTCACTATCCAACTTCTGGGCCTTCCTGATTGCCTCAAATATATCTGGCTCCGCCAATAAGGTCGACACTCGCACAGGCGACGTGTCTACATCGAAGTCATAACCCAGATGGCAGTAAGAAGTCATCAAAGCTGACAAACACATGACATCCTCTGCAGTACTCTTCACCTTCCGACTTAAGGCATCTGCTATCAGGTTCGCTTTACCTGGATGGTACTCAATTTCACAATCATAGTCTTTGAGCAAATCCATCCACCTTCTTTGCCTCATATTCAACTCTGCCTGAGTGAATAAGAACTTCAGGCTCTTATGATCCGTATATATAGTGAAGGACGTGCCATACAAGTAATGCCTCCAGATTTTTAAGGCAAATATGATGGCCGCCAGTTCCAAATCATGCACTGGATACATGGCTTCGTGTGGCTTCAGTTACCTCGATGCATAAGCCACTACATGCTTATCTTGCATCAACACACAGCCCAAACCCTGTAATGACGCATCCGTATACAAGGCGAATCTCTTATCTTCAGACGGAATCACCAGCACAGGCGCTGTAGTCAAACGACGCTTCAGCTCTTGGAAGCTTTCCTCACAAGCTTCAGACCAAAAGAAGGGGACTCCTTTTCGCATAAAATCAAAATTTCTAAGAAACTCAAAAAACTTACGTAATTTGTGAAAATTTCTCAAAATCATCATCCAACCAAGAAAATGTACTCAAGATTTGATGTTAAAAATTCCACAAATAGAATTTGTTTAGGAAGACATATACTCAAATATTCGCACAAAATCTTCATCCAACAAAGATAATGATGTACTATACTCGAATATTCGCACAAAATAGAAATTTATCAAAAAATCAAAAAACATTTGTAATTTGTGAAATTATCTTAATAATTTTTTCCAACTAAGAAAGTGATGTACTCAAAATATATACATATTTGGACAAATCAAAATTTATCAAAAAATAAAAAAAACCTACGAAATTCTGAAAGTTTCTCAAAACCTTCCTCCAAATAAGAAAATTATGTACCCAAGACTAGATGTTAAAATTCCACAAATTGAATTGATTTACAAAGACATATACTCGAATATTCACACAAAAAAGAAATTTCTGAAAAAAATAAAAAAACGCCCGTGACTATGAAAATTGCTCAAACACTTTTTCCAACAAAGAAAATGATGTATTCAAAACACATACTCGAATATTCGAATGAAATCAAAATTTCTAAAAAAATCAAGACTTTCGTAATTTGTGAAAATTTCTGAAAATCATCTTCCAACCAAGAAAATTTACTCAAGATTTGATGTTAAAATTCCACAAACTGAATTTTTTTACAAAGACATTTACTCAAATATTAGCACAAAATCTCCTTACAACTAAAAAATTGATGTACCCAAGACTTATACTCGAATATTCGCATAAAATCTTCATCCAACAAAGAAAATGATGTACTCAAGATCTATACTCGAATATTCGCATAAAATCTTCATCCAACAAAGAAAATGATGTACTCAAGATCTATACTCGAATATTCGCACGGAATCAAAATTTATTAAAAAATAAAAAAACGTGCTTAATTGCTAAAATTGCTCAAAAGTTTCTTCCAACCAAGAAAATGATGTACTCAAGGCATATACTTGAATATTCACAGAAATAGAAATTAATCAAAAAATAAAAAAACATACGTAATTTTTGAATATATCTTAATAACTTCTTCCTTCTAAGAAAATGATATACTCAAAAATATATACTTGAAAATTTGGACAAATCGAAATTTATCAAAAAATAAATTAAAAAACTTTAGAAATTCTGAAAATTATTAAAACCTTCTTTCCAAATAAGAAAATGATGTACTAAAAAGACTATATGTAAAAATTCTGATATTTGAATTGCTATACGAAGACATATACTTAAATATTCACAAGAAAATGAAACTAATGAAAAAAATTGAAAAACTTATGTACTGTTAAAATTGCTCAAACACTTTTTCTAACAAAAACAATGATGTATTCAAAACACATACTCGAATATTCGCATGAAATAAAAATTTCTAAAAAAATAAAAAGCTTACGTAATTTATGAAATTTTCTCAGAATCATCATCCAACCAAGAAATGTACTCAAGATTTGATGTTAAAATCCCACAAATATAATTTGTTTACGAAGACATATACTCGAATATTCGCACAAAATAGAATTTATCAAAAACCAAAAAAAATATGTAATTTGTGAAATTATCTTAATAATTTCTTCCAACTAAGAAAGTGATGTACTCAAAATAAATACTTGAATATTTGGACAAATCAAAATTTATCAAAAAATAAAAAAAAACCTACGAAATTCTGAAAATTTCTCAAAACCTTCCTCCAAATAAGAAAATAATGTACTCAAGACTAGATGTTAAAATTCCACAAATTGAATTGGTTTACAAAGACATATACTCGAATATTCACAAAAAAAAAAATTATGAAAAAAATAAAAAAACGCCCGTGACTATGAAAATTGCTCAAACACTTTTTCCAACAAAGAAAATGATGTATTCAAAACACATACTCGAATATTCACATGAAATCAAAATTTCTAAAAAAATCAAAGGACTTTCGTAATTTGTGAAAATTTCTGAAAATCATCTTCCAACCAAGAAAATGTACTCAAGATTTGATGTTAAAATTCCACAAACTGAATTTTTTTACAAAGACATTTACTCAAATATTAGCACAAAATCTCCTTACAACTAAGAAAATGATGTACCCAAGACTTATACTCAAATATTCGCATAAAATCGTCATCCAACAAAGAAAATGATGTACTCAAGATCTATACTCGAATATTCGCACGGAATCGAAATTTATTAAAAAATAAAAAAACGTGCTTAATTGTTAAAATTGCTCAAAAGTTTCTTCCAACCAAGAAAATGATGTACTCAAGACATATACTTGAATATTCACACAAAATAGAAATTTATCAAAAAATAAAAAAAACATACGTAATTTTTGAATATATCTTAATAACTTCTTCCTTCTAAGAAAATGATATACTCAAAAATATATACTTGAAAATTTGGACAAATCGAAATTTATCAAAAAATAAATTAAAAAAGAAAATGATGTACTAAAAAGAATAGATGTTAAAATTTTTATATTTGAATTGCTTTACAAAGACGTATACTTAAATATTCACACGAAAATGAAACTAATGAAAAAAATAAAAAAAACGTCTGTAACTGTGAAAATTGCTCAAACATGTTTTCTAATAAAGAAAATGATGTATTCAAAAGACATACTCGAATATTCGCATGAAATCAAAATTTCTAAAAAAATCAAAAAACATACGTAATTTGTGAAAATTTCTCAAAACCATCATCCAACCAAGAAAATGTACTCAAGATTTGATGTTAAAATTCCACAAATAGAATTTGTTTACGAAGACATATACTCAAATATTCACACAAAATCTTCATCCAACAAAGAAAATGATGTCCTATACTCGAATATTCGCAGAAAATAGAAATTTATCAAAAACCAAAAAGTATATGTAATTTGTGAAATTATCTTAATAATTTCTTCCAACTAAGAAAGTGATGTACTCAAAATAAATACTTGAATATTTGGGCAAATCGAAATTTATCAAAAAATATAAAAAAAACCTACGAAATTCTGAAAATTTCTCAAAACCTTCCTCCAAATAAGAAAATGATGTACTCAAGACTAGATGTTAAAATTCCACAAATTGAATTGGTTTACAAAGACATATACTCGAATATTCACACAAAAAAGAAATTTATGAAAAAAAATAAAAAACGCCCGTAACTCTAAATATTGCTCAAACACTTTTTCCAACAAAGAAAATGATATGTTCAAAACACATAATCAAATATTTGCACGAAATACAAATTTCTAAAAAAATCAAAAGACTTGCGTAATTTGGGAAAATTTCTGAAAATCATCTTCCAACCGAGAAAATGTACTCGAGATTTGATGTTAAAATTCCACAAACTGAATTTTTTTACAAAGACATTTACTCAAATATTAGCACAAAATCTCCTTACAACTAAGAAAATGATGTACTCAAGGCTTATACTCGAATATTCGCATATAATCTTCATCCAACAAAGAAAATGATGTACTCAAGATCTATAACTCGAATATTCGCACGAAATCGAAATTTATTAAAAAATCCAAAAACGTACTTATATTCAAAAATTACGTATGTTTTTTTATTTTTTGATAAATTTCTATTTTGTGTGAATATTCATTCAAGTATATATTCAAAAATTACGTATGTTTTTTTTATTTTTTGAATAGTTACGGGCGTTTTTTTATTTTTTTCATAAATTTCTTTTTTGTGTGAATATTCTAGTATATGCCTTTGTAAACCAATTCAATTTGTGGAATTTTAACATCTAGTCTTGAGTACACCATTTTCTTATTTGGAGGACGGTTTTGAGAAATTTTCACAATTTCGTAGGTTTTTTTTATTTTGTGATAAATTTTGATTTGCCCAAATATTCAAGTATTTATTTTGAGTACATCACTTACTTAGTTGGAAGATATTATTAAGATAATTTCACAAATAACATATGTTTTTTGATTTTTTGATAAATTTCTATTTTGTGCGAATATTCGAGTATAGGACATCATTTTCTTTGTTGGATGAAGATTTTGTGCGAATATTCTAGTATATGTCTTCGTAAACAATTTCTATTTGTGGAATTTTAACATCAAATCATGAGTACATTTTCTCGGTTGGATGATGATTTTTAGAAATTTTCACAAATTACGTAAGTTTTTTGATTTTTTTAGAAATTTTGATTTCATGCGAATATTCGAGTATGTGTTTTGAATACATCATTTTTTTTGTTAGGAAAAGTGTTTGAGCAATTTTCACAGTTACAGACGTTTTTTTATTTTTTTTCATTAGTTTCATTTCCGTGTGAATGTTTAAGTATATGTCTTCGTAAAGCAATTCAGATTTTAGAATTTTAACATCTAGTCTTTTTATTACACCATTTTCTTATTTGGAAAGAAGGTTTTGCGAAATTTTCAGAATTTCGAAAGTTTTTTTTTTAATGTTTTGATAAATTTCGATAAATTTCGATTTGTCCAAATATATATTTTTGAGTATATCATTTTCTTAGATGGAAGAAGTTATTAACATATATTCAAAATTACGTAAGTTTTTTTTTATTTTTTGATAAATTTTTATTTTGTGTGAATATTCATTCAAGTATATGTCTTTAGTACATCATTTTCTTGGTTGGAAGAAACTTCTTTGCAATTTTTACAATTAAACATGTTTTTGGATTTTTTAATAAATTTTGATTTCGTGCGAATATTCGAGTTATAGATCTTGAGTACATCATTTTCTTTTTGGATGAAGATTATATGCGAATATTCTAGTATAAGCCTTGAGTACATCATTTTCTTAGTTGTAAGGAGATTTTGTGCTAATATTTGAGTAAATGTCTTTGTAAAAAAATTCAGTTTGTGGAATTTTAACATCAAATCTTGAGTACATTTTCTCGGTTGGAAGATGATTTTCAGAAATTTTCCCAAATTACGAAAGTCTTTTGATTTTTTTAGAATTTTGGATTTCGTGTGAATATTTGATTATGTGTTTTGAATAAAACATTTTCTTTGTTGGAAAAAGTGTTTGAGCAATTTTCATAGTTACGACCGTTTTTTTTTTCATAAATTTCTTTTTTTTGTGAATATTCGAGTATATGTCTTCGTAAACCAATTCAATTTGTGGAATTTTAACATCTAGTCTTGAGTACATCATTTTCTTATTTGGAGGAAGGTTTTGAGAAATTTTCAGAATTTCGTAGGTTTTTTTTATTTTTTGATAAATTTCGATTTGCCCAAATATTCAAGTATTTATTTTGAGTACATCACTTTCTTAGTTGGAAGAAATTATTCAGATAATTTCACAAATAACATATGTTTTTTGATTTTTTCATAAATTTCTATTTTGTGCGAATATTCGAGTATATGTCTTCGTAAACAAATTCTATTTGTGGAATTTTAACATCAAATCTCGAGTACATTTTCTTGGTTGGATGATGATTTCGAGAAATTTTCACAAATTACGTAAGTTTTTTGATTTTTTTAGAAATTTTGATTTCATGCGAATATTCGAGTATGTGATTTGAATACATCATTTTCTTTGTTAGAAAAAGTTTTTGAGCAATTTTACCAGTTACAGACGTTTTTTTATTTTTATTTTCATTAGTTTCATTTTCGTGTGAATGTTTAAGTATATGTCTTCGTAAAGCAATTCAGATATTAGAATTTTAACATCTGGTCTTTTTATTACACCATTTTCTTATTTGGAAATAAGGTTTTGTGAAATTTTAAGAATTTTGGAAGTTTTTTTTTTAATTTTTTTATAAATTTCGATTTTTCCAAATATCAAGTATATATTTTTGAGTATATCATTTTCTTAGATGGAAGAAGTTATTAAGATATATTCAAAAATTACGTATGTTTTTTTTTTTTTTTGATAAATTTCTATTTTGTTTGAATATTCATTCAAGTATATGTCTTGAGTACATCATTTTCTTGGTTGGAAGAAACTTTTTAGCAATTTTTACAATTAAGCATGTTTTTTGATTTTTTTAATAAATTTCGATTTCATGCGAATATCCGAGTTATAGATCTTGAGTACATCATTTTCTTTGTTGGATGAAGATTTTATGCGAATATTCAAGTATAAGCCTTGAGTACATCATTTTCTTAGTTGTAAGGAGATTTTGTGCTAATATTTGAGTAAATGTCTTTGTAAAAAAATTCAGTTTGTGGAATTTTAACATCAAATCTTGAGTACATTTTCTCGGTTGGAAGATGATTTTCAGAAATTTTCCCAAATTACGAAAGTCTTTGATTTTTTTAGAAATTTGGATTTCGTGCGAATATTTGATTATGTGTTTGAATACAACATTTTCTTTGTTGGAAAAAGTGTTTGAGCAATTTTCATAGTTACGACCGTTTTTTATTTTTTTCGTAAATTTCTTTTTTTTTTTGAATATTCGATTATATGACTTTGTAAACAAATTCAATTTGTTGAATTTTAACATTTAGTCTTGAGTACATCATTTTCTTATTTGGAGGAAGGTTTTGAGAAATTTTCAAAATTTTTAGGTTTTTTGATAAATTTCGATTAGCCCAAATATTCAAGTATTTATTTTGAGTACATCACTTTCTTAGTTGGAAGAAATTATTCAGATAATTTCACAAATAACATATGTTTTTTCATTTTTTGATAAATTTCTATTTTGTGCGAATATTCGAGTATATGACATCATTTCCTTTGTTGGATGAAGATTTTGTACGAATATTCGAGTATATGTCTTCCTAAACAAATTCTATTTGTCGAATTTTAACATAAAATTTTGAGTACATTTTCTTGGTTGGATGATGATTTCGAGAAATTTTCAAAAATTACGTATATTCGAGTAAGTGTTTTGAATACATGTAAAATTTCTAATATCTGAATTGCTTTACGAAGACATATACTTAAACATTTACACGGAAATGAAACTAATGAAAAAAAATAAAAAAACGTCTGTAACTGTGAAAATTGCTCAAACACTTTTCTAACAAACAATGATGTATTCAAAACACATACTCGATTATTCGCATGAAATCAAAATTTCTAAAAAATAAAAAACTTACATAATTTGTGAAAATTTCTTGAAATCATCATCCAACCAAGAAAATGTACTCAAGATTTGATGTTAAAATTCCACAAATAGAATTTGTTTACGAAGACATATACTCGAATATTCGCACAAAATCTTCGTCCAACAAAGAAAATGATGTCATATACTCGAATATTCGCACAAAATAGAAATTAATCAAAAAACATATGTAATTTGTGAAATTATCTTAATAATTTCTTCCAACTAAGAAAGTGATGTACTCAAAATAAATACTTGAATATTTGGGCAAATCGAAATTTATCAAAAAATAAAAAAAACCTACGAAATTCTGAAAATTTCTCAAAACCTTCCTCCAAATAAGAAAATGATGTACTCAAGACTATATGTTAAAATTCCACAAATTGAATTGGCTTACAAAGATATATACTCGAATATTCACACAAAAAAAATTTATGAAAAAAATAAAAAACGCCCGTAACTATGAAAATTGCTCAAACACTTTTTACAACAAAGAAAATGATGTATTCAAAACACATAATCAAATTTGGCACGAAATCCAAATTTCTAAAAAAAATCAAAAGACTTTTTTAATTTGGGAAAATTTCTGAAAATCATCTTCCAACCGAGAAAATGTACTCAAGATTTGATGTTAAAATCCCACAAACTGATTTTTTTACAAAGACATTTACTCAAATATTAGCACAAAATCTCCTTACAACTAAGAAAATGATGTATTCAAGGCTTATACTTGAATATTCGCATAAAATCTTCATCCAACAAAGAAAATGATGTATTCAAGATCTATAACTCGAATATTCGCACAAAATCAAAATTTATTAAAAATCAAAAAATGTGCTTAATGGTAAAAATTACTAAAAAGTTTCTTCCAACCAAGAAAATGATGTACTCAAGACATATACTTATACTTGAATGAATATTCAAACCAAATAGAAATTTAACAAAAAATAAAAAAAACATACGTAATTTTTGAATATATCTTAATAACTTCTTCCATCTAAGAAAATGATATACTCAAAAATATATACTTGAATATTTGGACAAATCGAAATTTATCAAAAAATAAAAAAAAAAACTTCCGAAATTTTGAAAATTTCGCAAAACCTTCTTTCCAAATAAGAAAATGGTGTAATAAAAAGACCAGATGTTAAATTCTAATATCTGAATTGCTTTACGAAGACATATACTTAAACATTCACACGAAAATGAAACTAATGAAAATAAAAATAAAAAAACGTCTATAAATGGGAAAATTGCTCAAAAACTTTTTCTAACAAAGAAAATGATGTATTCAAATCACATACTCGAATATTCGCATGAAATCAAAATTTCTAAAAAAATCAAAAAACCTACGTAATTTGTGAAAATTTCTCGAAATCATCATCCAACCAAGAAAATGTACTCAAGATTTGATGTTAAAATTGCACAAATATAATTTGTTTACGAAGACATATACTCGAATATTCGCACAAAATCTTCATCCAACAAAGAAAATGATGTCATATACTCGAATATTCACAGAAAAAAGAAATTTATGAAAAAAAATAAAAAACGCCCGTATCTATGAAAATTGCTCAAACACTTTTTCCAACAAAGAAAACGATGTATTCAAAACACATAATCAAATATTCACACGAAATCCAAATTTCTAAAAAAATCAAAAGACTTTCGTAATTTGGGAAAATTTCTGAAAATCATCTTCCAACCGAGAAAATGTACTCAAGATTTTATGTTAAAACTCCACAAACTGAATTTTTTACAAAGACATTTACTCAAATATTAGCACAAAATCTCCTTACAACTAAGAAAATGATGTACTCAAGGCTTATACTCGAATATTCTCATAAAATCTTCATCCAACAAAGAAAATGATGTACTCAAGATCTATAACTCGAATATTCGCACGAAATCAAAATTTATAAAAAAATCAAAAAACGTAATTAATTGTAAAAATTGCTCAAAAGTTTCTTCCAACCAAGAAAATGATGTACTATAGATATATACTTGAATGAATATTCACACAAAATAGAAATTTATCAAAAAATAAAAAAAAAACATACGTAATTTTTGAATATATCTTAATAACTTCTTCCATCTAAGAAAATGATATACTCAAAAATATATACTTGAATATTTGGACAAATCGAAATTTATCAAAAAATTAAAAAAAAAAATCCGAAATTCTGAAAATTTCGCAAAACCTTCTTTCCAAATAAGAAAATGGTGTAATAAAAGACCAGATGTTAAAATTCTAATATCTGAATTGCTTTACGAAGACATATACTTAAACATTCACACGGAAATGAAACTAATGAAAAATAAATAAAAAAACGTCTGTAACTGTCAAAATTACTCAAACACTTTTTCTAACAAAGAAAATGATGTATTCAAAACACATACTCGAATATTCGCATGAAATCAAAATTTCTAAAAAAATCAAAAAACTTACGTAATTTGTGAAAATTTCTCGAAATCATCATCTAACCAAGAAAATGTACTCAAGATTTGATGTTAAAATTCCACAAATAGAATTTGTTTACGAAGACATATACTCGAATATTCGCACAAAATCTTTATCAACAAAGAAAATGATGTCATCATGTACTCGAATATTCGCACAAAATAGAAATTTATCAAAAAATCAAAAAACATATGTTATTTGTGAAATTATCTGAATATTTTCTTCCAACTAAGATAGTGATGTACTCAAAATAAATACTTGAATATTTGGGCAAATCGAAATCTTTCAAAAAATAAAAAAAACTTACGAAATTCTTAAAATTTCTTAAAACCTTCCTCCAAATAAGAAAATAATGTACTCAAGACTATATGTTAAAATTCCACAAATTGAATTGGTTTACAAAGACATATACTTGAATATTCACAAAAAAGAAATTTATGAAAAAATTAAAAAAACGGTCGTAACTATGAAAATTGCTCAAACACTTTTTCCAACAAAGAAAATGTTGTATTCAAAACACATAATCAAATATTCGCAGGAAATCCAAATTTCTAAAAAAATCAAAAGACTTTCGTAATTTGGGAAAATTTCTGAAAATCATCTTCCAACCGAGAAAATGTACTCAAAATTTGATTTTAAAATTCCACAAACTGAATTTTTTTACAAAGACATTTACTCAAATATTAGCACAAAATCTCCTTACAACTATGAAAATGATGTACTCAAGGCTTATACTCGAATATTCGCATAAATTCTTCATGCAACAAAGAAAATGATGTACTCAAGATCTATAACTCGAATATTCGCACGAAATCGAAATTTATTAAAAAAAATCAAAAAACGTGTTTAATTGTAAAAATTGCTAAAAAGTTTCTTCCAACCAAGAAAATGAAGTACTCAAGACATATACTTGAATGAATATTCAAACAAAATAGAAATTTATCAAAAAACATACGTAATTTTTGAATATATCTTAACTTCTTCCATCTAAGAAAATGATATACTCAAAAATATATACTTGAATATTTGTACAAATCGAAATTTATCAAAAAAAAAAAAAAAAAACTTCCGAAATTCTGAAAATTTCGCAAAACCTTCTTTCCAAATAAGAAAATGGTGTAATAAAAAGACCAGATGTTAAAATTCAAATATCAGAATTGCTTTACGAAGACATATACTTAAACATTCACACGGAAATGAAACTAATGAAAAAAAATAAAAAACGTCTGTAAATGTGAAAATTGCTCAAACACTTTTTCTAACAAAGAAAATGATGTATTCAAAACACATACTCGAATATTCGCATGAAATCAAAATTTCTAAAAAATCAAAAACTTATGTAATTTGTGAAAATTTCTCAAAATCATCATCCAACCAAGAAAATGTACTCAAGATTTGATGTTAAAATTCCACAAACAGAATTTGTTTACGAAGACATATACTCGAATATTCGCACAAAATCTTCATCCAACAAAGAAAATGATGCTCAAGTCCTATACTCGCACAAAATAGAAATGTATCAAAAAATCAACAACATATGTAATTTGTGAAATTATCTTAATAATTTCTTCCAACTAAGAAAGTGATGTACTCAAAATAAATATTTGGGCAAATCAAAATTTATCAAAAAAAAAAAAAAAACCTACGAAATTCTGAAAATTTCCCAAAACCTTCCTCCAAATAAGAAAATGATGTACTAAGACTAGATGTTAAAATTCCACAAATTGAATTGGTTTACAAAGGCATATACTCGAATATTCACACAAAAAAGAAATTTATGAAAAAAAATAAAAAACGCCCGTAACTATGAAAATTGCTCAAACACTTTTTCCAAAAAAGAAAATGATATTTGGGAAAATTTCTGAATATCATCTTCCAACCGAGAAAATGTACTCAAGATTTGATGTTAAAATTCCACAAACTGAATTTTTTTTTTAAAAAAAGACATTTACTCAAATATTAGCACAAAATCTCCTTACAACTAAGAAAATGATGTATTCAAGGCTTATACTCGAATATTCGCATAAAATCTTCATCCAACAAAGAAAATGATGTACTCAAGATCTATAACTCGAATATTCGTACGAAATCGAAATTTATTAAAAAATCAAAAAATGTACTTAATTTTAAAAATTGCTCAAAAGTTTCTTCCAACCAAGAAAATGATGTACTCAAGACATATACTTGAATGAATATTAACACAAAATAAAAATTTATCAAAAAATAAAAAAAACATAAGTAATTTTGAATATATTTTAATAACATCTTCCATCTAAGAAAATGATATACTCAAAAATATATACTTGAATATTTGGACAAATCGAAATTTATCAAAAAAATAAAAAAAAACTTCTGAAATTCTGAAAATTTCGCAAAACCTTCTTTCCAAATAAGAAAATGGTGTACTAAAAAGACTAGATGTTAAAATTCTAATATCTGAATTGCTTTACGAAGACATATACTTAAACATTCACACGAAAATGAAACTAATGAAAAAAAATAAAAAAACGTCTGTAATTGTCAAAATTGCTCAAACACTTTTTATAACAAATAAAATGATGTATTCAAAACACATAATCGAATATTCGCATGAAATCAAAATTTCTAAAAAAATCAAAAAACTTACGTAATTTCTGAAAATTTCTCAAAATCATCATCCAAACAAGAAAATGTACTCAAGATTTGATGTTAAAATTCCACAAATAGAATTTGTTTACGAAGACATATACTCGAATATTCGCACAAAATCTTCATCCAACAAAGAAAACGATGTACTCAAGTCCTATACTCGTACAAAATAGAAATTTATAAAAAAAATCTTCCATCATATGAAGTAGTTTGATCTGTTGTTCTGAGTACTCGGTCATAGGTTGTTTGTCTTTTCAAAAACCCACTCAAAATAGATTTACAGTTCTTGCAGATTTTCCACCTCTTACCTATACTCAAGCTGTTCAAACACCCCTTGCACCTACCACACCTGAAAAGCCTTTACCTACTCAATCATCCCAATCATCTTCCTATTTCACAAAACCTTATGTTGAACATCTTACCCTAACTAGATTTTCAACTGTCCCTGACTTTAATACAATCAGAAGTATTATTCAACGTTATTATCCTAAAGGTTGTCATTGGTACCCAGAAGACTCCAGAAAGACTCAACAATTTTATGAATTTATTCTTGTTGATTCAAAATCAATAGAATTAGTCCACACTCCTGATAATAAAAATCCTTCTAGAATTGTTTTTTCAAAATGTATAATAAAAAAGATTTTTAAACAAGAAGAATGGACTTTTCCATTCTCCCAAAAGAATTTTTCAAAAGATTTTAATCCTAAGGGTTATAATTATCCTGATTACAAAATGGCATGGTTAAATACTTTTTTCAAACGACCATTTGATCATTCTTGGTTTTTTACATTTCATTCAAACTTTTTTAAAGAATTCCCCATTTGGTTTTGCGACTGGTGGTTCAAATTTGGTCATTCAACCGAAATTCTACCTCCAGATGTAAAACTTGCCCTTCAAAGTTTTGTTTCAAAAGCTCCAGGTACAGACTTTGAAAAACAAATTCTTTATTTCGCTGAATTCAAAGTACCATGGATTTTTTGTTGGAATTTTCAATTTCAACAATTTTATTCAAAAACCATACCCTATCTCTATTGTAAGAGAATTCAAAATTAAATGGTGGCAAAATTATTCAACTCATTATTGCAATCAAGAAGTGGTTCTTAGATTTCTTCAAACTGGTGAAAAAATTAAATGGTCACCAATTAATCAATCTGAAGTATCTACGAAACCAACTCATCCCTTGCATGCACAAACTCAAGCAAAAAATGAATTCATGATTCAAAATGCACGAAAAACAAAAATAGAAAAAGACAAACAACCTATGACCGAGTACTCAGAACAACAGATCAAACTACTTCATATGATGGAAGATTGTCTAGAATTAGCAGCTAATTATGTTAATTTTCTAAAACAAGTGAAGCCGTCCTCTTCAAAAGCTGACTCAGATGAATCAACATCAAATTTCGACCCATTCAAAGATCAATTTGCTCAAGATCCATTTGATTTATGATACAGCTATGACAAAGCAAACCATGTCCATGACCAAGCAAAAATACAACAATTTATATTCAATGATTCAAAAAAGAGAACTAGTCGGCACTAAAACTGGAAGATCAAAATTCATGTGGAGAGCTGGAGGACTCATCACAGCTAGCCGATGGCTTTACTGCAAAGATCCAGACAAAAAGGACAGGATGATTTGACGTAAAGCTACCACTACTCAAAAGGAAGATTAAAGCAACGGTTATAATTCAAGATGCTTTACCACTCAAATCAAAAGACTACAGTAAAGATTCCAAAGTACTGTCGGCCATTCTCAAAAGTAGATGCTAATGTAATGCAAATGTAATGTAAATTCAAATGGAATTTCAATTTTGTATCTATAAATAGATGTGTAGATTTCATTACAATCATCGCAGAATTCTCTGGATGATCTTATTATCAATCATTCTCATTTTCCACTACAATACTTGCTTGTAATCATCTACTATTGTTCAAATTCAAAGTAAGTCAGTACTACAAATTGTTTTCTTTAAAGTCTTTATTTAAGTCTTTATTTACATACATCACTTGTTGTGCATTCATATCATGTCCCATCCAAACTTGCAAAGGTGCGTTCGATCCTCCCCTCAATGGTATCAGAGCCAGGTTACGCCCAAATCTAGATCTATCTTCAACTTGTAGAAACCATTCCTTAGTTTTAAGATTATTATTTTAAGTTCATACTGTTATGGTGTTACTGTTTGCGTTGGTCAGCCAGTAAGTCCGTTGGTCAGCCGTATGTAGGTGGTCCCGGTGGTGGTCCCGTACTCCGTAAACACTGTTCTCAGTAGACAACTTAACAATAAGAATTTAAAAACTTTTCTATGGCTTCATCAATTAGAAGACTATTTTCTAGAAGTTCTTCAAGTTCAAACAGTATCATTCAATCAAAAGAAATACATTTACCTATTAACTATTCAAACTGGACTATTCCAGAAGAACAAATAGAGACTCTTTATCAAATAGGATCTTTTGATTTCAAAACTGCTTTTGTCAATTAAAACTCATGAAGAAACTATTTCTATACAACAAGAATTTCAAAGTATACCTTTGATATCTTTAAATTCAATTACTAAATATATAGAAAGACATTATAAATATATTCACTTTGGTTTAATTCAAGTTGCTGTTAAACCATTAGTTCATATGGGAGTTAATGCTCCAATTTATCTCGCTCTTCGAGATAAAATATTAAAAAGATACAAATCTTCTTTATTGGCCATGATTCAAACAAATGTTTGTAATGGACCAATATACTTCAACTGTTCCCCTAACTTTTCAGTAGATCTTTCAGATCCACTAATTCAAGACTCATTAGTCTTAGACGTTCATCTTCAAGGAGATGAATTTCGAGATTTATGTAAAAACTTTGCGATTATATATAGAGTTTATTTTAGAATAATGAATTCACAATTAAATCCAAAATTTAATCTTCAAACAACAATAAAAGACGAGACTGTCTTATTACATGTAGAAGCAGATAATCCATCTGTTTTTGTTCCAAAACATTTAAAATGGGATGAAATCACTATCCCAAATGAATTTATTATTCAAACTCCTCAAATACCTCGAAATTTAATCCGAAGAGACATCTCTCAAATAATTTAAGAAACTGATGGTCGAATATTACTACGATTTAACTCATATAGAGAACGATCCCATTCATCTATACAAGATGACCCCGAACCAGAATCATCTCGAAAATCTGTTTCAAATTATTCCAGTTCTCGTTTTACCGACTCAAAAATCAATTTTAAAACTCCTCTTCCTGAATTCCAACCTTCAAGTTCTACAAATTATTCTCCTCCAAATTCCCCCACTTTATCTCAAATAAACATGATTTCATGTTTAAATTTTAAAGTTAATCATCAATTTTTAAGTGATGGTTATAATGATCCAGATAATACGGAGAAAAGACAATGGTTTGAACAGTTAGAACCACAATTCATAGAAAAAATAAAAAAGGCTTGGATGATGGACATCATTAAGAAAAGGTCCAATATTCCTTTACTTAATTGGTTTAATATGTATACTTTTACAAAAGATATAGAAAATGTATATTCGCTACAACAAATAAATGTTCAAACAGCTCTTTACAAAAATGGACTTTAGACAATAATACTGTTGTCACTTCTATTCATCCACCTCTTCAAAAAATAAAAGTAACCACTCCAGATGGTGAAATCATAGCCACTCCTTTCAAACGAGGTCGTGACGGAAAAGACCCTGTTACACAAGAAGATGTTATAAAAATATATCAACAAAATAATTTCTCAAATCAAATTTTACATACTATTGCTACTCAGTTAAATCAAATGCAAACTTTACAAATCGAAACTAAAAATGAAAATTTAAAATTTCCTCATGATATTTCCAAACCTCACTTTAACCCAAGAAGTATTCCTATGTCCCTAGAAAGTAAATTAAAATTACCAAATACCGATATACTTAATCGTATAAACGAAAAACTAGCTAATATTCCCTCTACTAGTAATTCAAAAATTAATTGTGTTAAAATATCAAACGAAAATGAAAGTTCCGATAGTGATTCTGATAATCTCATAAATGAAATTAATGAAAATTTCAAAGGCGAAATAAATAAATTACGTTCTTTCGGACCAACTAGAAATTTTTATAACAAACCTACACCTCCTGATATTCAATATGAAGAAAGAACTCAATTTCAAACTTCTAAATATGATGGACAATCTATACATCAATGGAATATAGATGGTAAATCCGAATCAGAAATACTCAATACATTACAAGAAATGGGTATGGCAAAAACTGCCTATCGTATTCATAATGCTACAGAAAAAAATTCTGTAGGTCTACTTGTAACAGGATTTACTGGACAATTAAAAAATTGGTGGGATAACCAATTAACTTTAGGAGAAAAACAAGCTATTATACATCATAAGTCAGAATTTGAAACTGAAGACGGAATAATTCAACAAAAGGCTGATGCCTGTGACTATTTAATAATTACTATAGGTATGTATTTCATAGGAAATCCTAAAGAAGAATTAAGCTCATCTCATATTGTTCTTTCAAACTTAAGATGTCATACTCTATCTGATTACAGATGGTACAAAGACGTCTTTCTTACTTATGTTCTCAAACGAACAGACTGTAATCAAGCTTTCTGGAAAGAAAGATTCATCGCAGGTCTTCTAAATTATTCGGTGAACGAATAACATAAAAACTCAAAACTGAAACTGATAGTGATCCTATCAATTTTGATTCAATAACCTTTGGACAATTATTTTCTTTTATCAAAAGAGAAGCTTTAACGTTATACTCTGAATTAAAAATACAATCAAAATATGGCAAAGATAAACATAATTCTAGAAAAATTAGGTAACTTTTGTGAAGCATTTGGTATGCCAAAAATTCTTGCTCCATCAACATATTATAAAAATAAGGTTAGAAAACTCACTTCAGACAAAAGATATCGAAAATATTTTCGCAAAACTAAAAGAAGTTCAAAAGAACCAATGCCAGAAGAATCATTTAAGAAAAAGAAAAAATCTTATAAAAAACCATATAAAAAATTTAGTAACAATAATACTACAAAAATTTAATGTTGGAAATGTCATCGTTTTGGTCACAAGGCAGACACCTGTCCTGTGAAGACAAAAATAAATGAATTATTTCAAGATGATCCAGAACTTAGAGATAAAATATCAACATTATTAATAAATGAAGAAAAGCCACATTCTCAAACTTCTGAATCAGAATCTAGTATTAATACTGATTTCGAATATTTAAACCAAATTGCAAATAGCTCTAGTGATAGTGAAGACGAAAATCAAAATTCTAATTTCTGCTCTTTGTCAATAAATGTAATTACAAAAAATAAAGATCAACAAGAACTTTTATTCAAATTAATAAATAAAATCAATAATCATGAAGATCGTATAGAATATTTACAAAAATTTAAAAATTTACTTATTATTGAAGAAGAACCAGTTAGTCAAATAAATGAACCTTTTAGTATTTCAAAATTATTTGATAAAAGCCCTTCCTCTACTATAAAGAAAATAAATTCTAATGATCTCCAAAGAGAAATTAATCAATTAGAAAAACAAATCTCAAATATTTATTGTCAATTAAATAATCTTGATACAAAAGATTTAGAATTAACTACGAGATTATCTATTCTTGAACAAGAACATTCCTTTGATACAAAAGATTCTTAGCAATGACAAATTCATGTCTCTCAAAATATGCCTGATCAAGAACTACAAAAAAATTTCATTCCAAAAATGGTATTCTATGATTACATTAATAATTAATGATTTTAAAATTAACACTATTTGCCTAATAGATAGTGGTGCTGATCAAAATTGTATAAATGAAGGACTTATTCCTACTAAATATTATGAAAAAACAAAAGAAAAACTTGTTGCAGCTAATTCAACACCCTTAAATATCAAATATAAATTATCCAAAGCTTATATCTGCAATCAAGGATATTGTTTTAAAACCCCATTCATTTTAGTTAAAAACTTAAATCAAGAAATAATATTAGGAACTCCTTTTTTAACCTCAATTTACCCTTTTCATGTAAATCATAAAGGTATTACTACTAATATTATGGGAAATAAAATAAGTTTTCATTTTTCTACTCCTACAAAAGTAAAAGAAATATCTTTACTTCAAGAATCATCAAATTTTAAACAACTTAATTTAATTAAAACCAAAAAATCACAAATAAATCTGTTAAAAGAAGAAATATCATATTTAAAAATAGAAGAACAAATACAACTTCCCACAATTCAAACAAAAATCAAATCCATAGAAGCCAACATTAAAATAAAAATATGTTCTGATTTTCCTAATGCTTTTTGGAATAGGAAACATCATATCATAGAATTACCTTATGAAAAAGAATTCAATGAAAAGGACATCCCTACAAAAGCAAGACCTATTCAAATGAATAAAGAATTACTTGAAACCTGTAAACAAGAAATTCAAAATTTACTTACTAAAAATTTAATAAGGCCAAGCAAATCTCCTTGGAGTTGTGCAGCCTTCTATGTCAATAATAATGCTGAAAAGGAACGTGGTGTTCCTAGATTAGTGATTAATTATAAAACTTTAAACAAAGTTTTACAATGGATTAGATATCCGATTCCTAATAAAAGAGATTTAATAAATAGATTATATAAGGCAACTATTTTTTCAAAATTTGATATGAAATCTGGATTTTGGCAGATTCAAATTAATGAAAAAGATAAATATAAAACTGCTTTTACTGTACCCTTTGGACATTACGAATGGAATGTAATGCCTTTTGGTCTCAAAAATGCTCCTTCTGAATTTCAAAATATAATGAATAATATTTTCAATTCCTTTGATTTTATCATTGTGTATATTGATGATGTTTTAATATTTTCAGAATCAATAGATCAACATCTTAAGCACTTAAATATTTTTATTCAAGTTACTATGAAAAATGGATTAGCCGTTTCTGAATCTAAACTAAAATTATTTCAAACTAAAATTCATTTTTTAGGACACGATATTTTTCAAGGCACTATCAAACCTATTTCAAGAGCCATAGAGTTTGCTTCAAAATTTCCCGATGAAATTAAAGATAAAACTCAACTTCAACGATTCCTAGGATGTCTCAATTATGTCTCATATTTCTTTCCCAAGCTTCGTATTATTTGTAAACCTCTTTATCAAAGACTTCAAAAGAAACCAACGCACCTTGAGGGGAGGATCGAACGCGCCTTTGCAAGTTTGGATGGGACATGATATGAAGGCAAAACAATTGATGTATGTAAATAAAGACTTAAATAAAGACTTTAAAGAAAACAATTTGCAGTACTGACTTACTTTGAATTTCACAAATAACATATGTTATTTGTGAAATTATCTGAATAATTTCTTCCAACTAAGAAAGTGATGTACTCAAGATCTATAACTCGAATATTCGCACGAAATCGAAATTTATTAAAAAAATCAAAAAACGCGCTTAATTGTAAAAATTGCTAAAAAGTTTCTTCAACCAAGAAAATGATGTACTCAAGACATATACTTGAATGAATATTCACACAAAATAGAAATTTATCAAAAAATAAAAAACATACGTAATTTTTGAATATATCTTAATAACTTCTTCCATCTAAGAAAATGATATACTCAAAAATATATACTTGAATATTTGGACAAATCGAAATTTATCAAAAAATTAAAAAACAAACTTTCGAAATTCAGTAAATTTCGCAAAACCTTCTTTACAAATAAGAAAATGGTGCACTAAAAAGACTAGATGATAAAATTCTAATATCTGAATTGCTACGAAGACATATACTTAAACATTCACACGGAAATGAAACTAATGAAAAAAAAACGTTTGTAACTGTGAAAATTGCTCAAACACTTTTTCTAACAAAGAAAATGATGTATTCAAAACACATACTCGAATATTCGCATGAAATCAAAATTTCTAAAAAAATCAAAAAACTTACGTAATTTGTGAAAATTTCTCAAAATCATCATCCAACCAAGAAAATGTACTCAAGATTTGATGTTAAAATTCCACAAGTAGAATTTGTTTATGAAGACATATACTCGAATATTCGCACAAAATCTTCATCCAACAAAGAAAATGATGTCCTATAATCGAATATTCGCACAAAATAGAAATTTATCAAAAAATCAAAAAATATATGTAATTTGTGTAATTATCTTAATAATTTCTTCCAACTAAGTAAGTGATGTACTCAAAATAAATACTTGAATATTTGGGCAAATCGAAATTTATCAAAAAATAAAAAAAAAAACCTACGAAATTCTGAAAATTTCTCAAAACCTTCCTCCAAATAAGAAAATGATGTACTCAAGACTAGATGTTAAAATTCAACAAATTGAATTGGTTTACAAAGACATATACTCGAATATTCACAAAAAAAAAGAAATTTATGAAAAAAATAAAAAACGGTCGTAACTATGAAAATTGCTCAAACACTTTTTCCAACAAAGAAAATGTTATATTCAAAACACATAATCAAATATTCGCACGAAATCCAAATTTCTAAAAAAGTCAAAAGACTTTCGTAATTTGGCAAAAATTTCTGAAAATCATCTTCCAACCGAGAAAATGTACTCAGGATTTGATGTTAAAATTCCACAAATTGAATTTTTTTACAAAGACATTTACTCAAATATTAGCACAAAATCTCCTTACAACTAAGAAAATGATGTACTCAAGACTTATACTCGAATATTCTCATAAAATCTTCATCCAACAAAGAAAATGATGTACTCAAGATCTATAACTCGAATATTCGCACGAAATCGAAATTTATTAAAAAATAAAAAAACTTACGTAATTGTAAAAATTGCTCAAAAGTTTCTTACAACCAAGAAAATGATGTACTCAAGACATATACTTGAATGAATATTCACACAAAATAGAAATTTATCAAAAAATAAAAAGAAACATACGTAATTTTTGAATATATCTTAATAACTTCTTCCATCTAAGAAATGAAATACTAAAAAATATATACTTGATATTTGGACAAATAGAAATTTATCAAAAAATTAAAAAAAAAACTTCCGAAATTCTGAAAATTTCGCAAAACCTTCTTTCCAAATTAGAAAATGTTGTAATAAAAAGACCAGATGTAAAAATTCTAATATCTGAATTGCTTTACGAAGACATATACTTAAACATTCACACGGAAATGAAACTAATGAAAAAAAAATAAAAAAAACGTCTGCAACTGTGAAAATTGCTCAAACACTTTTCTAACAAAGAAAATGATGTATTCAAAACACATACTCGAATATTCGCATGAAATCAAAATTTCTAAAAAAATCAAAAAGTTTCCGTAATTTGTGAAAATTTCTCGAAATCATCCAACGAGGAAAATGTACTCAAGATTTGATGTTAAAATTCCACAAATAGAATTTGTTTACGAAGACATATACTCGAATATTCGCACAAATCTTCATCAACGAAGAAAATGATGTCATATACTCGAATATTCGTACAAAATAGAAATTATCAAAAAATCAAAAAACATATGTTATTTGTTAAATTATCTGAATATTTTCTTCCAACTAAGAAAGTTATGTACTCAAAATAAATACTTGAATATTTGGGCAAATCGAAATTTATCAAAAAATAAAAAAACTTGCGAAATTCTTAAAATTTCTCAAAACCTTCCTCCAAATAAGAAAATGATGTACTCAAGACTAGATGTTAAAATTCCACAAATTGAATTGGTTTACAAAGACATATACTCGAATATTCAGAAAAAAAGAAATTTATGAAAAAAATAAAAAAAAAGGTCGTAACTATGAAAATTGCTCAAACACTTTTTCCAACAAAGAAAATGTTGTATTCAAAACACATAATCAAATATTCGCACGAAATTCAAATTTCTAAAAAAATCAAAAGTCTTTCGTAATTTGGGAAAATTTCTAAAATCATCTTCCAACCGAGAAAATGTACTCAAGATTTGATGTTAAAATTCCACAAACTGAATTTTTTTACAAAGACATTTACTCAAATATTAGCACAAAATCTCCTTACAACTAAGAAAATGATGTAAGGCTTATACTCGAATATTCTCATAAAATCTTCATCCAACAAAGAAAATGATGTACTCAAGATCTATAACTCGAATATTCGCACGAAATCGAAATTTATTAAAAATAAAAAAACGTGCTTAGTTGTAAAAATTGCACAAAAGTTTCTTCCAACCAAAAAAATGATGTACTCAAGACATATACTTGAACGAATATTCACACAAATAGAAATTTATCAAAAAATAAAAAAAACATACGTAATTTTTGAATATATCTTAATAACTTCTTCCATCTGAGAAAATGATATACTCAAAATATAAATTTGAATATTTGGACAAATCAAAATTATCAAAAAATTTAAAAAAAAAATTCCGAAATTCTGTAAATTTCGCAAAACCTTCTTTCCAAATAAGAAAATGGTGCACTAAAAATACTAGATGCTAAAATCTAATATCAGAATTGCTTTACGAAGATATATAGTTAAACATTCACAAGAAAAGAAACTAATGAAAAAAATAAAAAAAACGTCTCTAACTGTGAAAATTGCTCAAACACTTTTTCTAACAAAGAAAATGATGTATTCAAAACACAGACTCGAATATTCGCATGAAATCAAAATTTCTAAAAAAAAATAAAAAAACCTACGTAATTTGTGAAAATTTCTCAAAATCATCATCCAACAAAGAAAATGTACTCAATATTTGATGTTAAAATTCCTCAAGTAGAATTTGTTACGAAGACATATACTCGAATATTCGCACAAATCTTCATCCAACAAAGAAAATGATGTCCTATAATCGAATATTCGCACAAAATAGAATTTATCAAAAATCAAAAAATATATGTAATTTGTGTAATTATCTTAATAATTTCTTCCTACTAAGTAAGTGATGTACTCAAAATAAATACTTGAATATTTGGGCAAATCGAAATTTATCAAAAAATAAAAAAAACCTACGAAATTCTGAAAATTTCTCAAAACCTTCTTCCAAATAAGAAAATGATGTACTCAAGACTAGATGTTAAAATTCAACAAATTGAATTGGTTTACAAAGACATATACTCGAATATTGACAAAAAAAAGAAATTTATGAAAAAAATAAAAAACTGTCGTAACTATGAAAATTGCTCAAACACTTTTTCCAACAAAGAAAAGTTTATATTCAAACACATAATCAAATATTCGCACGAAATCCAAATTTCTAAAAAAGTCAAAGACTTTCGTAATTTGGGAAAATTTCTGAAAATCATCTTCCAACCGAGAAAATGTACTCAGGATTTGATGTTAAAATTCCACAAATTGAATTTTTTTACAAAGACATTTACTCAAATATTAGACAAAATCTCCTTACAACTAAGGAAAATGATGTACTCAAGGCTTATACTCGAATATTCTCATAAATCTTCATCCAACAAAGAAAATGATGTACTCAAAATCTATAACTCGAATATTCGGACGAAATCGAAATTTATTAAAAAATAAAAAAACTTACTTAATTGTAAAAATTGCTCAAAAGTTTCTTACAACCAAGAAAATGATGTACTCAAGACATATACTTGAATGAATATTCACACAAAATAGAAATTTATAAAAAAATATACGTAATTTTTGAATATATTTTGAATAACATTTTCCATCTAAGAAAATGATATACTCAAAAATATATACTTGAATATTTGGACAAATCGAAATTATCACAAAATAAAAAAAAAAATTCTGAAAATCTGAAAATTTCGCAAACCTTCTTTCCTATTAAGAAATGGTGTACTAAAAAGACTAGATGTTAAAATTCTAATATCTGATTGCTTTACGAAGACATATACTTAAACATTCACACGGAAATGAAACTAATGAAAAAAAATAAACAAAACGTCTGTAACTGTGAAAATTGCTCAATCACTTTTTATAACAATTGTATTCAAAACACATAATCGAATATTCGCGTGAAATCAAAATTTCTAAAAAAAATCAAAAACTTACGTAATTTGTGAAAATTTCTCAAAATCATCATCCCAAACAAGAAAATGTACCCAAGATTTGATGTTAAAATTCCACAAATTAGAATTGTTTTACGAAGACATATATATACTCGAATATTCGTACAAAATCTTCATCCAACAAAGAAAAACGATGTGCTCTATCCTATACTCGCACAAAATAGAAATTTATCAAAAAATCAAAAACCTTTTAATTTGTGAAATTGTCTTATAATTTCTTCCAACTAAGCAAGTGATATACTCAAAAAAATACTTGAATATTTGGGGCAAATCAAAATTTATCAAAAATAAAAAAAACTACGATTTCTGAAAATTTTCTCAAAACTTTCCTCCAAATAAGAAAAATGTGTACTCAAGACTAGATGTAAAAATTCAACAAATTGTAATTGGTTTA